>CM073469.1:55564417-56154417 GCA_037074535.1 Gleditsia sinensis
ACAACTGAATTTTAGGCAGTTATGAATTGGTTTGAACAGTTATTAAATGGAAGGATAATTATAAAAGGGGTGAGCAGGAAAAAGGAGGGGAGAAAAAAAAAAGAATTTGAAATTTGAGGGAGCATTTGATGGGAGAAAAAGTTTTGGATTTATGAGAATCTTAATCTCAGAATTGAAAATTATTTTATTTTGTATCAAAATAAAAATCATAATTTTCAAGAAACTTTAATTTTTGAAAATAATTTTTAAATATAATTTTTATGAAAATATTTTCAGAGAGATTGCCATAAAGATGAGAATCTTTAAATGACAATTTTATCCTCTAATATTTTATATAAAAATTATTTATAAAACAATTTAATTGTTAATATGTTTTTTAATAATTTTATAAAATTAATGTAAACCTAATAAATTATTAACAATAATTTATTTTATTCTTTGTTAAAAAAAATAGATAAGGGCATTTTTTAAAAATAGACACAAATTTTCAAAAAATTTAAATATAATTAAATATATGAATAAAGTTTGTCAATAAATATTATTTAAAAATTATCAACAATTTTAAAATCAATCAAACACATTTTATATATTTTAAAAAATTATTATTTTTATCAATCATATTTTTCAAAAAAAATATTTTTAAAAATATTTTTTTTTTACCATTTATCAATCATCTCTGAAAATTATGGCTGAATTGGCAAGTTGATAGCCATTTTCTTTGTTTTTTTTTAAATATATTATTAGAATGATAATTTTTTGAGTTTCTTTAATTTGTAACCACAAGAGCTTCTAATTGAAACATTAAATCCCATCAATATTTTATATAAAAAAACTTCCATTGATTCATCTATCTTTCCACACTTTGCATACAAATTCAACACTGCAAAACCAACAAACGCATCATTGGCGTATTCACAATTTATGGCTTTACCATGGGTAAAGGTATCCAGTCAAGATCGTCAAAGCATGGAGCTTAGCAATGGAATACTTGTCCTGACATGCTAAAAGGAGAACCTTGAAGTGAATTTGCCCATGGAAGCAACGGCATCTAGAAGCTAAAACCGTAAAGCCTTTGAACCATTTGCTGATACCAAGAAGCGGATGGAAGGAACTACGAGAAGGAATATGGGCCTGGTGTTGCAGCAATTTTGTGCTTTCAAGTTTTACGAGTTCAAGCCGTGTCTATAGTGTAGCACCTGTTTGAAAATGGTTCTACTTTTGAGTTTTGTTTGTAAAAATTTAACTATTAAATTTTTTAAGTTTAAATTATTTATTTTAATTATACAATTTATTTTTGTGTATAGAATTTTATTAAAAAATACTATTTAAATTATAATTTACATTAGTATTTTAATAAGATTGTATTTCTAATATTTTTTTACAATTAATTTTATTATAATTATTTTTTAAAAATACCTTCTCAATAGATAGTTAAAACAGGACATAGGTATTGCCCCATTTTTTTATTTATTAATAATTCTATCATATATATTTTGTAAAGCATCTGTTCCAGTTTTTAAGAATATGAACTATTTAAAATTTCTCACACTTTACAAATTCAAAATCACTTATTTAAGTTTTATCATATTAGACATTTATATGTACCTAATATTATCATTAATCAAAATACAATTCATAATTTATCATATATTTTTTTAGTAATATTTTTTATATTCCTTGATCATAATTTTTTCATTATGTATAATAATTTTCAAATAATTAATAATTTTTTTAAAAAATATTTAGAATAAAAAATATTTTTAAAATAATTACAACTTTCCCAACTAGCATTAAAAATACGAAAAGTAGTTATTATTCTGTCTCTATTCTTAATTTTTTTTTAAAAAAATACCCAATTTATATTTTCGTTTTTAAAGATTTGTTTCATATTTTTAAGCAAATGAAAATGGGAGCGACATCACATTTCGACTGATATATTGTGGAACCACGGAAGCGGAGTCAATTTGAAATTTGGAAAATTTGATTGGTGCTGCAATGGCGGAGATCTCAGATTCTCCGTCACAACCTGCCGAAGACAACCCACAGACCCAGATTTCGGAATGCTCTGCTGAGCCGCGCGAACTGGATTCCGACTTCGACCCAAAAACTATGCGAAAGACAAAACCTGGAGTCAAACGCCTCATCCTCACTCTCTCTGTCCTCTTCTCATTCATACTCGGTCCACTCTCTCGCTCCCTCGTTTTGCTCTCTCTCTCTCTATCTTTGTTTATGCTTGTTGATATTTACAACTATTTGGTGTGCCTTTATTCTTTGCAGGATTCCCTTTTTTGTGGAAATCCATTGAAATCTACCGTGCCCCTCTCCCGTTCCGGAGTGTTGAATCATTTTCAGCTCAAATTGAGTCGAACCCGTTGCTATTTCCGTGCCAGTTTCAAGTAGTATTCGTTGGCTTTGATTCCAAAACATCTAAGAGCTTAAGTGCAAATGAGCTTGAATCAGCAATTGTGAAGAGAATGTTCGAATTGAACTCCAAAGCTTCGCAATGTGGCACCTGTGACAATTACTCTGTATCCGTGGTTGTGGATTCCGGTTCCGATTGTGTACAAACAAAAAGTTTAAAACCTTCATGTTCATGGAAGTGTGGTACAATCAATAAATTTGATTTTGGGAAGTTGAAGGATAATGACGAAGATGCGGACGAATTGCTGCATTCTGTGCTGGGGGTTTGTTCTGAATCCGGGTTTGGTCGGAGGGTTTATAGTGTTGTTGTGGTGAATGGGGAGCAGGGGTTGAGAGCCGTGGTCGGGAAGTATCGCCATGCATGGATAACTGGAGGCGTTTCTGATGAGGAGGCAGTGTCGAGGATAGCTGAAATCTTTGTTAAAGTGTTTGTTAATGGTGGGAAAGAGGAAGGTTCGATTCATGGGGAGTTCATGCCTGTGGGTGCTGATGGGAAGATTGTTCTTTCTTTTAGTTTGCTTAATGCAGACCCCCGAGATTGGATATATGATTGGTATGGATATGGTACTTCAATATTTTTTGTTACGTTAACTTCGTTAAATTGCTTTCCTAATGCTTACTTGCTTTTCGTTTTATTGTATAATAAAAAAGATACCGTGAGAGGCTGAGAGAATTCATAGCTATCTCGTGTCTTCATCAACTCACATTATTATCTCTGGCACATCTTCTGCTTTTTTGGTTGTTTTATAAAGTATTTGATTATATGAAATTGAATAGTAGGGATTCATTATGCTGATCTGTTTAGGGTTGAATAATTAAGCTTAGATTAGATTAACCCTTAATTTGGTTAAAAAAACGTTGATGTTCTCATTCATCATACAAGTACTTGCATATTACTGTGTTCGATTATAGGGATGGAAAATTCTTTGTACATTGAACTTAATGAGAAAGAAGATATAAGCTACACAAAATTATATGTTGGAGCTGAAAGAGAATACATGTACTGCAACTAGCCAGAGTTAGGCAGCAAATTAGGGTTGGTCAAAGCTTTCCTTGCTGATTAGTTGCTATGTTAAAACTTCTTTAACTGCAGTACCCTTGTTTTTCTTTATAAATAAATGAGATACTATTCATGATGTTTTAGTTACATGAACTTTATTATCTTTTGGAAGGCGTCATTCTAGAGTTCTCATGATGATGCTGTTGTAGGAATTTTCATGAAATAGATGAGACTTTATTGCACCCTGTGATTGATGCGTTGCAACCTATAGCAAACGTGACTGTTGAAAGTCAGGTGAGTACTTGTAAGTCTAACAGTGACAAGACTAACTGGATAATTTGGCTTTGAATGATTTCGGTGTTCCTCTTCATTGGCAGGTTTTGTACCACATGCCAAAGTCTTCATTTTCTTTCTGGGATGATGAGCATGGCAACCACATATTTAGTACTCAGGACCTTCCTTTCTTTGTATGCTTCTTCTTGTCTTATGCTTTCCAACCCATATGGAATAATGTTGCCAGTTTCATTATTTTACTTCATAGGCGTTTCTCGAATGAGGTCCATCTTTGAGATTTGCAAATTATTAAAGGAAAAAATTTTAATTGAGACTCCTCAAACTTTTATAAATTGGAACTGAATAGATAATGTAACTTTCCATCCAGAGTGCTCGATATATGTTGCAAAACAAGATATCTAACTTAAATGATGAAGGTGTTTAATGTTAAGTTATTCTTTTTTTTTTCCTCATAGCAAAAAGGAAGTTATGTCAGTTCTTTGTCATTGTTATGAGCAAAAGAATAGCATTTGTCTTGTCCTTTTCTTTTCCTTGTCATATATTATGCAATGTTGCTAGTATATGGAATATTATTAAAAAAAATATTTTTGTAAGTCAATATTTCTTCGTTAAACAGGTTAATTCAAATGAGTGGCACTTGGATACTTCAGTTGCAGCGGGTGGGAGGTCAAAAATATTGCAATTTGTGGTGTATATTCTTTAACTCAATTCTACATTTATATATTCTTTATTGTCATAATGAGAAAGGACATCTAGAATACTGGATAGGGGCATCTGAGATAAGCATTTTGTTTGGTTAATTCAAAATTTATATCACAACAAAAGAAAAGGTTGATATCACTTCTTTGTCTCTATCTGTTCCTCTCTCCTGGCTGTTATATATCTTTCAAAGTCTGGTTTAATCATGTTTTTCTGCAAGATAATCATTATAATAGCAGTAGAGCTTACATTTCAAGCATCTTTGTCTATCATATCAGGTATATACCATCGGCAAAGGAGTGTCCTCTACAACTGAAGCTTCCAAATGGAGAGATCTCCAAGACAAATGGCTTTATATCTCCAGTTATTCATCACACCTTCAAAAAAAATTGCATTATCTATTCTTTTCATATTATTGTATTCTTTAAATTGCCAAATTGCTTAACATTATGAAGGTCCTATTCTGTAATATTGTAGATGTGGGGTGGTGTTGTTGTCTGGAATCCTCACAGCTGTCTAAAGCATTCAGAGACTGGAGCTATAGTCAGAAATATGATTTCTCCCCAGGTTTTTTTTTTCCTCATTGATTAGCACTGTTTGTTAATTTCATATCTGCCATAAAACATCAGTTCCCTTTTGCATGTCTTATTGGACTTTTCACAAATTTTAAGAAGGCTCTTATTTAGTTATAAAATACAGGACATCTTTCTAAGAATTTATGGTTTATAGTTCTATACATCAAATCAAGGACTAAATTGTCAAAAGCTCAAAACTATTCCTAACTTTTTCAAACGTGAAAGAAAAAGTAAAGATAATTGATGAGAGTAAAAAACTTACTTCTTTTACTTGCAATGTGGCACATCTGATGTTGGACCGCAATGGGAGCTTGGGTTTCTATTGGTAATGGTTTGAAATGTTGTGGATTAGAAGATTACAGTGTGTATGTTAATGTAATAGGATTTGGTAGGCAAGAGGATGGGGTTTTAGGTTCAATTCATTGGCTTTTTGGTTGCTGTGAACAATACCTGTGGAAATAAGGTTTTAGGGCAAATTGAATGAAAGGATAGTAAAGAATAGTTGAATTTTTAATGCTGTCTCCCAAGGAATCAGGTTTAACTACTGAAGAAAATTAAAGAGAACAGAATATTAGCTGACAAGAAGAAAATATCTGCAGTTAGGGATGGGTGAATTTTTAATGCTGTCTGCCTAGAGAATCAGATTAGTAGCATAGAAAATTAAAGAGAACAGAATAGTAGCTGAGCAGAAAATAAACATAAGATTCACAACTAGGACTATTGAGGTACTATGTCTGACCTTAGTTTTTATTGAATCATAGAACCAGGCAGATATCAATTTGCTGAAAACTCATAAACTGAACATTCTTGAAAAAAGAAAAAGAAAAGACACTGGAACTGTTTTGAAAAAGACCTCGTATAACAAATTATCCCACAAGGATTGGGATTTGGAAATAAAGTCCTAATCTATGAAGCACCAACACACTTATCTTTTTTTTTTTTTTTGGTAGACATGAGAGAAAAACAAAGAGATCTAGCTCTGCACCCATCTCCGTTGAGATGATCTTGTCCTATGATCTTGTCCTATCTCCCTTGAGCAGACCCTTGATGCCTTCTGGGGGACTTGTAAACATCCTTAATTCTCCTTCAGAATTATGGCCAATCTTAGGAAGCCGATCAGCAACTGTTTGATTCTCTGAGTGTATGCCTGACTGTCAGATTCCAGTCATACATCATACTCTTTCTAATCTTTTCCACCACTTCTGTGTCAGTATGTAATCTACTGCAGCCGATTCTACAAAGTTCTGCAGCCTCCCTTGAGTCTGTCTCAATAATAACCTTCCTGAATCCCTTCTCCCATGCAATTTGGGATGCAGACTAGATACTCTCCAATTCCGCTGATAGACTATTGCATGGCAAAAGCTTCTTTGTGAACCCCAAGATCCACTCACCCATGGCGTTCCTTAGAACTCCTCCACAAGCTGAATGTTGCATGTAGTGTGCCCCGTCCACGTTAAACTTCACCTCATCCCCTTCCGGCGGCTGCCAATCTATTTCCTTCCATTGTAAGCTTCTCCCCTGTAGCTTAGCATTCCAGCAGACGCTCTCTTTGCATTCCTTCGCTCTGGCAATACAGGTGAAAAATATGTCTCCATTTGGCGGGTTTTCCGGGTTAAAGACTGTTTCACACCTTCTTAGCCATGCATTCCAGCACACAACCCCAAATAAAGTGTCCCATGGTAACAGCTCTACTTCCAGATTTCCTAGATTCCTTGAGAGGTTAAACTTTAACCATTCCTCAAGATTCCACGTGAAAAAGCCATTCCAGTGTTTTTGTTTTACTAGTCTAGGCCACAAATTTCTTACATAACTACAATCTCTCAAACAATGCAAGACAGTTTCTTGATCCCTCCCACACAAAGTACATAACCCAGAATCTACTAAGTGTCAAGTGTACCTGAAGTAGTTTGTGAGGATGCTGTTGTAACCCATCAGCCAGAGGAAGGATCTAATCTTCTGTGGTCCTTTCCATTTCCAGATCTTCCTCCAAATGCTCAGGTGGTTCAGGTTGTTGTCCTCTTTGGCTTCATAGGCAGACTTGATAGAGAATTCGCCATCAATGCTGTGTCTCCATATAATCTGATCTTCCCCCTTATCATCACTTGGGCAGCGGATGCTAAGAATGAGATTCACAGTTCTCTCTGGCAGAAAGCTGATAAGATTCTCCTTATCTTTAAGCGTGTCAGTGTCAGACACAGATTCCCCCATGTCATGCTAATGACTATTTATAGATGGAGAATGCTGACTTGCACACTGGGTATGTGGAGATTAGCATTGCAAATAGAAAATACCTAATGTTTTTAACATAAAATGACCAGGAACACGTAACTAAACACAGAATACGTTATTTTTTATATCCAAAACCGGTGAGCAGTATCTGGTTTTTATATCCGAAGGGTGAGCCCCATTTTCCTTCAAAATACAAACTTTCTGGAAGATGACAGGCCTTCCTTGCAGAAACACAAACCACCCACATACCCATGAATTTGAAGACAGAAACTAAAATCAGAACTCTAAACTATAAGTCTATAACCCAAAATGTCTCAAATTTTGTTCACAAATATCCTAGTACCCTTGAAGATGGAGTGAAGAAAGAAGAGGAACCAATGAAATTTGGAGAACATACTTACGAAACACATTAATGGTAGGTCTTAGCTGAAAGTTCCAGTTCTGTAATATCTGATGTCTGAACTCTGAGACCTAGCAAAAGCAATACCCAGACTTGTGGGAATGAAATACAACGGTCAGGGTTGGGGTGTTAGCATGAATACTTTTCAACATTTTGTTGCATCTGTGGTATACTTCCAATTTGGATTTGACATAGACCAATGATTTATAAAATTAGTTATAAGGAATTTCATTTCGCTGGTTCTTGAAATGCATTATTTCATTTTTTTTAAAAGGATTTTATGGAAACTATTTATACATATAGTCTTATTGTTGCAGATGGTCATAAATTGTTTTCCTCAAGATTTAAGCATGCTTATTCTGAAACAGGACCTCCAGAAGCTGTTTGAAGTTCTAATGGGGCAGTTGCGGCAACTCTTTGGTCTTAAGTCCACTAACCTTTATGTTGGTCTATCAGGGACATCCATCCTCCTTGGGAGTAGAAGAGGATTCACAGAATGGTAAAAATAATGGTCCTTTCACCATAAATTTTTATATGAATTTCTAAAGCCGGACATCAACTGCATAAACTAAACACGGATGTGCCAAATGAGCATCATATTTCAACTGGATTTAGTGAACATAAATACTGACTTCTGAAGGGCTAAATATTATTGAATTTAATCACTTTTCTAATTGATTCTGTAACATCCCAAGTCCCACTTTGAAATGGTGCTAAACTTTAAAGAAAAACGTCCTACTCTGGAAAGACTTGTGGAAGATTTATGGTATACAAGGCTTGAGTAGGATATTACTAGTAACAGCCTGAATTATATTAGGCTGCAGCACTGGCTCATGCCTTTATAGTTACTCATTCAGTTTGCTTCTTGGGATACTATAAATAGAATCAGTTTACACCTATCTATATATGCTTTAGAAGGATGATTTTTAGTTTTTTCCTTGCTTTCATGTGAAGCCACTTTGAAGCAATTATTATCTGCATGTGTAGGGAGTTAGATGTTTTGTCACGGCAACATACATGCTTTAATCTCCACTCATGTGCTACAACACTTGGATCTCTTTCTAGATTGGTATCTTCGTCAATCATGTCCCTTCTTTATGTGATGTCACAAATTCATGATTTAGAAGGCTATTGTTTGCTAAGAACTTGTCAAAATTTCATGTAGGTACAATCATTGCCTAGGATGATTATCAAAGACGAAATTGGAAAACAGGTTAGTTATTGAAATATATGTTTTTGGTTGATTTTTGCAAGGGATGTCATGTAAGTAGGGAAGAGACAGCTATTTTGGTTTTATTGCTTTTAAAAACAGTTCTGTAACAATTTTCAAAAAAGCAGAAAAGCCAGCTAGGATAATGTGTCTTAAAAACAATTTTAAAATCATTCTACTTATAGGAAAGCTATGTGTTTCCAAAGCTTGGAGACCATCTTATAAAATAAATCACAAGTTTTAAATATCTTGAGTTTATTATACAAAATATTGGAGAAGTAAAAGAAGACGTAAACTGTAGGATTTAAGTGATATGGATGAAATGGAGAAAGGTTTCGGGTGTTACTTATAATGAAAAAGTTTCGCTCAAAGTTAAAGAAAAATTCTATGTACAGTTATAAGATCTGTAATATTGTATGGTATTGAATGTTTGGCGGTTAAAAAATAATATAAAGATAAACTCAATGTTGTAGATATGAGAATGATAGTTAGATGTGTGGACACACTAAAAGAGATATGATTAAAAATGAGTATATTAGAGAGAGTTGTAATAGCACCTATTGTGGAGAAGATAGTCGAATCTCACTTAAGATAGTTTGACTATGCGTGGAGAAAATCTGAAGAACCCCACTGAGAAAAGTAGATCAGATGGAGAGCAGCCTGATAGTTAGAGATAGAGGAAACTATTAAAAAAGATTTAACAATTAATAATCTCTTTGTTGACTTCATTTATAATAGGTCACTGTGGTGTCATTTGATGTAGTCGACTCCATCTAGTAGGAAAAGGCTTAATTGTTATTGTTGTTGAGTGTAATATTTAGCAAAATAACATTAATGAAGTTCAGTTCTCTGTTTTTGTTAGTTTATGATACAAAAGAACATAAAACATTAATTTCTATTCTTGGTTTTCTGCTTTAAAAATGGCTAATATATAATTGTGATAAAATCAAAAGCTTAAAAACACACTTCCAAACATGTGTTTTTGTTCTTAATAACATAAAATTTTTCTTGAGAACAGAAGCCAAATGGGCCCTAAAAATGTTGCAGCTTTTCTGGAGATGTAGTTTTGCCATGGTATATGTAATAGCTCTCATTTTTCTCCTAGCTGATTCTTATTGTGAAATCAGAGAGAAAATAGAAAGAATAGAGAGAATAAAATGTAGTCTGTGTTGATGGCCTATATTAGTGGGAGAATTTATGGACTAGACACTAATTTCAGAGATATTAGACCTCTAATTACAGCCCTAATTATAACCCACTAATCAAGGGATATGATTGCTATTCTATAATAGCTTTTAATATCACAATAACTCATAATATCTTGTTTACATTAAGTCTAACACTTATACAACAACTAAGCCTTTTCCCACTAGGTGGGGTCGGCTACATGGATCAAACGGCGCCATAGTGGCTTATCATGGATGAGATCAATAGATAAGTTATTAACTATTAAATCGTTTTTAATAGTTTCACTTATTGTTTTCTTTGGCCTCCCTCTATTTCTAATTATTGGACTATTCTCCATCCGATCAACTCTTCTCATTAGGGCTTCTGTAGGTCTTCTCCACACATAGCCAAACCACTTTAAGCGGGATTCAACCATCTTCTCCACAATAGGTGATATCCCTACTTTCTCTCTAATACACTCATTTCTAATCATATCTCTTCTGGTGTGTCCACACATCCAACGCAACATTCTCATCTCTGCAACGTTGAGTTTATCTTCATGTTGTCTTTTAACCGCCCAACATTCCGTACTATACAATATAGTAGGTCTTATAGCCGTACGGTAGAATTTTCCTTTAACTTTGAGTGGCACTTTTTTATCACAAATGACACTCGAAACTTTTCTCTATTTCATCCATCCAGCTTGAATCCTGTGGTTTACGTCCTCCTTTACTTCACCGTCATTGTGTATAATGGAACCAAGATATTTAAAACTTGTAACTTGTTTTAATATATAGTCTCCAAGTTTCACGTCTACATTCGTATTTGTTCGTCTCTTACTAAAAATACATTCCATATAATCTGTTTTATTTCTACTTATCCAGAAACCATGTGTTTCTAAAACTTGTCTCCATGACTCTAACTTCATATTTATTTCCTCTTTCGATTCACCAACTAAGACTATATCATCTGCAAAAATCATGCATTGAGGCCCCGACTCTTGTATATGTTCAGTAACTGCGTCCAAAATCAAGTTAAAAAGATACGGACTCAGAGAAGACCCTTGATGTAGTCCAATAGTTGTGGGAAAATCCTTTGTATCTCCATTTTGTGTTCTCACGTAAGTCGTTATCCCATCGTACATGTCTTTGATTGCTCGAATGTAGGCAATACGTACTCCTTTCTTTTCTAAAGCTTTCCATAAGATCTCTCTTAACACTCTGTCATATGCCTTTTCTAGATCAATAAAAACCATATGCAAATTTTTCTGTCTGCTTTGATACATTTCCATCAATCTCCGTAGTAAATAAATTGCTTCCATAGTTGACCTTCCTGGCATAAATCCAAACTGGTTCTCCGTAACTTGAGTCTCTTGTCTTAATCTATGCTCAATGATCTTCTCCCATAACTTCATAGTGTGGCTCATGAGTTTAATCCCCTGATAGTTGGAACAATTCTATATGTCTCCTTTATTTTTATATATAGGGATTAAAGTACTTCTCCTCCATTCATCCGGCATTTTCTTAGATTTCATTATCACATTAAACAACTTAGTGAACCAACTTATACCCTTCTTTTCTAAACTTTTTCACACCTCAATAGGTATATTATCAGGTCCTACTGCTTTACCATTATCCATTCTCTTTAGAGCTTTCTATATTTCAAACTCTTGGATTCTACGATAAAAAGTATAATTACGGTCTTCTTCTGCAGTATTAAGTCTGTCAGAGTTGTAGGTCAACTCATGCCCTTCGTTAAAAAGTCCTTGAAAGTAACTCCTCCATCGTGCTTGGATATCATGCTCCTTTACCAAAACATTACCCTCTTCATCTTTAATACATTTCACTTGATCTAGGTCCCTTATCTTTCTTTTCCTACCCTTCGCAAGCTTGTAAATTTTTCTTTCTCCCTCCTTAGATCCTAAATATTGATATAATCTCTCAAAAGCTCTAGTTCTTGCTTCACTTACAGCCTTCTTAGCGTCTTTCTTAGCCGCTTTATATTTATCCCAATTTGCCTTTTCTTTACGTAAGTGCCACTCCTTATAATACTCTCTTTTAAACTTAATCCTATCTTGCACCTCCGCATCCCACCACCAAGATTCTTTACCTTTAGGTCCAACGCCTCTTGATTCTCCTAGTGTCTCTCTTGCTATATTCCTAATCCCTTTGGCTATTTCGTCCCACATATCATTAGCATTTCCTTGGACCTCCCAAAGCCTTTCTTCCTCCACTCTTCTTTGAAAATTCCGTTATTGCTCATTCTTCAAAGACCACCACCTAATTTTAGGAATTGTTTTCTTACTCTTTCTTTTTACTCTTCTCATAACTCGTACGTCTAAAACTAAAACTCTGTGTTGGGTAGTCAAGCTCTCACCGGGTATGACTTTACAATTTGTGCAGAACTTTCTATCTGATTTCCTTACCAAGAAATAATCTATTTGAGTATTTGCTCCTCCACTCTTGTATGTGATAATAAGTCTAACACTTATAATGAACCAAAAATTTGTGGAGGATAAGAAATGCATTGACCAATAAGATTCGTTCATTCCCTGCCTTATAGCTTGTATTGTAGAGAATCTTAGCTGAGAGTGGAAGGTGGAGGTTCTCATGATTGCTTTCATACTCTGTTTATCAAGTGAGAAACAGAGTCTTTGTGATGTTTATATTTACCTGTTAGTTTGATCATGGGTGGCTTTAAGAAGTTAGCAATTGAGTCAAATATTTTTTGTTTTATCTTAGAGGATGCAATAGTTTTTTCTTGTTTGATTATAGAACTTCGACGTGGGTTTTATTACACTTATCCTAGGTTTTGTGGCCTCTCTGTGGCTCATCTCTTTGTCCAAGCTGGTAAGAAACCCATGTGGTGGTGTAGGGAGGAGGAGAAGCTGTTTGTAGCAGTAGAAGGACGAAATAGTAGAGAAAAGTGTTAGGACCCTTGTATGTTATGTTTACCTTTGGAGGAATAAACAGTGGTTGTGGAAAAGGGAGTGGTTATAGAATAGGGAGCAGTTATGGAAAGGCTGATATGGAGACAGTTATGGAAAAGGCTAAAACGGTCGAGGGGAGAAATAAAGAGTGGGAGGGTGGTTAGAGGAAGGCAGGAAGAATCTAAGGAAGTTTGGGGGAGGCATTTGGTAGCCTTGAAGTGTGCTAGAAACTATCCTTTCATTTTGTGTTGCGTGGTATTTTATTTTTAATCAGTAGTGGAAGCAGAATACTTGTTTGGCTAACTTTTAGACGTAATTCACACTCCTTACTGTGTGTTAGATTCCAATAAAATAGTTGTAGAAGGAGGAATTCCTATCATTTGGTACTAGAGCATTGTGAATATGGTGAGTATGAGGATGGATTCCAGAATTGGTAGTTTGAAAAAGGAGGTGAATGGGGTGAAGGAGAAGTTGGGTGGAAGTGAAATAGATATGAAAACATTGATGGAAGTAATGACAGAAATTTAGGTATCAATGGTGAAGAGAGAAGAAAGAGGTAAATATTCTATGTTTTGCGCTGCAATGTTAGGAGGAAATCCTAGCAATTCCCTGAATGGGCTTGATGAAGGAGCAAGTAGTGCCGGGGGTGGAGGCCACTAGATGGGTTGCACAAGAACCTTGAGTTACCGGCATTTACCCGTGCAATCCCTATGAATAGATATTCTGAGCAGAATGTTACTTTCTAGTCAACAGGATTGGGGTGTAAGATAAGGTGGCATTGGCCACTGTGCATGGAGGGACTAGCTCTAAGTTGGGTGCAACAGATGGAGACCTGTTTTTGATAACAAGTTGGTTGATTTTCAATACTGAGCTTCTTGATCGGTTTCGCAGGGAAGAATTGCACACAAAGAGCTCTTATCCTTAAGGCAATGGGCTGGCATGGATGAGTTTTGGGAAATGTTCAAAATGCTATCAGCTCTACTATGAGATATGTCAAAGGAGATTCTGAAGGGAGCCTTCATTAATAGGCTTAATAAGGAGATTGAAGTAGAATTAAGGCTAATGGGACCTACCACTTTAGCCCAAACCATGTGCATGGCCCAGAGGGTGGAAGATAGGAACATTGCATTAGAGAGAAGTTAGCCCTCAAAAGAATTACGGGCGAGGGGACAAATTCGGCTCAATTATTTGAACACTAGCAACTCTAAATCAATGGACCAGGTGAGTTCACTAAAGCTCAGTCATTTAATTCAGCCATGGTCAACATTGCTGAACTGCTTGAAGGACTCAAATCCTACACTGAATCTGGGCAAGGTTCTTTCGTTAGGACCAATCTTGGAGGAGGGTTTAGGAGAGAGGGCAATTTTAAGAAATTAAGGGATGCTGAATATCAGGCGAAGGATTATGTTTTAGATGCGACGAAAAGTATAGCTAGACTAAATCACAAGTGCAAGAATAAACAACCTCAAATTTTATTAATTGAGGTAGAGGGAATGTTGTGTTAGATGTGTGGACACACTAGAATATATGATTAAGAATAAATGTATTAGAGAGAAAGTTAAGGTAACACATATTGTGGAGAAGATGGTAGAATTTTGCTTAAGATAGTTTGGCTATGTGTGTAAAAGACCTGTAGAACCCTAGTGCGAAGAGTAAATCAGATAGAGAACAGCTTGATAGTTAAAGGTAGAGGGAGGTCAAAGAAAATAATAGGTGAAACTATTAAAAATAATTTAGCAATTAATAATCTCTCTATTAACTTAATTTATAATAGGTTATTATAACGTTATTTGATCAATATAACCGATCCTACCTAAGTGAAAAAAAGTTTAGTTATTGTTATTATTATTGTTGTTGTTGATAGTGGAACATCACATAATGTCATCTCTAGGGACCTAGTGGTAGAACTACAACACCCAGTGAATAAAACTAGGAAGTTTTGGGGTCACAGTAGGCAATGGCTATTGGGTTAAAGGGACAAGGGTTTGCAAGAAGATAAGAGTGGAAATGCAAGGTATAATGGTGGTTTAACACTTCTTGCCCTTTGAATTAGGGAGTGCAGTATTAGGAGTAGAATGGCCAAAACATTTGGGGATATTTGCATAAATTGGAGCACTCTTGATCATAGTAGTCAAATTGTGATTCAAATCGTGAATTGAATAGTTTATTTTTTAATTGTGAATCGTATCAAATTATAAGATTCACAAACACATTGAAAAATAGTTTAAAATATATAATATAAAATATAAATAAGTAAATAATATAAACAAAATACGTAAAATAATATATTCATTCCAATAATCCTAAACATAATTAATCATGTCTTAAAAAAATATAATTAGTTCATAAATCTAGATTCTTAGAAATAAAAAATTAAAGTAAACTAGTGAACTCTACTCATCTTCATTCCTCAAGATTAATCATTGAAGAGAAAAAGATACCTTGAATTTGGAATAGGTTTAGAATTGTGAAGAAGAAAGCTTATTTAAAGTTTGCCTATTTGAGTTTGAGTAGGTTTAGAATTGTTAAGAGGAAATGATTTTTGTTTCTAATTTTTTTAAAATAAATAAATAAGTAAATATAAAAAAAAAAGGGGAAAGCAAAATACACCTTTCAGATGGGTGTAGCTTGTAGGAGGCAATTTTGAAAACAGAATGCTTAATTGGAACACTGCATTTGTCTTCATTTTTATTTAAAAAAAAAAGAGGCAGAAGCTTTTGGAAGAAGAAAGAACGAGACGTCGTGCAACCACAGCCGACAGTTCATGCTGCACGATGTCCAAAGGTGACTCCCTGAATCACAAAATCATACAATTTTGTGATTAATGTCCAAATCGCATCGATTTGTGTGATTTCGGCAACGATTCTGACTAGTTTACGAATTGGCCGCCGATTTGTATTGGGGCCATACGAATTGTAGCACTGTGAATCGAACGTTTTCTACTTCCATGCTCTTGATAACTTTTGCTTGGAAGGAAAGAGGGTGAAACTCCAGGGAAATCCTGCACTTATTAAGCTGATGGTTTCACTTAAATCCAGTCCAAGATGGAGGATAATGATATTGGGTGGAGTTTGGAGACATAGCCATTCATCAAGGTATAGATTGTTCACAACAACTAGGATTGCAGAAATATGCTTACTCAAGAAGGAGGGATATGGAATATGCAGTGGGAGATTGGGTTTTCTTAAAGCTCCAACCTTACTGTTTACAACCTGTAGCTAAAAGGCCTAAGGAAAAATTAAGTCCTCTTTTCTAGGGACCATACCAAGTTCTGGACAAGATTGTGGTAGTGGCTTATTTTGTGGATCTTCCTGCATCTGCCCCATATTCATCCAGTATTTCATGTATCACAGCTTAAAAACTTTATTGGTGACAATATAAGTTAGCCACTCCTTCCATGTTTGAGTAAAGATTTTGAGCATGAAAGTAGAGAACATTCATGAATCGAACGATACGCCACAATTCGGATGGCCACCAATTTTGTATGGGTGGCCAAATTGTAAACTAGCTAGAATCATTGTCAAAATTGCATAAATCGGTGCAATTCCAACATGAATCTCAAAATCATACGATTCTGCGATTCATGCCGTCACTTGTGGACAACGTGCAGCGCAAGTTGTCGGCCATGGCAGCCTTTAAATAACCTTTCCTCTTCACAATTCTAAACATATTTCAAACTCAAAAGGTATCTTTTTCTCCGATGATTAATCTTGAGGAATGAAGGTGAGTAGAGTTGACTAGTTTATTTTATTTTTTTAGGTCTAGGAATCTAGATTTATGAACTAATTATTATTTTTTAAGACTTATGATTAATTATGTTTAGGATTCTTGGAATAAATATATTATTTTAAGTATTTTTTTTATATTATTTACTTATTTATATTATATATTTTAAATTAGTTTTCAATGTGTTCGTGAATTTTACGTTATTGAAAAATAAGTCATTCGATTCACAATTTGAATAGCAATTTGACTACTATAATTTTGAGTCATTTCTACCCTATACATCATGTTTACCGGAGGAGGAACGAACGAGTGGTTATGGAAAAGGCTGATATGGAGGCGGTTATGGAAAAGCTGAAACAGTTAAGGGGAGAAATAGAGAATGAGAGGGTGGTTGGAGGAAGGCAGGCAGAATCTAAGGAAGTTTGGGGGAGGCATCTGGAAGCCTTGGAGTGTGCCAGAAACTATCCTTTCATTTTCTGTTGCTGTGATTTCTTTTTTATCAATAGTGGAAGCAGAATACTGGTTTGGGTAACATTCAGAGGTAATTCACAATACTTAGTCTGTTAGTTTCCAGTAGAATAGCTCTATCAGAAAGTTTCTCAGTTAAAGAACATTTAGGAGGAGGCTTTGTACCAACTTTGTTTCTGCTGGCCCTTTTGAAAAAGGATGGTGGCATTTATATTCAGCCATTGATGCTCTGATACATCCTTCTTCATCTCATTTGCAGTCAATGACCCGTGGTGCAAGGTAGGAAGAAAAATCTGTATAAAGGGTAAACGTGGAAAGTTAAGTAGGTTGTCTCCAAGATTTTTGATGGATATTGTTATCTTTCCAGAGAATAAGTTGGAGAATTTAGATGGTCTGGTGGTAAGAAGCATTTGAGAGACTGCGTTTCAAAAACCGGGAGTGCTTTCTGTCAATTAGGGCTTCTAGTGGGATGATGATTTCTTATACAGGTAACTATAGTAATTGATTATCTTAATGGGTGGGTCTAGTTTTGCTTTTTTTCAGAGTAAGGGACCAGTGGTGCTTTACTTTTAGTGGTACTACTGGGCATTGTCTGTGTTCTCTTATCCAGGAGGAGTTGAGTTTTGTCCATGGGTTTTGTGCTCCTTGTTAATGAGCGATAGGAGATTTTGATTCTGAAATTCCCTAATAAGAAAGTAGTTTGTCATTGGTTTACTTCTATTAAGAGGAGTTTTGATGGTTTTATGTGGGATTTTGACCTTAGGTCCCATTTGGTGCATTGTAGAAGACTGAACTGTATACTACAAGCTAATAAAGTTTGGCTTTATATGATTTTTGGTACATATATTAAGGAATTCTCTGTATTAGGTATTGAATGGAGTATTGTCACTTTTGCCCTCATTTGCTTATATATTGCAATACTACCATTGCTATCACCTCTATCGCCATTGGTGCTAACACTGCTACCACCATCACCACTGCTTCCATCACTAGTGCTGCCTTTAACCCCTTCATCATCACTATAACCACCACTACATCCACCATTGCCTCCACTGCCCCCACTATCACCATTCATCATCACTACTACTATCACTGGCATTCATTTGATATTATTTTTATATATGATGATATTTTTGTCTTAGTTAATTTTTTATCCTATCCACCCATCCATAAATATATGATAGTATTTTGTGTCACAATTTATTGTACATTAATGAAACAATCAAATGACAGGACAGAAGCTTCTACAATAGATAGACAATGCTATTTAATAATGATCTGTAAGCTACTGTAGCATGGTTAATGCAAATTTTCCCTTTTGCATTTATGTGCGAAGATCTTAAAGTATATTAAATGCAATTTCTAATTATGTTCAGATATATTTCACAAAAGGAAATACTATTATTGTCAGAAGTAGTGTACATCTATAATCGGTTGTATTAATCATGATTCAGTTGGTTGTATAAGATCACTTGTGTCTAATTAATTTATATAATAATTTTTATCTCATTTTAAGCTTTTAGATATGGATGTAGATTTTTCTCTCTCTCCTCCCCTCAATATTTTTTCTTTGAGCAGGTGAAGTTTTCACTAGAGGCTGCAAAATTGTCTCAAAGTAATGCGTCTGTTGGAATATATGATGCTTCAGCTGGTATGTTCTTTCTTGTCTTTACACTGATATCAAATCTTTTTGATGAAGATTTCTGTCTATATTCCTTGTTGCTAAATTATGGTTAATATCTTTTCTTGTCAGTATCATCCAGGCAATCAAGATCTCTAGCAGAGGACGCCTTTTTCCACCCATCAATTATGTCTATCAGCTATTATTCGTTTGAGCATTGTTTTGCAGTCTATTCGGTTTGTCCTTCAACTCTTTTTCCTGTCTGTCCTAACTACTAACAATTTGTAGTCTAGCTTATAGGGATGGGTGAATACATACTTGACCTCTATGATTCCACTATATCGACTAGAATATGTTTAACTTTAGACATCCATTAATAGCGAAAGTATATTATGCATCTACCTTTTGTTAAAATAGAATTCTGTTTAGAATTCTGTTTCGTTAAAAAGAAACTGCTAATAAAGTGGACAAGCCATGTTCTCCATAAAATATGGCATTGATCTAGAAGCTCCAAAGAAATATTATCTCTAGCATTTTATTCCCAATGGCGGTCATGGGAATTGAGATGTGCACACATTTTAATCCTTCTTTATTAGGAACTGGTAAGGGCTTGGGGAGGGGGATTGCTTTTTCTTTACGAGACATAGCTTTCTAGACATGCTTGAGCTGAATATTGGTGTAAACGGATTGTCATGGCTATTTTCTTTCCATTGTTGCAGCCATTCTTTCTGCCAGTTTCAATGCATGTACTCCTGGCTGCTTTAAGAGAATGGAGAAGATACAAGCAAGAAAATAGGAAGTACTTGGCTTGGAAGACCAAAGCAGAAGTTACATCTTAATTACCTTTGCCCAAGGTGGTAGGGGTTCACGTGAAGCAAGTTTCCATGTATATAAATTAGATGGTTTCGTTCTTAAACAGCTTTTGGACCTGGCAATAACGGTTGAATTTTTGTTGACAAATTACAATGTTCACACGGCTATTTGTTGTACCATTGTTCAGAGAAAATTTAGGGAGAAAGAAAAAGTAGACTGAAAAATTTGTATTTTATTCTTTTCATGCATCTCCCCTTCCCTTAATCTAAAATCCAAATTAACATATGACTACTTTGCTGAGTTCTTTTGTCATTAAATGAAGTTCCTTAATATGTAATTTGATATCCTTTGCTTTCTTTTTGTTCATGGCTCTTTATTCTGAACCAGAAGGAACTTTATACTGGAGCAGAAATGAAAAAAACAAATAGAATAGATTCATTCTTGCTAAATCATGATGAAGAGTCTCCTCCCTGAACAGGAGGCAAGGAAATGCAAATTGGTTGACAGAACCACTTTATAATCCCATTCAGCCCCAAGAATATGCCCAGGTTGGAGGTTACACGCAAAGGAGTAGCCTTTTTTCAGTACATAAAATAACAATAAAAATAACATTTTAACTCAACGAACAATATTTAAAAACAACCAGTGGAGCTTATTGAAGGGGTAACCAAGAATTTTCTAGAAGTATTTTGTGAGAAAGTTGATCACTAACAAACACACATAATATTAGGACATTTTCAAATTATCTTTGGCTAAATGAGCAAGACATGTTGGCTCCTCCATGGAAATAAAGACATAATCGTTTCAAACCCTCACATGGCACTACAAAATCGATCTGAATCGATTAAATTGGAGTAAAATAAAAAAATTAATTAAAATCGGTTTTAATTAATTAATTTTTTTTAAAAAAGTGATTGGTTCATTTTGATTTTCAATTAAAAAAATTTGAAATGAACAAAACTAAAAGATTAACATATTATATATTATATGTATTTAAACTATTAATAATATTATATATTATATTGCTATTTGGTTTTGCTATTCTTGTGTAATAATTTATGACACTATTATTCATGGGGTAGTGCTTCTTCAGCCTAGTGCCTCGAGCCATGATGGAGCATTCACGATGGTATTACTTCTTTGCCACAAAAGCTTCTTGAACTAAGGATTGCTGTCTTTTTAATGTCAACAATTAAGGTTTTTTTTTTTTCTGGCGATTGGCTTCTCTCAGCATAAACATCCACTTAGCACAACAACAAATAGCTTTTTTAGAGCGCTTTTTATTTTATTTTTTTCATTGCAAAGCCTTCCTCTCCCCAATTACATTTCTAGACTTGCATATCAGTCCCATTGTAACAACACTGGAGCAACAGAAACGCATTGCAAGTCGTTTTTCTTTGACGTCGGGTTGCTTGCCTCGCTTAGCGAATTCCCTTGCAAGTAGCACTGACGACCAAGTACCTCAGCTCTCCCCACAGTGACTCACTGAACACCGAAGATAGTCTAGTGAGATCTTGCGATTTCTCGCTGCGAGTAAGTGTTCAGTGCGGCATCCCAATTCAGTGGAGTACACAACATTTAGAAGTCACGAGAGAGAGGAAAAAAAATAGACCCATTCTAACTTTCATGATTCAATTTAGTTCGGTTCTAAAGACTTTAATCGAATAAAATGGGTCTATTTTTTTTTCAAAAAATATATAGTTGATTCGTTTGGTTTAATTTCAAAAATGAATTGAACCGAATACTTATACATATCCCTACATGACACTTTCATGTCTATAGGGAGATTATTTTTTACTATCATAAAACATCAGTTAAGTCAGTGTATGAAGCCAGAATTGAAAAACATCAGAGTGAGCCCAGCTTCTGAAATAATATATGGAGTTGGCCGGGCTCTCAAAAGATTAGGACCTTTATGTGGTTAATCGGTTATAACAGCCTGCTGACGAATAAGTTTCACTTTGATCGACACCTCGACCCCACAGGAATTTGACAGGGCTGCGAATGTCACCCTGAAACAATCCTGCATTGCCTACGGGACTGTAAGCATACTAGAAATCTCTGGATGAGACTAATCCAAGTGAGGCACTGGAGGAAGTTCTTCTCGGCTAATAGAACAACCTAGCTCAAAATGAACTTATCATAAGCTTTAGGAAGAGAAGACCTATTCGGCCAGCCATGGAAGATCCTTTTCGGATTCACTAGCTAGAACATTTGGGTGAGAAGATGTGAATTGGTTTTTCAACCGATGGAACATTCCACACATGATCTGTTCTTCACTTGTTTAAGCGGAGCAAGAAACTGCATAAGTGCTATAGAGAGTAATGCTGAGGTCCAAGGAAGAAGAAGGGTGGTCAGAGAAATCAATTGGTCCAGGCCAGAGAAAGATGTAGTTAAATACAATGTTGACGGATCAGTGATCAACAAAAATCTGGCCAGCTGTGGAAGGGTCTTCAGAAATGCTGCAGGCAATTGGCTGATTGGATTTACAAGGAATTTGGGAAGGTGCAGCATTACCAAAGCCGAGCTATGGGGTATTTATATAGCTCTCCATAGCGCTTGGGAAAGAAATTTAAGGAGAATGGTAGTGGAATCAGACTCAGAGGTTGCCATTAGATTAAGCAAGGAAGGATGCAAGAGAGAACATCCATGCGCAAACCCGGTGGCATACACAGAGATTTGATCAGGAGAGATTGGGAAGTGACCATCAAGCATACGTTTTGGGAAGGTAATAGAGCGGCAGATTGGTTAGCTAACAGAGGTCATAAGATGGAGATGAGACTTCACTTTTTTATGAGGCCACCCAACGGGGTGGGACCGATACTGATGGATGATATAAGAGGGATGTCTTTCCCACGTGTTTGTATTTCCTAGTCATTGACTCCCTTCTTGTACCAAAAAAAAAGTATTGCTACAAAGAATTCAAGCATTTGTCATTGGATCTCCTTGGAGATTTGTGCCTATTTAAATAATATTATAAACATATACAAATTTTGACGGAGATTCAATGATAAAAAAATTGAAAGCTCTGATAAAATTTAAAATTTAATGAATTATCCTATAGTTTTGATGTAATAAACATATGTACCACAGAAAAATGTGAAGCAATTTTAAGAGCTTTGCTTTTGGCATTGCAAAAACCATAATATCAAGGATGCAATATTCTACACTTGAACTTTTCCCACAGCTACTGCCTTTAAAAAACTAGATGAATAAAATGGAGTGAAAATTTGAAGATAGTGTACGATGACTTTTTTTCTTTTGGAGTTTTAGAATTATCATTACTACTGAATATAGAAGTGGAAAGTTAGAATGAATTTCTATTCTTCTGAGAGTAAAACAGGCCTACAATTTAGTTTAACTCGGAGTGATATCGTGGGAATATAAGTTCCAACTTGTTTTACTTTGGTCTATATCTTTTATCTATTAAGACTTTTTCTTGCTTATATTTGTCTTTTTTTTTTTGGGGGGGGGGGGGGGGGGGTGTGAAGTCGCTTGTATTTATCGACTAACGATTTTCATGCGGAATGTCTTATTATTAGAGAGAAGCCCATACATTACTGGCCACAATACAAGAGAGAGAGAGAGAGAGAGAGAGAGAAGCCCATTTATTTGTGATATTATCTACCTAAAAGACTGAACCTTCAGAGAGGTTGTTTTTTTCTTATATTCTTTTAACTTTATGTAATAATTCTTCTGTTAAATATGTTATAATCTATTATTGATTAAGATGTTTATTACTTATTTTTTTCATTTATCTCGTTCTTGTATTTCTCTGAAGGGCACGTTGAATCTTTGATATTCTTTATTCTTTATTTATACGTGTGCCTTAGTCTTCTAGTAGTGATAACTTATGTGCCAAATTTAGTTTGTATCTTAATATTTACAACGAATAATTATCTTAAAAAACAAAAATTAATGACAACTTGCATGGACACAGTCATAATTCCCATTAACAACTAACGTTCGAGGGGTGTTTGGTCGGTAGAATTTTTTTAAATTTATAAAAAATTGAATTTGAGAAAATTAAATTTTCATATTTAGTTCATAAATTTTAAAACAGAATTTCTAAGAATCTATAATTCCAGAAAATGATTTTTAACAAGAATTTTCACCAAAACTTTCTTACGTAAGGGGGTGAGAATTCAAATTTTCCATGAAGATGAGAATCCTGTTAAATAATAAAAAGATAATTTTATCCTTCATTTTTATTTCTCACCTCTACCTATTTTTATATCTTCTCAACTATCTATTTTGTGTATAAATATTTTGTATAAATTATTATACTTGAAGTATTAATATTATACTATACAGATATTATTTTTTATTTTGTAATATAGTACTATCATGTAATTATATACGTAAGATTATCTATTTTTAAAATTTTATACATTTTTTGTCATAAAAGAAACACCTTTGTTATTTTGAGAAGACAATTATAACTATTTTTTAATTTATTTTATTCTTTTATGTTTTACTTTTTATTAAAAAAATAGATAAGATAATTTTTTAAAAAAAATTAAGAGACATTTTTAAAAAATGACTGAAAATTCTCAAGAAATTTAAATATAATCAAATAGAAAAATAAAAATTTTTCAAAAAATATTACTTTAAGATTCCCATCAATTTTAAAGTCTAACCAAACACATTTTATACATTTTCAAAAATTATTATTTCCATTAATCATATTTCTCAAAATTAAACTTTGCCGTATACCAAAAGTCACCTCAAAAAAATCCCATACGGATTATAATTTTTAATATGGGTTAAGTTACTAAAATATCTTCCCAGACACGTTCCAAAAGATTACAGAATGCGAATAATCTCAAGTGTTTGTCATGAAAATTTCAATAAAAATAAATATTTCAATAAAAACATACCATTTTGTTACAAGATTCTTCCATCAAAAGGTTTCAATAAGAAAAGAATTTTTTTCCAACTTACCAACTCCTTCAGATGAACACTTTCTGATCTTAAAGTTGTAGGAAACCCTTGAGATGTATTCCAATATAATTTTGCCTTTCACAGCAATGAACATGGAATTTGCTACTTTTAGCAAGGAAAAAAAATAATTACAACGTTCTGGTCAATATCGTCTATATGCATATGAACATGCTTATTATTATTAGCACTTGGAATAAATAAAATCAATACATTTAGAGGCAAATTTCTCTCCAATTCATAGAATAATACTTGCAAGAGCTCCTACAAAACTCAGGTTTTGCTGAACAAACACCAAAGATCACCTTATAATTCATTTCCACTGACGGAAAATATAAGATAAAGGGGGAAAAGGGAGCGATTCGAATGAAGTTTAAAAGATAATACATCACCTATAAAAACCAGGTTGCTACGTAATAAATTCCACTGAATGAAAATTCTTACTTTCAAAGATCAAATTTAAGTTGACTAATATCAATTCCAAGCTTGTGAGGTCACTATCACCAATGAAACTAACGAAGGAGGAAGATAGGTGGTAACAGGACAAAACAAAAACCCAAAACAAAGGGTGGTTGCACTTGTAAGAAAGGTTAATCAAGAATAAACATAAGCCTACTAACATGTATTATACCAGTAGTATTAATAATACACTACCAGACCAAGAAAAATATGACACTGATCATAAATGTCAACCCTTCGACTCTAAAGCTAAAAGTATCTTCTTCCTTGGCCCCTGAAATCAACAAAGCAAATTCATAATGAGACTCCTTAAAGCAGAAAGATATTATTGAAACAATTAATCGTTGAAAAGTAAAAACATGCTTGGCAGAGGTAAAAGGAATGGAGTAATTACAACAGGATTATAATCAGATGATGTCTCATTTAAACACATTTAACACTACAAAGCCTAGTCTGAAACCCATCAACATCGACCCAAAGCACCACAACAACAAAGTACACTACTAAGATGACCGAAAAAAAAATGTCAGAAATTTTTTCTAGTTTAAGTAACTTGGCATACAGAAGTTGTTTATCAATCAAGTGTACCCTAATGAATATTTTCAAAAGATCCAACAGTACAAACTACCAGTGATGGCATCATGAACCAGTTCCCGGAAGGGGGGGGGGGGAAGGAGGGAAGAAAAGTGCTGATGAAATTTTCAAGCACTTTCACCTATTTTTGACCTCATGTTTGCTGTTTCCTTTGATGGATTTTACTGAAAATATAAATGATATCAACAATGTAAACTAGGTATGGGTACATACTCATATCCAACATGATCGCAATGCAGAAAAAACTATAAAACTCAAAAAGTACAAGGCTCAGCCTAAGACTTTTATGCGTACCATTGGTATACCCATAGCCTTAAAATCATCATCAGTCATGTGCATGAGGGCTGCCATATCAACCTGAAGAAACGGGTATTACAGATGAATACTAACTCTTGATGGTAAAAACTGAAATCCAAATAAAGCATTAAACTTGCAATTAAAGAGAGTTAAAAAGAAGAAGAAATATAAGTAGATGTACTGCATACTTCTTCAGCTTGAAAAGTTATGAGATACTTCTCAAGACCCAAGGACTGCAAAAACTCATCCACTGAAGTATCAGCCTGTAATGCAAGAACCAGAATTAATACCCTTGTGATGCAGGATAAGAATGAAGAATTATTATTTACTGATTTAATTATTATCTGAGACTTATGAATTTGTAATTAGATAATTGGGTAATTTTAAGAGTTATCACGTAATAATATTTTACTAGGATTAAGATTTCTTTCTTCCCTATACAAAGAGCTTTAAATAAAGTAGTTACTCCTTTATTATTAATATATTGAATCGATCTTGAATTTTGTGAATTTTGTTCCTTTTCTTTTAATCTCCTTCCTGTCTTACATCACTTTTACTTTTAAATTATTCTCATGAGGAAAGGCATTACATTGAGTTTTGGAAAATGGGAAAGATAAAACACTAAAAAGATTGACATCCTTTTGCAGATTATGAATATTATACTTCTTAACAAAATAAATATTAAATCAAGAAAAATTGAACTACAAACATAAAATGCCCTCCAACAAGCACGTTGTCACCTGCCACAACTATTACCTCTGGTCCATTGGAAGGGGCTAATACGCACAATAATTAGGCACCAAATTAACCCTATTGTATGTCTCATTAAACCAACCTGTGAGGATTACATAAACCACCAATTTCTCACCCACTTTCTCCTCCTTTCACTAGCAATTTCAAATATATCATAGTCACAACATTGACTGATATTAATTTGTCGTTAGCATTATTACATACCATTGGCAGTTCCCGTTGCCCAGTACAGTGACAATTTATCATCATATCATCCTATGTACTCAACTGCAATTACCATGGCACCTATGATGTTCAATTAAATGATGCATCTTATTTTTATATATCAAAAACCTCCTAACTGGTTATTATTTATGCTTCTGTTTTTAAAATGAATAAATTACTTTTTTAATTTTTATAGAGAAAACGAATAAGTTATACAATAACAACAACAACTAAGCCTTTTCCCACAAAACGAATAAATTATACATATCCATAAAATTATAATAATTAGTTACCAAGTTCTGATTGTGCATGATGACTGGTTCAACTCACACTCATTATGGCATAAAAAAAAAAATCAATCTTTTGCATACAATTCTCAAAACAGATTTGCCAGGTCATGTACACTAGTTAAAGATTACAATGACTACTGCATTACAACAACAACTAAGCCTTTTCCCACTAAGTGGGGTCGGCTACATGGATCAAACGGCGCCATAGTGGCCTATCATGGATGAGATCAATAGATAAGTTATTAACTATTAAATCATTTTTAATAGTTTCTCTTATTGTTTTCTTTGGCCTCCCTCTACCTCTAATTATTGGACTATTCTCCATCCGATCAACTCTTCTCACTAGGGCTTCTGCAGGTCTTCTCCACACATGGCCAAACCACCTTAAGCGAGTTTCAACCATCTTCTCCACAATAGGTGCTATCCCAACTTTCTCTCTAATGCACTCATTTCTAATCATATCTCTTCTGGTGTGTCCACACATCCATCGCAACATTCTCATCTCTGCAACGTTGAGTTTATCTTCATGTTGTCTTTTAACCGCCCAACATTCCGTACCATACAATATAGCAGGTCTTATAGCCGTACGGTAGAATTTTCCTTTAACTTTGAACAGCACTTTTTTATCACAAATGACACTCGAAACTTTCCTCCATTTCATCCATCCAGTTTGAATCATGTGGTTTACGTCCTCCTTTACTTCACCGTCATTTTGTATAATGGACCCAAGATATTTAAAACTTGTAACTTGTTTTAATATATAGTCTCCAAGTTTCACGTCGACATTCGTATTTGTTCGTCTCTTACTAAAACTACATTCCATATATTCTGTTTTATTTCTACTTATCCGAAAACCGTGTGTTTCTAAAACTAGTCTCCATGACTCTAACTTCATATTTATTTCCTCTTTCGATTCACCAACTAAGACTATATCATCTGCAAAAATCATGCATTGAGGCCCCAACTCTTGTATATGTTCAGTAACTGTGTCCAAAATCAAGTTAAAAAGATACGGACTCAGAGAAGACCCTTGATGTAGTCCAATAGTTGTGGGAAAATCCTTTGTATCCCCATTTTGTGTTCTCACGCAAGTCGTTATCCCGTCGTACATGTCTTTGATTGCTCGAATGTACGCAATACGTACTCCTTTCTTTTCTAAAGCCTTCCATAAGATCTCTCTTAACACTCTGTCATATGCTTTTTCCAGTACAATGACTATTGCATTGATGGAAGTAAATATACTGTATACAAAGAGATGACAACAATAACAATCAAGCATTTTCCCATGTAGTAGGATTGACTACATGGATCAAATACCGCCAAAATGACTAATTATAAATGAGATTAATAGAGAAATTATTAATTGATAAATTTTTTTTAATGATTTCACCTTTTTTTTTCCTCTCTCTATCTCTAACTATCGGACTATTCTTCATCTAATCTACTCTTCTTATTAGGGCTTCCGTAGGTCTCTTTCACACATGGCCAAACTACCTTATACGATATTCCACTCTTTTCTCCAATATAGGTGCTACCAACTTTCTCTTTAATGCAATCATTTTTAATTATATTTTGTAATGTATCCATACAGCCAACGCAACATTCTCATATCTGCGACATTGATTTTATTCTCATATTAGTTTTTAACTATCTAACATTCAGTACCATACAACATTGCAAATATTATAGCTGTATAGTATAATGTTTTCTTAATTTTAAGCGGGTATATTTCTATTACAAATGACAACCAAAACCTTTTTTCATTTCATCCATCCCGCTTGAATCCTATTATTTACGTCCTCATTTACTTCTCCGTCATTTTGTACAAAGAAAAAGTAAAAAAAAAAAAACTATAAGACACTACATACAACCCTAAGCATCAATTCTAAAATGTAAAAACAGAAAGTTGCCCTTAACAAAAAGATTTTGTACCAAAAACAATAAATTCCTTAAGATAAAATATTTCCATCTTTTATAGCCACATTGATATTCTTCTCCAAATCCTATTCTATAAATTCCCTAACTATCCTTATCGTGTTATTATTAATCTATTTCAACACTAGCAATCTAGCATCAATAGCACAAGTTTATAATTCTACATCTTTTTTTTTTTGGTTCTTTTACAAACAGATATCTCATCTCTTGATAGCACATCATTCCTAGTTGTGACTTGTGAAGCATAACAAGCAACATGGAAGACCGATAGAATTTACCCTTTAATTACAAAGGTACACTTCAGCAAAGCAAAACTTTATATTCACTACCCCAATTCACTCAACTTAACCAAATTTTGTAACAGGCTAATTGTACCCGATTCTTGGGCTCAGAATGGCCAAGATAGTCCATAAAATCCAGTTTTTCAGAAACCCTAAGATGGGTTGGTTGGGTGAGGGGAAAAATGGGGAATAGTTTCCTAGGAGAGAAAGAGGAGCTAATTGAATAGTGGACGGCCTTGATGCCTTAAACGAAGATGGATATGTGAGATATAAATCCTCTCTTCAAATTTTTAATCTTTTGATCATTTTAAATTTTAATTGAAGAGAGTACACGAAACTTCATCATCTCCCAAATATCTTTTCCATCTTTTCATTTTTGTTAATCATAATCTTTTAATATTTTGGTAAAAATTTTATAATTTTTTTTATTAAAGAAAGAAGGGGCATAAAGCTTGCTTGAAGCTTTCACCACCTTCAAGACTCCCACAAATTAATAAGTTTAAAACCCAAATTTAATCTGAAACCCAGAATAACCTGCATTTCTAGAACCAGATTTTCCAGGTTTTTGTACACCCTTATGAAATCTCGTGAATCTGCAACATGAACAGTCTCCATGGCAGAGTTAAAAACATACTGACCAAGATTATACAGTCCTCACCCCCTCACTCAAAACACTAAAAGGTAAAAACTAAAATAGATTCTGGTTCAATTCATTAGTATAAAGAAGAGTGTGTAGTTGTGTAAGTTACAGAAATAATCTATTTTAAATTACTAGAGCAGTAATCTACAATGTAATATCATGTAACATGCAACAGTGCATACATCATGTCCAGTAAAGGCAGATGCAAGGAATGACAAACAATAAGACAGCAAATAAATCATGCATATAGTTCTTATCAATTGCTAAGGAAAAAAATAATAATAAATACGAACCTTTTGTGATGCCTTCTTTTTGGGAGCTGGGTTAGCTGCTCTTTTAATCTGTGATGCAGGTGCCTCAACAATGACACTTTTACTGCTTGGTTTAACAAGTTCCACTTTTGACTTTGGTGGGTCAGAGTTTTTAGGCTGTGGTTTCATTGTCCCTGATAACCTTTCACGTAGATCATGCACACCTGGAACAGAATTCTTTCCACGCTTAAATGCTGGTTGAAGACCCTTCTTTTGAAGCTTCAGACGAAGATCCTGAGCAGTAACTTGGCGATCTTCACAAGTCATTAAAAAAAGTCAAAACCCATGAAAAGAACTATTGGCATCCAACAAGATCAGCAACTTATACTTGCATATGATAATAACACAGTCAATCCATACTAGAAACTCGTGGTTCATCACCCTCAAAGAGATCATGCTCCCACTTGTCATCTTGTCTCATCCTGCAAAAGATATGCCTTCAACTAAATCACAAAAGTTTTTGTTTCCAATAATCACTTTAGCATTCAAGAATAAAAAATGAACTTTCCACAAAGGAAGGTGCATACTATTTTAAGAAGTTATGACCACACAACCAACTAGAAAGTACAACTGATTATAACAGTAATTCAGCAAATGAGTGAGATTACTCTAACAAACAAAAATGCAAATTACCAAAAGGGAAATCAGGGGTTATAAGACAAAATTCTGGTGATTAGATAAAAACTGTAAATTTTGGCATAACATTTCAATGTATGTTGTTTAAAGACCTATCAAAAAATCTCTTTTCTAAATATGTTTATTTTAACTTATCATAATTTATAACTGCAAGTCAAAGACACTAAATTCACTTTCTGAAGACAATGTTTCCACAAGTTGTAAGCATCATGACAGGATATGATACTAAAATTAAGATCTTTAGTGATTTGGAGCACCCAAAAAGGAGACACAAAAAACATTTCCAAGTCAAGAATTAACCTTAATGTGAACTAACCCAGGTATCTGATCTCTCAACATGATCAGATAGATGAACATAAGACCATTTGCAAACATACATATATTTGCAAACTAAAAACATTTTCCAAAAGCAATAAACATGTCCATGACTGTTATAGCAGTTAGAAAATATATTAATATCAAATCTCCCATAACTTTGACATCAAATAAAAAAAATATAAGCACTTCCAACCATAGTTGTCAAATCGGAATGGGTGGATTTATTTTTGAATCGTGAATTGTAAGATTCACAAACACGTTTAAATAATAATTTAAAAATATAAATACATAAACAAAATACTTAATATAGTATATTTATCTTAATAATTTGAAACATAATTTACTAAAAGTCTTAAAAAGAGATAATTAGTTTGAAAATCATAAGATTCCTAGACCTGAAAACTAAAATAAACTAGTGAACTTTAATGATCTTTCTCATTCTTCAATATTGATATCTCTATCACTGTTGCTATCATCATTGTTATTTAGCATGACTAACTCTTCCTCTTCATTATCACTAACACCATCATCTCCGGTTTCTTCAACTTCATCTTGTGTCTTAATCGCTTTTCTTTTATCTTTCTTGTTTGCACTAGCAATAGCATTAAGATTTTTTGGACCTAAACATATATATGTAAGTGAGAAAGTATAATTAAGAATATAGTTAAGAAATAAGAATGGATTAATTAAGAAATTTTGGATTTTAGAATACCTCCTTTTTTCCTTTTATTTGGAGCTCCTTCATCAATGTCAAAGCACTCTTGCACATCCATCGAGGAGTTTTCTCCTCCCAAGCAAGGATCTTCCTTTTCAGTAATCCACTCATCATCTGATTCCACATCCAATAAGCAAATAGAGTCATATGTACCTCCTTTCTCCACTCTATGCTTTTGTCTTATTTCAAGTTGGATATTGTATTTGACAAATACAAGAACATTCAACCTTTGTTGCTCCAACCGATTTCTTCTCTTAGAATGCACTCAAAGATACTCCAATTTCTCTCACAACACGTAGCACTGCAAGTGAGGTTTAAAATGCAAATGGCAAGTGATTGTAGCTCTTTGCACTCATCTCCATAACTATCCCACAATAAAGCTATAAAAGATATATATATATATATATATATATATATATATATATATATATATATATATATATATATATAAAGTTAATACTAAAATATTACTTATAGTTAACTACTTAACTATAAAAAAATTAATTTACCAGGTTGTTTCTGATCTCTAGTTGCAATTGCCAAGGTATATCCAAATAATCCTTTTGCATTCTTGAACTTCTCAAACTGTGTATCAATTTTGATTTTTTTTTTCTACATCTGGACACATCTTGTCTAATGTCTTATACCATCCTATTTTTACTTCACAATCAGGGTTAAAATTTGGATCATAATGGAACATATAAAATTAATAAAATAAACTTTAAATATAAATAAATAAATTATAAATAGTTAGCAACACAATTATTATAAAAATTATATAAAAAAATAATAACTTAGGATTAAGATAGTATCCTGCTGCATGAAGAGGCGATAATCCCAACGCTTGTCTATAAGCTCCCATTTCTTCTTGTATCTGCTTTCTACATTATCAAAATTCTTTTGTTATTTGTTTTAAGTGATCAAAGATTTTGGAAATCAATAAAATATTGCTTAAATTGCGTGAGTCTTCTTGTGAAAGCGTTGAGACTTGTGGATGGAGATTCAAAGCCAACCATGGGTTACATATACGAGGCTATGGATAGAGTAAAAGAACAAATAGCAAAGAATTTTGATAATATAGAAAGTAGATACAAGAAGATATGTGAGCTTATAGACAAGCGTTGGAATTATTGCCTCTTCATGTAGCAGGATACTATCTTAATCCTAAGTTATTATTTTTTTATATAATTTTTATAATAATTGTGTTGCTAACTATTTATAATTTATTTATTTATATTTAAAGTTTACTTTATTAATTTTATAGATTCCATTATGATCCAAATTTTAACCCTGATCGTGAAGTAAAAATAGGATGGTATAAGACATTAGACAAGATGTGTCCAGATATAGAAACAAAAATCAAAATTGATGCACAACTTGAGAAGTTCAATTGTTGAAGGATTATTTGGATATACCTTGGCAATTGCAACTAGAGATAAGAAACAACTTGGTAAATTATTATTTTTATAGTTAAGTAGTTAACTATAAGTAATATTTTAGTATTAACTTTAATATTTATATATATATATATATATATATATATATATAGCTTTATTGTGGGATAGTTATGGAGATGAGTGCAAAGAACTACAATCACTTGCCATCCGCATTTTAATCCTCACTTGCAGAGCTACGAGTTGTGGGAGAAATTGGAGTATCTTTGATTATGTGCATTCTAAGAGAAGAAATCGGTTGGAACAACAAAGGTTGAATGCTCTTATATTTGTCAAATACAATATCCAACTTGAAATAAGACAAAAGCATAGAGTGAAGAAAGGAGATACATATGACCCTATTTGCTTATCGGATGTGGAATCAAATGATGCATGGATTACTAAAAAGGAAGATCCTTGCTTGGAAGGAGATAACTTCTCGATAGATGTACAAGAGTGCTTTGACATTGATGAAGGAGCTCCAAAGAAAAGGAAAAAAAGAGGTATTCTAAAATCCAAAATTTCTTAATTAATCCATTCTTGTTTCTTAACTATATTCTTAATTATACTTTCTCACTTACATATATATGTTTAGGTCCAAGAAATCTTAATGTTGTTGCTAGTGCAAATAATAAAGACAAAGGAAAAACGATTGAGACATCAGATGAAGCTGAAGAAACCAAAGATGATGGTGTTAGTGATAATGAAGAGGAAGAAAATGAAGAATTAGTCATACTAAATGACAATGATGATAGCGACAATGATAGAAATATCAATATTGAAGAATAAGAAAGATCATTAAAGTCCACTAGTTTATTTTAGCTTTTAGGTATAGGAATATTATGATTTTCAAACTAATTATCTCGTTTTAAGACTTTAAATTAATTATGTTTCAAATTATTAAGATAAATATACTATACTAAGTATTTTGTTTATATTATTTATGTATTTATATTTTATATTATATTTTTTAAATTATTATTTGAACATGTTCGTGAATCTTACAATTCGATATGATTCACAATTTACGATTCAAAAATAAGTCCACTGATTCACAATTTGACAACTATGCCTCCTTTTATTTCTAACTGTCAAGCTACACTCCATCTTATTTACTCTTCTCAGTAGGACTTCTGTGGATCTTCTTCACACATGGCTAAACCACCTTCAACGAAATTCCATCATCTTCTCTGTAATAGGTGCTACCCCAACTTTCTCTCATATCTACTCATTCTTAATCATATATCTTTTAGTGTGTCCACATATTTAACACAATATTCTCATATATGTGACATTGATTTTATTTTCATGTTATCTTTTAATCGCCCAACATTCAGTACCATACAATATTGCAAGTCTTATAGCTATACGTAGAATTTTTCTTTAACTTTGAGCGACATTTTTTTATCACAAATGACACCCAATACTTTCCTCCATTTCATCTATCCCACTTGAATCCTATGGTTTACATCTTCCTTTACTTCATCATCATTTTGTATAATAAACCCAAGTTATTTAAAACTTGTGACTTGTTTTAGTAGATAGTCTTCAAGTTTTACTTCTAAATTCGTATTTGTTCGCCTTTTACTAAAATTATATTTTATATATTCTGTTTTATTTCTACTTATACAAAGACCATGTGTTTCCAAAACTTGTTATTATGACTTTAATTTCATATTTATTTCCTCTTTTAATTCACCAACTAAGAGTATATCATCTGTAAAAATTATACATCGAGGTCCTAAATCTTGGATTTATTCAATAACTGCATCTAAAATCAAATTAAAAAAATATGGACTCAGATATGACACTTAATGTAGCCCTATAGGAGAAAATCCTTTGTGTTCCTATTTTGTGTTTTCACGCAAGTCGTGATACTATCGTACATATATTTGATTGCTCGAATATAAGCAATATGTACTCCTTCTTCTCTAAAACATTTCATAAAATCTCTCTCAACACCTTATCATATGTTTTTTCCAAATCGAAGAAAACCATATGTAAATCGTTTTGCTTCTTTTGATATCTCTCCATTAATCTTTGCAGTAAATAAATTACTTCTATAGTTGACCTTCCTAGCATGAAACCAAATTGATTCTCTGTGATTTAAGTCTCTTGTCTTAATCTCTGTAGAGTGTATATAAGGGCATAGGAAATTTTACTAATAATGAAATGCAAGTCTAAAAAACCAACTAATTAAACAACAACATTGCTACAATAGGTTATATTAGGAAAAAAATTCAAAACAATATGTTAAGTGGATTAGTTACAAAAATGGACAATTTCTCTCCCCTTTTTTTTTGGATAGAAAAAGTAACTTTATTAAGAAGGAAGGAAAAAGTACATTAGAAGAGGATGAATTATCCTCCTAAGAAAAATATAAGAAATTAACAAGAGCAAAAAAGGGGGAAAAAAAAGGAAATCAACATGCAACAATGCTACCCAATCCCTCCGCTTATCTAATGAACTAACTTCCTGAAAATTGCCATGAGATGAACACCAAAGCAAAGCCACATAAATTATTCTATCCCATATAGCCTCTACATTATGAGAAACAACCCTGAAGATATGAGCATTCCTTTCCAATTAAATGGTCCATATTACAGCAAAAGCTGCAATACAAAACAAAGTTTTCCACTCCTTTTCCTCTCCAAAACCTTGGTATCGTATAAGGAGGAACTTCTCTAATTCCGCAAAGAAACCCAGCTGTACAACAATAACAACCAAGCCTTTCTCTACTAGAAGGGGTCGGCTACATGAATCGAACGACGCCACAGTGGCCTATTATAAATAAAATCAATAGATAAATTATTAATTGTTAATCTTTCGTAATGGTTTTACCTATTATTTTCTTTGACCTCCCTCTACCTCTGACTATCGATTTGCTCTTTCTCTGATCTACTCTTCTCAATAAGATTTCTGCAGGTCTTCTCCATACATAGCCAAACCACGTTAAGCGAAATTCCACCATTTTCTCTATAATAGGTGTTATCCCAACTTTCTTCCTAATACACTCATTTTTAATTATATCTCTTCTAGTGTGTCCACATATCCAGCATAACATTTTCATCTCTGCGATATTGAGTTTTATCTTCACGTTGTCTTTAACTGCAAAGAAACCCAACTCTCTCCCAAAAAAAAACCTAAACAATTTATCCCACAAAAACCCAGCCATTCTGCAGTGTAAAAATAAATGGTCATCACTTTTTGCACTACACATGATCATAACACAAATATTGGGAGATAAAGCTGTATTGGACTATGAATTTGCAGCATGTCATTTGTATTACTTCTATTGAGTACCACTGTCCAAATAAAATATTTGACCATGAACCACAATTGCTGAAGTTCTCATTCATAACTCCTTGGATATGTCATGAAACAACCAAAGAATATTATAGAAAAATGAGAAGAAAGCTCTCACGCAACCATCCAAATGCCAAACACCCCCCCTTCTCCCCATCTCTTGGCCAAAACCATGAAAACCACAAGTACTGAACCTATGTCCTATGCCCAAAAAAGAAAAGCAAAACTAAGAAGTTGTCTCATCAAATGATATTATAAACCCCCAATGGGTTAACTAATATTTGGCTGCCTCACTAATAATTCTTTCTTTTTTCTTTCCATACTCTGCCACCCTAGAAGTTCAACATGGTCCAAACTTTCTTCTAAAGCCTACCTATAGTAAATTTCTGCTAGAACTCAAGGGAACCAAAAGACAAATCCCAGACCTGAATGCAGATAATACTTCAGTACTAAGATGTAAAATAACCAACCCAATATTTTGCAACTATTTCATCCACCATCTGCAGTATCACTTAATCAAAACACCAGAAATTTCACTGCCAAAATGAACCGTCTCACAGCACCGAACATTGAAACAAATAAACAGAACAAAAAATCCAGCTTATCCATATAAGATTAAGCATAAAAAGAGTATTTTACATTAACTGCCAGTAAGTTAAGGAAAACCCGTATACTTAGATCTCATGTCTTGATAATTACACCACCAACTAGTGACAGGAATTATAACAAGCAAAACATATCACCAATAAGCCATTACTAGTTCCAAGTACCAAGTAGCACTTAGTGGGGTACAGTCCATTTCTACAACAGCATAAAAAACCTAGTACATGCAGTCTTATCACCAGAATTCCTACTACTAGGCAGAGGAGAATGAACTGCAATACCGCCCAACTGGAAGATCGAGATAGTATAACCATATAAAGCAGCCCACCCAACTACACAATCAAGAATGTGATTCATAAGACGCCAAACCAGTGAACAACTATTTTGCCCACAACTACGGATTAAATCTGTTCCAAGAGAAAATGTATTAAGCGTAAAACAACATAAAGGGATGAAAACAGACCTCTTTCCGGCGATTGGTCGTTGCCGATTAGGGTCACTGACAAAATTCCCATTAAGACGTTCCTTCACTGACCTCCTCGTTCCAGTCTCCACCCGATCAGCATACATGTTTACTTGTTAGTTTAAAATGAAAAGAAAACCAGCACTAATCCTAAACCCTAATCCAACAGCAGTGGAAATAAGATTGAAGGTAAATGGACAATTGCTGAGACGCAGAATACCACCAAGTCCAGAAAGGGTAGGAAAAACCCTAACTCTCTTGTTCCTTACCAGAATAGTTAAAATTTTGAAGGGAAAACAAGAAACAAAAAAAAAAGGGAAATTCGAATTCAAAGAGAAAACGACAATAGAAGAGCTTTTGGGGCGTGATTTGTTAATCTCTTAGCTAAGTTCGCCGTGTAGCAGTAGCGGAGGAGAGCGAGAGAGAAAGAGGAGGTTCTTCTAAACCAGAATCAATTCTCTATGGTTTTCCGGTACGGAATACAGAAGCGGGTAAGGGAATTTTCCGGGTATCAGCTTTGGCGCCCACAATCAAGGCAGACACACCGTTTAACCAACAAAAGATGGGAATATTTGCCCCACGTCCGGTTGTGTATAATAATATATCTTGGCCGACCCGATAATTTTAAAAAAAAATTAAAGATATTATAAGAGATCGCATATATTTAGAGCGCGTTAATTTGTAAAAATATTTTTTGTTTTTTTATTTTGTTTTGTTTTTTTATTTTTATATTTTTATATTTTTAAAAATATATTTAATTTTATTTGTATTTTTATTATTTTTAAATTCTCTGATTATATTTTTATTTGATTATTATTTTTATTATTTTATAATTATATATATAATTTAAAATAATTACAAAAATATTACTGTTGTTACAGTATTAAAAATGTTAAAATAAAATTTTTGACATTTTTAAAATTTTAAAAAATTCAAAAAGTATTTTTAAAAAAATAAAAAAATAAAAATAAATAAATTTATTTTTATATTTATTTTTAGTTTTTAATAAAAATAAAAATTAGAAACAGTAAAACCAAACATATCCGGAGAAGAAATAATTTGATTGATTTTCTAAAATTAAAGAACTAAAGTGAAATAAATTGAAATTAGGAGACGAAAATGAAACTTATTACAAAGTCAAGGTATGGAAAAATATATTTTTGCCTATCCTTCTTATTTTTATCTTTTGGCATGTGCCTTTGTCTTTAGTTAATTTTTATTTATTTTAATGATTTTCAGCTTTATGTTTCTCATTTATTCCATTATATTTTTTTAATTAGTTTGCATTTCTCATTAAGATCTTTATGTTTCAACTATTTTTTTTATTTTTTTATTCAATTATCATTTCATTATTTATAATTATTCTAATTAATTTTATAATTATATTTATATTTATTTATAATCTCAAGTTTTAATATTATTCTTGCATCTCAAGATTGTACAGGTGTTAATAAAATAAAGTCAATGGCTTTACCATATATATATATATATATATATATATATATATATATATATATATATATATATATATATATCTATAGCTAACGGAGTAATTTTTTTCAATGAAGTAAATTGTCATTTGGTAACACTGTATAAAAGTACAATTTTATTCTTAAAACAAATTTTATAATAAAATTTAAAAAATAATATTGCAATCTCATAAATGAAACATATTTTGTTGAGAATAGAAAAAATTAATTAATAATTTGGTCTTTGGGTTTATAAATTTATTTTAATTTATTTTTAAAAAAAAATTAAATACACAAATTATTCTTTCAAAGTATTAATTTATTACATGTTAATTATTTTACTAATTTATAAAAATATCAAACTTATTGTCACTCCGTAAAAACATCAAACTAATCGCATATTAATTCTTTAAAAAATTAATATATATATATATATATATATATATATATATATATATATATATATATATATATATATATATATATATATATGATATTTTTATGAATTAATTTTTGTATTTAAAAAAATTTGTAAATTAAAATTAAATAAATTTATAAATTCATAAATTAAATTAATTTACTTAGACTAACAATAAAGCTGATTGCACAACAATTTGGGAAAAGTTTATCAGGGCTTGGTGCAATGTTCAATGGCTAGACATTTTTCAGCAGAGTTTTGTTCAGGTTATGTCAATTGCAAGTTCTGACCATGCACCTTCAGTATTAAATACAAAAAAAATGCCAACTCCCACGACAAATCAATTCCGCCTCGAGAGAATGTGGCTTCTGGACCCAGCATGCAAACAGGCTACTTTTTCCTTTGTTTCCAAGTTGAACAAAACAAAGAGTCAACTTAAATCATGGAACAGAAATCAATTTGGATACGTACGGGCAAAAATCACAAGCTTACAATCCCAATTACAGATTATCTAGGAGAAGATTCATAATACCCAAGCTTTCAAGACAGGAAGACAACTAAGGGCAGAGTTGAATAGATATGTGGATTATGAACATATGTTCTGGGCACAAGTGCGAGACAACTAAAGGTGTTTCAAGAGGACAAAAATACTATAGATTTGTTTGGTATAATTGTTTTTAATTTTTAATTTTTATTCGAAATAAAAAATAACTATGAAAATATGTTTAATTAATATTTTCTGTTTTTATTTTTAAAAAATATTTTTTGAATTTTTGAAAATTTTAAAAATCTTAAAAAAATATTTTCAAAATCTTTATTATTATGGCGCATTATAATTGTGGCATTTTTATAATTATTTTAAAATTATTATAACATATATTAATAATATTTTATTATTTATATAATTAAAAAATGATAAAAATAAAAATAAAGTAAAAATATAATTATATAACTAAAAAATAACATAAATACAAATAAAATAAAATATATTTTAAAAAATATAAAAAATAAAAAATAAAATATTTTAAAAAATATAAAAAATAAAAAATAAAAATATTTTAAAAAAATAAATAAATAAAATATTTTTATAAACTAAACGCACCATAAATATTTCCATAGGATCATTGAAAGGTCCAGATATTCTACAATGATTTACCAAATAAGAAATAACAATAATGAATAGTTTTATGACCTAGAAGACATATATAGAACAAGGGAAGAATTCTTCATTAATCTTTTTTATGACTCCCCTCAAAGTAATGATCGTGTTCTGCAAGATTAATTGGGCATCCCTTCCCTGATTGAGAAGCAAATAAGTCACCTATCTAAGCGACTCAAAATTTGAAATTAAATCTGTGTTATTTCATATGGATGATCCTAAGAGCCCCGAACCAGGTGGTCTACAATTTTCTATCAACATTATTGGAATATTGTGGAAGATGGCATCATCAGAATGGTAAGTTTCTTTTTGAATAGAAGCCATATGCTTAATAACAACACCAGTTTGTTTTCTTCTTTTTTTGGACCAATTCATAATGTCACGCCCTGAAATTGGCGGACCGTGCAGATGATGTGTGGTGTTATCTGGGGGTACTGGAACGGTAATGACAGGTAATAATGAACCCAAATCTGACCGAGTCAGGCATGTCTACTCGATTAAGTTTGGAGAACTTGTCGCTGGTCATAGACTTGACTATAAAGGAAACGAGTGGACATCTAGACAAACTGGTTGGGGCTGTTGCCGTTCTTCTGATGAACCCTTGGTAGGATGAAACTAGTTGGCACCCATGTGCATTAAAGGCTAGTTCTAGGGGATGTGAGAGGACCTTGGAGTGCCGCACGAACGCATTATGCTACGCAAAACTCTAAACTCGTGACAATAAGCTCCAGTTCAGTAAGAAGTCCCAAAATGAATGGGCCTCAATCATTTTAACACTTTCAGCTTATTAGTTTATGCAATTCAAAAGTGCTGACTAATAGACTCAAACCAATATTATTATAAATAATCACGCCTTATCAAAATACTTTTGTTAGTGGTCATCTTGTATCTAATAATATATTGTTTGCTAGTGAATGCTTGCGTTATATTGGACAGCGCAAGAAACAAAAGAGATTTTGGGATGTAGCAAAAATAGACTTAATTTAAACACTACTAAATAAAATAAAATTAAAAATGGAATAATTTTATCTCTAAAAAAATTAAATTTTTGTCACAAACTAAATTAGAGATAAAATTTATTCCATCTTAAATTTTATCATCGTTAACTATTTAGAGACAAAAAAATGTTATCTTTAAAATTAAAATTTCTATTTATGATATTTGTATAATAGAATAATGGATTCTTTCTCTAATTAAAAATAGAATATTTCTATTTTTTTTTTAAAATTACGTCTGTAATTAGAGACATAACTTTTTTCATCTCTAAATTAAAAAAAATGTCTATCCCTTTTTTATGCTAAATTTCATCTTTGATATATTCTGCACTTAAATTAATAGAATTTTTTTCATTTTATTATTTTTTATTATCTCAAACAAATAATTATATGTCATTAAAAATATAAATTTCAAGAAAAATGTAATAACCGTAAAATTTAACGAAAATTTCAATTAAAGGAAATTTAGAATAAAAGAGAGAATTTTGACAATAGAGATAAGAACCATAGAAAATATGTATATTTATTACATGGATTAAAGAATTATAAAAGAAATATGAGAATTTATGTTTTTGGCGCGCTATAAGCAAATATATTTTTATTTATGTAGAAATGATTATAATTTGTTAAAAGTAAGTGGACTTTTAAGTAAAAGAAGTATTGTGTTGCTTAAAATAATTATATCGGCCTCTATTGAAATTTTATGGTATTTTTAGAAATATTCTTTCTTTTAATATAAATAAAGATATTTGTTTTGAAATTTGTTTTAATATGATTTTTATCAAGAAAAATCATGATTTAAGAGTTTAACTAAAGGTTTAGGAGAAAGGAAATTTTTAGAAATTTTTGGGATATTTTATGATGAAAAATGGAATTTATATGAATTTTTATAAAATAAAATCCTATTATTAATTATTTAATAATTATTATTATTATAAATAAAAAAAAACGAAAACGAAAGTTGATAAACGAAAACCGGGGGCGGAGGATTTCAGAAGAAAAAAGAAAGGAAAAAAAAAAAAGGAATAGTGTATGCATAGTGAGTGAATAGTAATCTCAAATTTTATCTTTCGATTTGGAGTGCTTAAGGGATTCCAATCTCAAAACTGAACGTATTATTGGATTCAAGACGAAGAGTACTTCAGTTTTGACCGATCAGTTTTTCAAATCAACCGTTGAATCGCCGTAGATCTGAAGTAGAAAATCTCGGTAAAAGGTAAATTCTGAAAAACCTTACTTAGGGACTTCTAATTAGAAATCTGACTCCGTAGATGGATTCAGAAATTAGATAAATATTAGGATATGAAATTGTTTTGTTGATTCGGTAAAATTTTTGTGACAGTGAATAGTGTTTTCCGGCGGTGAATAGTGTCGGTGAATAGTATTTTTCGGCATGAATAGTGTTTTCCGCGCGGTGAACAGTAACCAAGCTCATTTTAGGCTTTTGGACCTTCCGGACTCGATTTTGGGGTCTGTTTTACCGAATTCAGACCAAGAACTAGGATTTTAGGGCTGTCCAATCTGGAGCCCTTACCTGTGAGTGGGTTTTTCATACTATAGCGCATGTCTTATGAATTCGGTTTATAACTCTCTCTCTCATATGATTTTAACTAGTTGGAATGTATGCTAAATTGTTTTACTGCTTTGAAAACCAATATGTTCCAACCATGTTAGAAATTATAAATTTTAATCCTAGTTGAACCCTAGGTATGCAGGGCAAACATCTAGACTGATAATTCTCCATTTGAGCTAAATTTATAGAAATGCGAACTTAGTCATAGAAATGAACTAAGTTAGCCATGAAATGATTTGATGCATGATGAGCATATATATGACGTCTACGGACGATCTATGTTTAAAATGATTTGATGCATGATGAGCATCTATGTAACGTCTACGGGCGATCTATGTTTAAAAGGGAAAGTTTATGATTATAAAGGTCTCCATGGGAATTCATGGATGAGATATATTTTAGAACGGAATTTTATGCATGAAAAGAGTTAGATGGAGAATTATAACTTTATTATAATGTTATTGAAATGTTTTACTTTAAACGCTTTAAATAGCATATTTTCAAATGTTTTCTATTGGAGGAACCCTTTTAGATCACTGTTAGCTAGCCGCAGGTAGTGCTAGCCTTGGTGCACCATGATCATGTTAAGGTTTCGGCCTAGGATACTGTGACGGGCATATGACTGCTTAAGACACAGGGATTTAGGGTTGACTTATGTCTTCGCCTACAGTGATTGCCATACCCATTGCTATGTGCTTGGGGAAATTTAGGGTGGACTTATGTCTACGCCTACAGTGATTACCCTACCCTTGCTGTGTGCTTGGGGGAGATGATAGATCTGTCAGGAAAGACCTCCAATAAACTGATGCATTTTTTTTAAAGATTAAATATTTCTAAACAAGCTCATTCATCATTGTTATTGCATAAATATCTTCATGTATTACTTACCATGCATAATTGATTTGCTTACGGTTATTGATTTAATAATGTTTTATCTTTTGAATACACATTTGAACTGTTTAGCATTCTTTCAATAAATTATGGTTAAATGCTTAATGTTTCTATTGTTATCTTTACATTTGGATTTCAATTATTAAATCCATTGCGAAACACTCGTGCTTGGTTTGCCCTGTTTCAGTTATAGTATGATTTACTCATTCACTGAGATGTGGTAATCTCACCCCTCTTTTGTTTCCTCCCCACAGATAGTCAAAGAGACTTTGATCCAGCTACAGCTTCGTAGGAGGCTGAAGATAGTGTTGGTGAGCCCCAGTTTGGGCAAGGCTCTTTTGTACTGTTTGTTTAGTTTAATTATGTCTAGAGTATCTCCATGAACATACAGGCAGGATCCTCGCTTCTTGCGTATTTTGATGTGTTGTTTGAAAAATGGTTTTATATTTTATAATAATGTTGGTATTATGAGGCCATGGGCCAAGTTGAATCAGAATGTTGGATTCATGAGATATCATGAGGTATATATATATATATACATATATACAGTATTTTCTGATATTGGATGTGGCATATGTGGCCAGTTATATTTATTATGTACTCTGGATTGTGTGCTGGATGTTTGTGCATGCTATGTGTTAGGCTTGCGGCTAGGGGGAAACCCTTATGTCGTGCCGGTAATGTGTTCCATCATTTGGGGCCGTGACAAAAAATCTAATAATTTTACATCAAAAATGTATCATATTATATTAATACATAACACAAAATAATCTATGAATAATGTAAAACATATAATATAATCTTAATACAAAATTTATAGTCAAATCAAGGGTTAGAGTTGGTATGTTGATCATAGCATCACATGTTTTTTCATTGTCATTGTCCTTTTTTTTTATGTGCAAGTGACGATATTTTTATATTATTATTTATCATGAGACGATTGTTTCAAAATTACGATTCAACAAAAAAAAAACTTCAATCTTATTTCTAGACACACGTAAAGAAAAACAAACATTTCAATTCAACTAAGAATTAATAATATAATAAAAGATATTTCATAGAACATTAATAATTTGACACTTATTTGGGATTTTAACATTTCTTTAACACAAGTGAGTCTTTAAGAACTTTTTTTTTACAATAATTTGCTTTTATGATATATCTTTTGAATTATACTTTTATATGAAAGCCAAATTAACTTATATGGAAAAATATTATGACAATTTATGCTAAAAATTTACTATTTATAAAGAAAACTATTCGAAAATCATATTATTATTACAAGCAAGTTAGAAACATACATATAGAGTATGTTTAGTAAGTTAAATAAACTAACTTATAGTTTATTTGATTAGTTTATAAGTTTGTTTGACCAAATTAGAGGTATTTGATATACAAATTTATTTGAGTAACTTATAACTTTTTTTCATACGCTACTTAAAGTAGCATATAGCTTTTAACTGATAGTTTTTATAATTTTATTCTTTTTTATCCTTATTATTTTATTCAAATTCCAACACTATCCTATTCACAAGATGATTTTTTTTTTTACTATACTCGAGCAACATCTAAATTACATATCACATGATGAATTTTTAGATATTATTGATAGTAACACAATGAATGAAAATTTAGAAACATCTATTGAGATGAAAGAAATTCACAATAATATTCCTAATTTATTGTGTGACTCTAAATGATATATTTATTTTGTATTTTTTGAAATTATATAATGAAATGTAATTACTAACAAAAAATGATAAGTTTTATATAAGTATATCTTTTTATGTCATTTTATATTTATTAGCTAATTCAATAGCTAATTTTACCAAACACTTCTAATTCAATAAATTAGTTTAACAGTTTTCAACTTTCAGTTAACAGCTTTCAGCTAAAAATTAGCTTTTCAACTTTCAGCTAACTTTTAAACTTTTAGTTAGCTTATCAACTATTTTTGCCAAATATAGTCATAGAGTATGTTTGGCAAGTCAAATAAGTTAGTTTATAGTTTATTTAATTAACTTATACGCTTATTTAATCAAATTAGAGGTGTTTAATAAACAAACTTATTTGAGTAGTTTATAACTTTTTATCATACGCTACTTCAAGTAACGTATAACTTTTAACTGATAGTTTTTATAATTTTTTTTATCCTTATTATTTTATTCAAATTCCAACACTATCATATTCACAAGATAACATTATTTTTACTATACTCGAGCAACATTCAAATTACATACCCCATGATAAATTTTTAGATATTGTTGATAGTGACACAAAGAATTAAAATTTAAAGGCATTTACTGAGATGAAAAAGATTTGCAATAATATTGTTAATTTATTGTAAGATTTTAGATGATATATTTATTTTGTATTTTTTTAAATTATATAATAAAATGTAATTATTAACAAAAAATAATAAATTTTATATAAGTATATCATTTTATGTCATTTTATATTTATTAGCTAATTTAATAGCTAATTTTATCAAACACTTCTAATTCAATAAATTAGCTTAACAGTTTTTAGTTTTCAGTTAATAGTTTTCAGCTAAAAAATTAGCTTTTCAGCTTTCAACTAATTTATCAGTTATTTTTATCAAATATAATCATAAGGATACATACCTATCAACATATATATATATATATATATATATATATATATATATATATATATATATATATATATATATATATATATATTGAATTTGATTAAATAAAAGCACAACAAATGCAAGATTAACAATCTCTAACAAATCTAAATTCAAAAATAATGAGAAAATTTAAAGCATAAGTAGTTTAATCCTTCTTTGTGAACTCTTTACAAAAAGAAAAAAAAAATAAAGTATTATCTTATTCAAACATTATTTCATTTTAAAAGAAAATAATAATAAAAAATAAAAATCAAATAGTCTTATTTTTCTCAAAATACGGTTTAACAGAAAAATAACAGTTTAAGGAAGAAATTTTATTTAAGCTATAATATTCAAAAAAAAAATTTAGAAAAAATATAATCATTAATAGTTAAAATATCTTGCAATAATGGTTGCAACAAAGAAAAAAAAACTCCCATCTTGTTTTTAGGCACACAAAAAACATTCAACCAAGGATTGATAATATAATAAAAGATATTTCATAAAACATTAATAATTTGTTAGCATCCATACTTCTTTGCTTAAAAGTTATATTAAAAAAAAAGGTTATAATATTTATAGGAACAAATGGCAAGCATGAAGCAAATTGGATTATGTCACAAATATAAATATGCAGACATTGGACATCATTATAATTGTTTACTTCCATAGCACATATTCAATCTCTTTAAAATTAGAGTTTGGCATAATAAATTTAATCTCAACATACCATATATATATATATATATATATATATATATGGTATGTTGAGATTAAATATATATATATATATATATATATATATATATAAAATTAGAGTTTGGCATAATAAATTTAATCTCAACATACCATATATATATATATATATATATATATCCATCTCACACTATATATAAATATATTTAAAACTATTAAAAATATGCTATAATATATATTATCTATTCATAAAACTTTGAGTTTAGAATAAGCTAACTTCTTATGTGATTTTTGCCAAACCAAATGGATCATATGGACATCAATACTCAACGGCTCGAAAAAGCTATATTTCACTTTCTTCATGCGCGGTACTGTTTACAAAAATACAAAACTCTGTTCATATTAAAAATGACATCCTACAACCACAAAAATCTTATGCCTAAGGTTTTAGATGTTTCTAAAATTATCTATGGTGTTATTTTTTTTATTGGGGATCTCTAAATATGCTTATTTGAAACTTAACTATTTCACGGTTATTATTCACAAATTTTTTACGAACTTTTGGCAAATTTTCGATGAAATCAATTGGTGGAACTTGTTCTCCTGTTTGTGCTCATTCCAATGGGGTGATCAGAATCTAAATCGGAAGTCTAGATTGAGAAAAAAAATTAGAGAGAAGGTAGAAACTCTAGAGAGAGAAAGAGAAGAATGAAAATGGAAGAAGTAAATGTGATTCTATTGCCTGCATCCTTCCTTGTTTTTCTCTTCTGCTGCCTTCGTTCAACTACAAAAACTTTAATTTATAAAAATATATTTTAAACTCCCTTACATAAAATTTTCTAAAATGAAAAAAAAAATATTTTTAGATTTTAGATAAAAATCATAAAATTATTATCCTATATATATATATATATATATATATATATATATATAACTATATATAACATATAAGTAAAATAAAACAAAGCATAATTAATAAAAAATATTTACTATTTTTTAAGTAGAGACATAAACATCTTATGCAAAACATGGTTATTAGAATAAAATATGCAATTTTAAGAAAAATATAGGATATTACAAAACCTTCAGCGATGGTTAGTGTTTTTTACTGCTATCATTGGCTTATTAAAGATAAAAATTTTATAATTTCATCTCTAATAATAATTTAATTATTATTTTAAAACATAGAGAAATTATTAAAGACGAAAAATTTAGAGATGAAATTTTTTTATCTCTAAATTTTGTTTATAGATTAATTAGTATTTTAAAACATAAAAATGAAATTTTTTTTGTCTTTAAAAAACTCCATTGACTAATTATAGATCAAAATTTTATAATTTTATCTCTAACAATAATTTAATTATTATTTCAGAACATAGAGATGAAATTAAAGACAAAAAATTTAGAAACTGAATTTTTTTTGTTTTTAAATTCTGACTTTAACAATAATTTAATTATTATTTTAAAATATAGAGACAAAATTTTTTATCTCTACATTCTATTTCTAATAATAATTTGATTATTATTTTAAAAAATAGAGATGAAATTAAAAACAAAAAATTTAAAAACATAATTTTTTGTTTTTAAATTTTGTCTTTAATAATAATTTAATTATTATTTCAAAAAATGAAGATAGAAAAATTCCATATCCAACAACATAGAGACATAAAATTTAGAATTTTTTTATTTCTAACAATAATATAATTACTATTTTAAAACATAGAGGCGAAATTAAAGACAAAAAATTTAGAGACAAAAATTATGTCTCTAAATTTGATCTTTATTATTGAAATTTAATTTTTTTTCTTTAAGTTAAAAAATTTCGTAGAGATGAAAATTTTTTCTGATAAAATTTATGTCGCAGCAAATTATCATGGAATGGGTCACTTTTGTGCAATATAGAGCAATGATTAATAGTAAATTTTCAAATATCATTGAGCCCAAGATGATCCATTATCACCATTTCTATTTATGGTCAGTGCTGATGTCCTATCAAATTATTCGATGAAGGTAAATGAAAGTAGACAAATTTTAGAAATTTGTATCTTTGGGTAGGGCCCCCCAATTAATCATTTATTGTATGCTAAATTGCCAATGATCTACTTGTATCTTGTAGAGCTCATCTTAATACCTGTGATACCTTGAAGTGCACGATGGAAGATTTTGGCTAGTTATCAGGATTACGTAAAAGCAGATAAATTTTAGTAATTTGTATCTCCAGGCAGAACCCCCCCCCCCTAGTTAATAATTTGTTGTGTGCTGGTAATCTACTTGTATTTTTTAGAGTTGGTATTAATACCGTGGCATATATTGATTGAATTCATTTCAGTTTTTACGCGACTTTTTGAAAAGAAGCGATTGCATGTTATTGTGTTCTTTAACATTGAGATATTACAATTGGTTTTTCATGCTAAGGTTGGAATGTGTTAAACCTTTGCTTTTCCGGCACGTCTCTCTTTATGCCATTAATGACTTTAGGCCAATTTTTCTATATTACATGGTTTATATGACTTATATGGTAGTTTTTTTTTTAAAATAATTTTTTATTTTCAGTTATTTTTAAAATAAAAACACTCATTTAAAAATTATTTTTTTATTTCTATTTTAAAAATAAATTTTAAAAATATTTTTATTTTTTACTTTTGTTCCAAAAACATTCAACAATAAAAAATATTTTTTCAAAACAGTTTAACAAATAAATTTTTTTATTTGTGTTTTATAAAACAATTTTTAAATATACTTTTTAAAAACAATTTTTAAAAATAAAAAATAAAAAAAGAATCAAACAAACTTATAATCTTGAGTTCATTTAGATAATATGTCATGCTACCATGCCTAATTTATGTCATTTATACTTTCTTCCAATTTGTTATGAATTGGTATCTATTTTTGATGAATGATAAAATTGAATGCATACTTATTCTCTTTTCATTTGTTTTTTTTTTATGCATGGATAACTGATGTAGTCGGTGGGAGCAACTCGGATCCAGAGAGGAACGACACCAAAGTTAAGTGAAGTTGGAATTTTAGATTAAGATTTTCTTTTTTTTTTCTTCTCTGTTTTATCTCTTTTTGCATATTAGAGATAATTGTGCACTTATCATCCATATGTTCTTGTGCTAACGATGGGACAAGGGGGACTATTCCACCTTCTTGAGGTGGTCTCCTCCTTTGTACTTAGATATAAGGTGGTGTATCACTTGAAGGTTTCGACAACAGTGAGAAAGGATTTAAGAAGCGTTAGGGTGCATTACACGTTTAATTTTAGTTCTCTATTTCCGTATTGGATGCTTATTTTCTGCTATGTATACGTGCCCCTCTTGCTAAAATATGATTTTTAAGAATTTTGGATTCTAAGGGCCCACTTGCCAAAAATTGGGTCTAACAGGTCCACTTTTCAAAATTAACTAGTAAAATCCTTTTTTTTTTTTTGCACTATTGCATCTATGATTGCATGTGTTTGATAGGTGTTTAATTGCATAGGTAGTTCTTTTTTTTTTTTTTTTTTTTTTTTTTTTTTTTTCTGTTTTACGGAAGTTGTGAGGTGCCTAACACCTTCTCTATAGGTCCGTTTGGTTGGATGGAATGAATTTTAGTGGAATGAAAAAAAGAATAGAAAAGAGAATAGATAAGGGAATAAATGAGGGAATAATTTTTTTTTTACTTTGTTTGGTATGTAATGAAAAAAATGGATGGAATAGAAAAATGATTAATAAAAAGACACATTTACCCTTATTTTAAAATTTCAGATTGTGGATTAAAAATCAAAACGTGCCTGCTTTGAAGGAGTCCCCCCACCAGCAGCAAAATCCAGTGTGAGATCCCGAGTTCGAAGGAGTCCCCCCACCAGCAGTAAAACGTTCTTCGAAGGAGCACCCCCACCAGCCGCAAGCGATCCCTCCACCAGCAGAGTCATGCCGTGATCGGCATAGGAACCCAGAAGCCCTCTTCGATCACGGTTTTTCCGCAGCGTTTTCGCCCATGAGTTCCTCTTCGACCCACCGACGACGATTTTGTGAGCCATCGAAAGAGGCACCGAGCATACAACCCCAGGTATTCCTCTTTCTATGGAACATTGGCACCGAGCAATGATTTCTCCTTGCTGTTGGAAATACGGTCACTTATTTCAAGCCAAAACTCAAACTATTATGGCTCCAAATTGGGATGAATATTTTTTTTTCTTCTGAGCAACCTTCTATAGTGAATGCAACTGATGGGGCATCTATTCAGCATGATACATTGATGTATATAGCATATCTCTTGAAGTGATGCCATCGTGTAAAAATAAAAATTTCCCCTGTATTTTAGATCTGAGCAAGACAAGGAACCTGAATAGGAAGCTGTGTCTGAGGTTGTGGGTCTTGGCCCCTCTGAAGAATCTAGGACTGATGGTATGAAATTGAACTTGGACACTGGAATTTGCTTTTTTTGAAACATGCTTTGCGTGTTTACTGAGGCACTGATATACCTGTACTTTTTCTTCAAACGTTTTAATTGTTAACTCCTTAAGAAATAGATGAATATGAGCTTGTAGATCCTGCTGATATATTGACTCCTTTGGAGAAGTCTGGATTTTGGGAAGGAGTGGTTAGTGTTCTCCATCCTCTCTTACATTGGACATATTAATCTCAATAAATTTTTATTTTTGTTAAGAACTTTGAATTTGTCTTACTTGTCTTTGGTTTGTTTTAATGTATTATAAATGGTCTAAACAAAAGGATGCTGTTGGTGAACTAGCCAAGCTTGCGTCAAGTAAAAGAATGTCTCTTGGTGATTTTATTTGTTTTACGATAATGACTTAGGATATATTCTATTGATGTTTGGATGGTATTGATGTAGTACATCTCATTAGCATATGTGTGGTGGCATATGTATCTCTTGTTAGTTTTACTAGAAATATGAGAGGATTGGGGCATTAGAGTATTCTGTGAGTCACTTGGTTGATCATTCTTTTGCCACCCATTCATCATACTACACTTGTGGATTCTGTGAACATAGAAGAGGATATGATATATTTTGTGGCAAGTACATGAATAGACCAATTAAATATCATACGGAGTCTTTGTTTTTAATGCATCATGGGAATGAAGTGAATGGAAAGAGACTTTTATTTAGAAAGAACAGTCATATTCACTACTTTTTTTTGGGGTTTGAGAGAGATAATATATGTGTCTGAGGGAGGGAAGAGGCTAGCTTTGGATGCTCATTTAAACTTACAACTTACAAGATTTGGATGCTCATTTAAACATTATTACACATAGGACTTGTTGGCAGAGACATATTTGAATTAATGATTGATTTCTGACTGAAACATGGGTCGAATAGTTTCCATATGTCAGGTATTAGTGATGGGGTTTTTTTTAATTGAAGTTTATCATATTAAGCTATAGTTGAATGTATTTAGTTTTGGTGGCCCCCCTGTTATTTTTGAATTTGTACTTGCAGCTGAAAGCCTCTTCATTCTGAGGGCCCATTGAAGTAGTGATTGACAATTGATTGGATGACTTCTTTTTCATAGCATTGTTTAGAAGCTGCATTTGTTGAAATGATCACATTATAAGTCTGCTTATCATAAAATGACTGCATTGGTGAATTTTTTTAATCTGTAGCGCTAGTTTATGATTTTAAATATATGGCATTTGCATAATTGTGGACCTCTTGACTTACTATATGTTAATTTTGTCCTTTTACTTAATCATAAAATTTTCTTCTGTATGGTCCGTAAACTTGTATATATTAATTGGTTTTTGATGGTTACTTCTTGGAATCAATGGTTTATTACCAAGTGTCTTTTCTCCATGGGATGTAATAGAGAACTAGCAATTTTGAATAATACTTTTATAGGAAGTATTAAGTTGTCCATCCAAATAAAAGATTCAGCCAAAAAATTTCCAGTCATCTTGAAATTGTTGCATCTATTCATTCCACCTTTAGTGGTGAATTTTTATTTTGATTGATTTTGTGTTTAACTTCAATGCATGGATGCAAGATTGTAGTTGCTAATGTAATTTTAAATGTCTAAACTTATCTGTAGTTGGCCAACACTGAAGAGTACATTGAGGGATAGTATACTGAAAATTTAGGAGAGATTTTAATCAGGTAACTTTTATCTTGATTAAACTATTTAAATAATTAAATAAGAACTAAGATGATCAGAAAATGTAAAAAGAGGTTGAGCAAGGTCAATATCTGGCATTATTTTAGACATCAAAATCGGGTTGCCGAACAGAATACATTTAGTTGTTCTTTTGAACCTATTGTGTTACAAGTTACAACTTTTCTTCTTTTTGGTAAATGAGTTCATTTGATCAGATTACGCTGATAAAAGTATCAGGTTTCTTAACTAGAATTATTAAGTCTTGTTTCCCTGCATTTTTAGATGTAATAACATTATTCTTTTCCAAGTTTGACTGCTGAATTATGTCACAAGCTTCAAGTCACCAGAGTTCTGGAAACTTTCAGAGCAACCCGGTTGTGTGTTTTTGTGGACAGCGAGCTTATCAACTTACGTCTTTCACAGATAACAACTTCGGAAGGAGATTTTTAACCTGTGCAAATTATTGGTCAATTGGACGATGTAATTTCTTTAGATGGATAGATCCTCCTATGTGTGAACATGGAAGACGTGTACTTGACAAACTGAGGCAGCTACGAAATTTACCGGGATCAAGTCGAGAAAGGATAAATTGAAATGGTTAGAGTGCAGAGAACTCATGGAGATTCATTCGCCTTGTGTCATTCTGTGCTTTGTTGGTTATTGTAGTAGGATTTTGGATGAATGACATAATCAAATTTTGAGTTTAGTGATACAAAAAGTTATCAATGTATCTTGTAAACACTTATCTGACTATAAGTAAGATGTATTTCTTTTTTGTTATCAATGTATCTTGTAAACATTTATCCTCCCATATTATATATATAATTTACTAAAAATATAATAATATCTATTACAAATATCAATAAAAATAATAACTTTGAATACCTTAGCATAGTATTAAATTATTTAAAAATATATATATATATATATATATATATATATATATATATATATATATATATATAATATAATATATTTTATCAATAAAATAATTAATTTTCATGCAACAATTTATTATAATTTTTAAATGATGTTTTAAATTAATACAAATATAGTTAATACTTATGATTGACCAATTTTTCAGTGATTGGTCCAGTTCAATTTTAATAACATTGATAAAAAGGACTTAGGAAGCTAAATTTTCACAATTAACCATAAGCAATTAATTAATGCTAGTTAGTTTTCATTGATTCAATAGAGCTTAAACTTTCTATCAAATATACACAATCTTTTCCTACGTGCTAATGGAATACAATTTGAATCCTTGAGCAAGTGATTCTGTATAAACCGCCTCATATCAAAATTTACAAGTATAATCAAACAAATAATAATTTATATAATTATAAATGTACAACTATACTTTCCCTACGTGCTTTGCAATTTATATAATTATAAATCTTCTTTTTTTCCTTCATTTGCTGCAATATGTTCTAAGCTCCAATCTATGGCTTCCTCCCATATGCTTTCCTCCAAAACAAAAACAACTTCCTCGTCCCCAGAGGTGAAAAATTAATAGAAGTGATCTTTTCCAGAAGGAATGTTATTATTAACGATAAAAAGCCAGGGACAACCAAGGATTCAGACTCCCAAACATTTTGCCCAAAAAAAACACCGGCCAACTTTTCTGGGCAGGGAATATTCTGATGGCAAGGATGGATCAGTGGCAATGTCCTCAGATTGCGACCATATATAGACTCCTCGTTCTTGTCGACTTCCTGGGACAGTGTTATCCAGTATGAATGCCACAAGAGTGTAACCACCATGTTCATGGACATAACAGCATTGATTGCAAAATCGAGCTGAAACATTTTGGACAAAGAAAATGATGTCAGCTCATCTTCATCAGAAAAAAAAACAGGTTATAGTACTTGCTAGAAACTTTACACACTTCTGGATTTATTTTTGGAGACCATAAATGTGATGTCAGCTTTCATTAGGGGGAAACCAGAAGAGATATCAGAAACTTGTGATGTGATCAAACTAGAATATTGATCCAAGTCATATAATCATTATAGTTAGCCCTTCTGTTTTTTATTTTATTGGAGGCAAGGGGGCATTATCTGAGAGGTGACTTACTTGTTTAAGGCCTGATTGGAATGGTCCACTGGATGCTGCAGCGTAAGGAATCAGATAACTTGGTAGTATCAGACTAGAAGCAGGCTGGTATTGTTGAAAATAAGCAGGGACAGATAGACCAAGGCATACATAACAGTGCTAATCTGAAAACTAGTTCAAATGCATGAAAATTCAATTACTACACATCCTTAGATTCACCTCGGCCGGCATGCAACACAAAGGAGAGGAATGAGATATTAATATACTGTTGTTTAAGAATATCGATATCAATTATGGTTTATCACTAAAATTTGCTGCTTTACCTATAAAGGAGAACAAGATCAAAAAAGCTACTCCAAGTTCCACTACCTTCTGATTTGCCACCTTTGTTATTTCAATTGTATGCGCATTTTCTGTCAAAGTCGTTGAGCCAGTACCTGAGCCCCAAAGACCAGCCAATATACTACAGAAACCCTCCAATGCAATTCCTCGGCTCACAACCCCTGGAGTTGGAGGCCTCAAATTAACTCGCAGAGATGCAGTATGATACGTTCCGACCTGGAATATGAATACACCACTCAATTACAATAGTAGCTTCATTTCCTGTTCACATTTGGTCCTTTTTTTTATGTGAAAATATGTTTCGCAATTAAAAAAAAAAAAATTAGTAGCCTTGATTATGAAAGGTCATCAAATTTTCCAGGATCCTTCACATGCTTTTAGTAACATATTTTTGGAGGAATTTGATTCATTTAATTACATATAAGCATAGGAATATTCATAGCTTCAGACTCTCATTTGCAACTGACCCTGTAGTAAAATTAAAAACAATAAATCATGATAAACAAGCATATCAGTACAACAGGAAAATTAACAGATTTTTACGTCTTAGTCAAATAAGACTATAAAAGACTAAGTCATATACTTATGCTACCTCTGACTATATTTGACTTTTAACAGAAATAAAAAGTATTGCTTGAAAAGTCACCTCATATGGTTCAAGCAATTTGTCATTTACTTTCTTGTTAATAACTTTGGGAGGCCCTACCATGAATTCATATCCTTCTCTTCGCCTGCCGATGCCACATTTTTAGAAGTAGTTGCAGAATAAATTAAAGAGAAACAAAATACTCATACTTACATATTTTCTATGAGTATGGTAATATGCAAAGTACCACGGCCACTGACAATAAACGTATCTACTGTTTCTCCATCTTCCACTCTCATAGCCAAATTTCGCTCAAGTTCACGGTTGAGCCTATCCCTTAAATTCCTACTAGTAACATACTTTCCCTGGAAAGTTACATAGCTATGATAGTTAGTAGAGCCAAATTAACAGTAGAGACTATCGGTTACCTAACTGTGAAAGCAGATCAAGATTTTCAATACTGCCAAGCTAGCTGAACCTTGTAACAACTAACAACTATTAGTGCCTCAGGCAGTACGACGACATCCTTATAAAAAATGATGTAGATCAAGATTTTCCTTTCTAACAGCAATAAAATACTGATCTATGGACATACCTCACGGCCAACAAAAGGTGAAGTGTTTATGGAGAAAGACATTTTCATTGTTGGTTCTTCGACCTTGATGGAAGGCAGTGGTTTCCCAGATACTTTATCAGCAATTGTTTCCCCAATCTGAGTAAAGATTTAGAATGGTTAAGAAGGTTGACACATATACTACAAGACAAATTCCATTCTAAACCATCAGACAGTACCTGAATATCGGCAATTCCACATACAGCACATATATCACCAGCCTCCACACTTTCTGCAGGGACCCTACTGAATTTGTCATACACAAATAGCTCACTAATTCTTCCATATCTGCACGAATCTTCTGAGGTACATACCTGGATACAGAAGTGACTGAGCAAAATTAAGACTCAATTTCATGAACCAGAACAGCAAAAATAAGGTAAAAGGCGAATTATGGCATGCAGGAGATTGGAAATAAGAAAACAGAAAGAATGAAAAGGAATAATCTCACCCTGACATCCATGCCTCTTTGTAAAACTCCAGCTTGCAAGCGCCCAATTGCTATACGTCCTTTATGTTCATCATACTCAATATTTGTAGCCTGGTTGTTGAGAACAAGTACACTCAGTGTAAGACTGGGGATTATATCTTTAGAATAAATACATGCATTAACAGATTTGCGTCAAGATAGTTACTAAAGAACTTATATTTTGTATTATCATGCATATTTTCTTGTTCTCTAATCTTCATCTATTTCTTCTCTTTCTATTTCCCTTGAGGTGGTCAACTAACAGGAAAAATAACAGTGGAAAAACCTTCCTCTGTATTCAGTTAGATTGATGGAACTGGGGTGATTCGAAAAAAACAGAGAAAGTTGAAACAGATTATATGACTCCACATCTATTACATTTATGAACATGGCCAAGCAATAAATAACCAGATTTCTTCACCTTCTTTATACTGACAAAAGAGGTGCGTTATGCCATAAGGTGGTCAAAAAAAGGTCAGAAAAAGACAAGTGTAACCATTACTAATTGGTCCATAGTTCAACAATTTGGCATCATGGAGCTCAGTGCAGGAAATAGATGATTTAAAAACATAGAATCAATGAAATATTTAAATAAAAAAAGATCAAGAAAAGTGATATAAAAAAATCACTAACAAGCATTTGCAGTGCACCATCTTTGTCAATATGTGGTCCAGGGATACATCTGACAATGGCTTCAAACAATGGCAATAGGTCTTCTGCCAAATTTTCAGGAGACAGTCCTGCTTGTCCCTTTATGCCACTTGCATATATTGCTTGGAAGTCACACTGCATGCAGAAAAGTTGCAATATGAATTTATAAATAAATGAATCATACTTACAGTTCTGTGTTTGTGCGTGTGTCACTTTGTTAGAGTAAGAAGAAAATATCTTCTAACATTTATAAAGATTATGCTATCTCAATATGAATTTCTCACTCTAAAGCATTCAAATTGCACTTGCAAGCATTTTAATAATAAAATACTTACTGAATCCACAGAGGCAACCAGCGACACTATGATCATGATTATGGAAGTCTTATAATGGAAAATAGGGATACCCCACTGTAAAGGGTAAGGAAATCTGACCCATGCAGCAGTCGACAATGCATCGGGAACATCAGTCCTGCAATGCTTCATGGTATATGCATGCCTTCTACATGCATCATTCAGAATGTTTGAACTTGGTATGTCAGGACTACATCCTTTGTAGTTATATGCTCCTCCAGCTGTTAAAAACGATGCATATATCCAAATTATTGTAACGCTCAGGGGAACCTGCAAATATTCAAAAGAATGTAATCAAAATTTGTTATTATATCCACATTTATCGAAGGAAGACTTTGTAGTACTCTCATAATCTAATCACCCCTAAAAAAAGTACTCCTTTCCCAAACCCCCACCCCCAAAGGCTTGCTCTTTTCCTTCACATAGGTTCATCACGAATTAGCGTTGTATGTCTTGAAGTTTTGAGCCTTATGGTAGAATTCAGAATATGTTAGTAATATTTCTAGGGGCTTTCTACAAACTTGCTCTACAGGTATTGACCAATTTTAGTCATAGTTCTATTTGTTGAGTGATTTTCTTTTCTTTTCCTTATAATGTGTGGGACTGTTAAAGATTAGAAACCGTCTCAGACGTGATGCAATCAGTGGAGCAATAATTTCATCTCTCTTTATTAGTGTGATTTTCAATACTAAAGCTAACAGCAAAAAGAAATATCTTATTTATGATGTGCAGGCAGTATATATACATGCAGTTCTGTAGAAAATGACAATCATCTAAAGTTCTAGCATGAAAAAGGTTTGATAAACTAAAGAGCGCATTTAAGATACTTACAGCATAAATTCAAAATACATGGCGGCCGAAGATAGATATTCCTCGAAGATACTACCAAAAAAAGAAGAAGCAACAATATGACTTTCTGAACACTACTGAAATGATTTGATAATAACAAAAAAAAAAAAACATGGCTTGTTTACAAAAGACAAATTCACTAACATGAGCAGTAACATTACAGCCATTAGGCCTTTTGGGATACCAAATATCATATATCCTATATCAGTGCTGGTTAAAATGCTTGGGACAGGACTCACCAGAGTGAATATTAGAACCAATGCTATCTGTGGAATGCTGATTTCCAAGCAAGTGCCAGCTAAATCCCATTACCTGAGCATAAGAGACATTAAACCGCTAAATCCCATGATACATTGGAACATTGAACCAACAATTATAGCTCCTTGGAGTTCCCTCATTATGTGCCTAAATTTATGCAGTTAAAATAAGCATTAATCAGGAAACAGGGAATGACTCCGAACCAAAAAAAGGAAATCCAAAATTAAATGTGATTTGTAAACAACATATTTCCTCCATTCTGTTGACAAAACAACCAACACAACACAACATAACTTATAATTGTAGTTGAACATCAGAAAAATTCCAAACATAAATGAAAAAATGAATTTTCATAATATTTCTTGATAGTGTTGACACTAAGATCATTGAAGAGAAGTCAATGCCTTAACATGCTAATTTATCCTTTCACCCCACCTTTTCAGACAAACCAATAAGCCAAAGTCAACTAAATGTTACAGGGCAATAAAACTTTAGAAACATGTATCATTAGCTAACAAGGACTCCAGCTTCCTCAGACATTGATTAACAACTTCAGTTAATATACACAATGCTGCCACAGTAAAATCCCAAAGTGCAGAACATTAGGGTAACTGTACAAGAAATTCACTTCACAAAACTTTGACTATGAAACACTAAAAATATCTAATATGATGATTATCCATCCAGTACCAAATTCAAATCTTATAAACCCGGCTTAAAGTTCTACACAGAACTCCAATATCAACTCCCTAATATTCCCCACCCCTCCCTCAATAGTCAATATTTATTATCTTTATGTTCTATACCAATTTGTATTGAAGTTTTCAAGCTTGCAATGACCAATTGATGTACCCAAACTTTGACAACCAGTCCCGACCACAATAAGGAGAAAAACTATAAGGAAAAACCTGGGAAGATAAGGAAGGATAACACAACATATAGTTCCACATTATGATTGAATGGTGGGTAGAGGAATTATGGACGAATCTTGTAGGTGCAGTCCCGACCACATGATGCCAATTCTGAAGCAGATGCAGTCCCTTGATGCTCAATGAAATAAACAGGAAGACCTGCATAATCAAAGTTAAGTTCCTACACAAGGTAAAGCTATTCATTGTAAACAGAAGTGTTTAATTGTTGACCTTCAACAGTGCCAACCCAGAAAACTATCGGCTTCAACAACTTTAAGTGTCTCCTCTGCCTTTTGGTAATACTTTGAGACAAGTTCTGAGTTCAAGTTTCCAGAAAATGATAAATGAAAAAAATGAAGATATGCCATTAACTAGCATCTTTAAGAAGGATATCTCCATAACACCTGCATCAGTAACAGAAAACTTGAATGTAGATCTGAAAACTTCTAAATTAGCAAGCACACTGGAGTACATTGATTAAGCTTGCTTGTCAATCATGGGTCAGAATTAGCAGTCACTCAATACATAGGCTAAAACAAGTGATTAAATCCAAATCTTAATACAATACAATTGAATACAGTGACCAAAACATACCATCCACTCAGCAATAGATAAAACAAGGTTCAAAACTCAAAGTCTACTATAATTGATTCATTTTAATACAATACAATCAACTGATGTAATCACGTATGTAGATTTCCTTAACGTCCAGTGGGAGGGTGGAGAACATAGTCAACATTGATTCATCTTGACTAATCATTTTGGCCGCCTTCGCCATCTCCTGTTTTGTGAAACCTGGCACTTTAGTCAACTCTTCCCACAATTTTTCTCTCTTCTCAGCTAGATTTGCCTTGTGTGCAATACGACTAAGATGTGTCCCAATCTCCTTTGCGGATTCCCTGAATCCTTTGTCTATCAAGTCTAAACTATTGCACATAGAATCCATAATGGCATTACCTTCGTTTCTACGTCTTTTGCGCGAGCTCGAAGTCACTTCAGTACCTGGAGTTGATGGTTGCTCAGAAAATACACCATTCTGATCATCATCTTGGTTTATATTTATTTCCTCGATGACATCAGCCTCTTCAGCAGCATATGGACTCGCATTAGTATTCAGAATATCAGCTATGGTCTCCGCATCCCTCCCGGAAGCCCTGTCCTTTGCCCAGACAATGCACAAATTTTCGAAATGAGGAAATGCCTTAAATCTAAAAGGACCTGCTTTCTTGTGCGACTGCATGGAAAAAAATGAATATTAATGACAATATAAATCACATTTAAAAAATTAATAATAACAATTATCCGACAAAGCATTATAACTCTAACCTTCAGGTACTCATCCCACACTGCATTCGGAGCCGTTACAGTATTGGTGTCAGGATTCCAACCAAATCCACTAGTATTTGGCCCATGGATCATGTCATAGACAATTTGCTAAGTTGTCTTCAGTGTTTTCAGCCTTGATTGTATATGAGGTATTCCTTTTATCCCACACCCAGGAACTCTCTCATTTATGTACCCTTCAATATAGGTCAAGTAGCCTAGTCGAAATCCATTGTCCACCGTATACTTCCCATCGGTCTTCATTTGTACAAGACACTGTACAAGTAAGTTATCTTTCTCAGCAGTCCATACATGCTTGCTTCCTTGACTAGAACCAACGTCCTCCATTAAGGCACTACAACAAACAAACACTACACCAATCAGATAATATAAATATCAAGCAGTAATAAAATAGAGGATAAACATTACAAATATCAATCACAAATTGCTTCAAACATCTACTTGACAATGCCATGGTACAACCACGAATATAATGTACTGTCAAATTATATTAAAAAAATATAGATTCATACAAACTCTCAGATAAAATATAATGTCAAAGTACATTAACAAAATATATATTAAGGCAACACTAAAACAAATAACAAACGTCCTAAATTGCCCTAAATTCATTAAACATTTCATTGGCTAAAAGATCACGCCAGTTGCTCCAAGCGTCAGATGTCTCCATGGATAATATTTGGTTGTCGTCTTCAATTTCATTCTCATTCTCATTCTCAGACTCCATATCTTGTATGGGATCATATCCATTATATCTCTTACACAAATTATGTAGCATACAGCATGCCATGATGACACGATTATGAGTTCTCACGAGATAAAACGATGGGTGTCTAAGTATAGCCCAACGATTTTTCAATATGCCGAAACACCGTTCAATGATATTTCTGGCTGATGAGTGTTTCATATTGAAATGCTCTTCTGCGGTATTCGGTTGGCGCCCTTCTCTCCACTCATTCAAATGATATCTTTGACCTCGGTTTGGTACTAAGAATCCCTTACAATTTGTATAACCAACATCAACCAAGTAGTAAAAACCTACGTTAGACATGTGTGTAAAATCATATAGTTAGCTATTTTAGTTCAATGATAATTTTTCAGTTAAAAACAAATGGTGTCAGCATACGCACCATGTGAAACTTTTAGGCCACCATTGACTCTGCTAATTGCGTCTCGTAAAACTCGGCCATCCGCTGCAGATCCTTCCCATCCAGGGAAGACATAAATGAACTCTCCATCTTGCGAGCAAACTCCTAGTACGTTCGTGGATATCACCCCTTTTCTATTACGATATTTTGCTTTGTGTTCCATTGGCACTTTGATTGGTATGTGAGTTCCATCAAGGGCACCAAGACAATTCTGAACATCCAAAATTGTAATGTTCATAAATAAAAGTGAAAATATCAAAGAATAATCATTTAAGAAATTTGATCAAATTAATTGTAGATTTTATACACACCTTGAACCATTTCCATCTATTATCTGTTGAATTCTGACTAACTGGCTCTGTGATTTTAAAGAGCTCTCCATGCAACCGCATCATAGCTTTCAGAACTAGGTTAAAATACCTACTAATTGTTTCCCCGGACCTCCCAAACTCATACTGTATGACTCTATTCTTAATATCATGAGCGAGAATGTGAAAGAACATTGCTACTTGCTCATCAACCAACATGTTTTTTGAAGGTTTTAATCCTCCAATATTATCAAGCATGGAACATAGACGATCAAATGTTGACCTATACATCCTAAATTGGTTATAACACATATTGTCAGTAGAGTAAACCATATTTCTAAGGTGGATCATCTTTTGGTGGAAATCTATCTTGTATCTGATGGTTGGTCTACTCAATAACCTACGACGATGAAGGACAAGAACCACACTGATCATAATGCGCAATTTACACAATGTGTTTGCCATATTTAACCACCAGTATAATACAGCATACAGAACTTCCGTAGTTGTTTGGCCCATTTCAGAAGGAAGAAAAGATACCTTTCAAAACACGAGAGATTATAACTTAGTGCGGTGAAAAATAAATAAAAATAGACAAAATAACAACTACTTAAAATAATCCATGAACAATACATCCCCCACAAACATTGTCAAATTACAATTTAAATCCTATATGAGAAACGAAGGTCAATAACCCCAGCCAACAAAAATAATTGGAGCAAACCATGAACAGGAGAAAGGTAATAATTCTGGGTTTATTCGTTTTATTTCTGTGCTGTGGAATTTAGACAAAGCTACCTAACTTTTTTTTAAATCTATGCCTAACACTTGCATTCCACACTAGCTCTATTTGTTTGTTTAGAGGAAGGAGGCGCTTGTTTCCATTTGACTATTGTGGAATGTTGAAGAGGAGTTATTAACTCTGTTTTCATGGGAATTGAAGCTTCTCGATGGTTTCTTTTTATGTTGCAAAGTTTAGGTGATTCCAATTTCATCAGTAAGTCTTTTTCGAGATGTAGTGAAACATAAAAGATATTCATTGCAGAGAAGTGTCACAATTTGAGAGGTTTTATCTTGCCTGTGAATGAGTTTTTTGAAGGATGTAGATGCTGCTCTATCTATGTTGCAGGAGGCCCTTTTGGGGAAGGGTGGTGGCATCTTGGGAAGGTCATGGATAAGCTCGTATCTGTGTCTTCTTCATCTTACCAATCAAAGTTGGATGGGGGGATAAAGAATTTTGTGAATCATAGGGCAGCTGTCATGAGTCAATTTTCATATGCTGATATGGTTTGTAAGGAGCTAAATCAGGGTAGGATGTTAAATAGGGGGTACTTGCTTGCCTCACGCTCAATGCCCAGTGTTGTTAAAAGTTGGCTTTGGCTGGCCCAGGACTCACAGAAAGGGGCAATGAGAATGGTTTGAGGGTCTCAAATGATCATTCTAGTCGAAGGTGCTGGTTGGAAGGGGATAAAGGCTTGGGTGATGTCACAGGGAATCCAAAATCTTCTTACAAGCACATGTTGGTAATTTCAGAGGGTTTGGTCTCTATAGATCATGCTGTTGAGAATGCTTTTTCTAAACCTGATGTTCAAGAAATGATTAATAGTAACAGGCAGGGTTTTATGGAGACTAATGAGGAGGTGGAATCTGATATAGAGGGAGAGGAGGATGAGTTTGATTTTATTTTTGAGGATGATAACGATATGCTTCTTGAAAGTTTACAATAGTTGTTGCCACCCATTCAATTGGGAAAGGAAGTTTTGATGGGGCCAAGGAAAATTGGAATGGGTTAAAACAGTTATTCCAAGAGGAGGGTGTTTTATAGCTGAATAAGATTGGAGAGGGGTCTTCTAGCCATTAAGAAGTTAGTTTTAATCCTATAGGTAACCAGAAATGCCAGAAACATGATTTAGCAGTAATGGGGAGAGTCTCTTATTCTCCTCATCTTAATGACAACCGTTGTACTATGTAGGTCATGGCCATGAAAGCAATGACCCACAGGTTTTGATCAAGTCTTTGGGCCAGAATTTGGAAAACATGGAGCAAGCAAAATTATTTGTTATGATACCTGTGAATAGTCCTAGTCAAAGGAAGAGAATTAGGGGTAAGGAGAGAGAGTGGATTAACATAGCCTCAAAAGTCAATTATGATGGAGGAAAAGGTAAGTAGGTGATGAAGGTTACCAGTGAAGATTCTTATTAGTTGGAATGTGAGAGAGCTGTGTAACCCAATGAAAATGGTGGGTATTAAAAAGATTATCTCTAAAAAGTCAGCCTGACATAGTTATGTTACAAGAAACAAGTGTAGATGACACTTTGGTGAGATCTGTGTGGGACTGTAGATGTAAGGATTGGGGATGCTTCTGTTGGAGTGTTGGGAGTTATGTTGGATATTTGGGATACAAGGGTAGTGAAAAAGCTTGATTCCAACTATTTGAAGTTCTGCTTGATGTTGGAGGGAAGGGTCTGTGGTTGGGGGTTGATGGTGGAGGGGGAGGCACGAAAGATTGAATGTAGAGAGGGTGATGGGTGGAAGTTGAAGTGGTATTTGAGGTGGGTTATGAAACCATAGCGTTTGCTTTGATAGTGCATAGTTTGGGTACTCTGGGATTTGTGGTGAAATTGTTGGGATGGGTTGGTGTTGGTCTTCAGGAGGAGAGTGTCTGGGTAATGGGACGGCAGGAAAGTGAAAGTGCAAGAAAATCACTATCATCTTCTGGGTTGTCCTTTCTATTTCTATCCACATCATTCTCTTCTGGGTTGTCCTTTCTCTTTCTATTATCCATCTCATTCTCTTCTGGGTTTTTCATTTGGGCAAAAAAGAAATGAATGATTTTGGGAGTGGAAGTTGCAGTCTTTGAATATATAAACGAGGAAACAGATTCATACAGCAGCAATAGGGATTGGGTAAGGATTCAATTTGAAAACGGGAAGCCAAACGACCATTCAAATTCGTGAACTCATGGAGCGACAATAATCTATTCATACAAGAACTTGTCGTTGGAATATGAATAATTGAATATCTATTTATTCGGTCAATAATCTATCTGAGCTGCGATGATGCACTTGGAATAAACCATGGAGCGACAATGCAAAGGAGATGAACACATTCAAGACCCACGAAGAAGGATGAACACAATCAAGACCCAAAATCAGATCTGTAAAACGAAGAAGAAGGACGAAGTTTACCTTTAGGACGATTCTTGAGCTGCGATGTAGACGAGCTGCGAGCTGCGATGGAAGCTACAGAGCTGAGATGGAAGCTGCGATGGAAGGAGCACGAGAAGGAGCACTCAAAAGAGAAGAGGACGCAGAAGGAGCACGAGAAAAGGAGGCACGCAAGGGTATCGGGGTCTTTAGCCCGAAGGAATGCTGCATTCCGTTGTATACACGGAGGAATGCATATTCCATTAAACAATGGAATCCCCAGTTCCGTAGAATCAACTTTCCATTGAACCAAATGATGGAAAAGTTTCTTCTAACTCCCTTTCCCTTTCCATTCCTTCAAACCAAACATGCCCTTAGCCTCAAAAGTCAATTATGATGGAGGAAAAGGTAAGTAGGTGATGAAGGTTGCCCGTGAAGATTCTTATTAGTTGGAATGTGAGAGAGCTGTGTAACCCAATGAAAATGGTGGGTATTAAAAAGATTATCTCTAAATAGTCAGCCTGACATAGTTGTGTTACAAGAAACAAGTGTAGATGACACTTTGGTGAGATCTGTGTGGGACTGTAGATGTAAGGATTGGGGATGCTTCTGTTGGAGTGTTGGGAGTTATGTTGGATATTTGGGATACAAGGGTAGTGAAAAAGCTTGATTCCAACTATTTGAAGTTCTGCTTGATGTTGGAGGGAAGGGTCTGTGGTTGGGGGTTGATGGTGGAGGGGGAGGCACGAAAGATTGAATGTAGAGAGGGTGATTGGGTGGAAGTCGAAGTGGTATTTGAGGTGGGTTCTGAAACCATAGCGTTTGCTTTGATAGTGCATAGTTTGGGTACTCTGGGATTTGTGGTGAAATTGTTGGGATGGGTTGGTGTTGGTCTTCAGGAGGAGAGTGTCTGGGTAATGGGACGGCAGGAAAATGAAAGTGTAAGAAAATCACTATCAACTTCTGGGTTGTCCTTTCTATTTCTATCCACATCATTCTCTTCTGGGTTGTCTTTTCTCTTTCTATTATCCATCTCATTCTCTTCTGGGTTTTTCATTTGGGCAAAAAAGAAATGAATGATTTTGGGAGTGGAAGTTGCAGTCTTTGAATATATAAACGAGGAAACAGATTCATACAGCAGCAATAGGGATTGGGTAAGGATTCAATTTGAAAACGGGAAGCCAAACGACCATTCAAATTCGTGAACTCATGGAGAGACAATAATCTATTCATACAAGAACTTGTCGTTGGAATATGAATAATTGAATATCTATTTATTCGGTCAATAATCTATCTGAGCTGCGATGATGCACTTGGAAAAAACCATGGAGCGACAATGCAAAGGAAATGAACACATTCAAGACCCACGAAGAAGGATGAACACAATCAAGACCCAAAATCAGATCTGTAAAACGAAGAAGAAGGACGAAGTTTACCTTTAGGACGATTCTTGAGCTGCGATGTAGACGAGCTGCGAGCTGCGATGGAAGCTACAGAGCTGAGATGGAAGCTGCGATGGAAGGAGCACGAGAAGGAGCACTCAAAAGAGAAGAGGACGCAGAAGGAGCACGAGAAAAGGAGGCATGCAAGGGTTTCGGGGTCTTTAGCCCGACGGAATGCTGCATTCCGTTGTATACACGGAGGAATGCATATTCCATTAAACAATGGAATCCCCAGTTCCGTAGAATCAACTTTCCATTGAACCAAATGATGGAAAAGCTTCTTCTAACTCCCTTTCCCTTTCCATTCCTTCAAACCAAACATGCCCTTAGCCTCAAAAGTCAATTATGATGGAGGAAAAGGTAAATAGGTGATGAAGGTTGCCCGTGAAGATTCTTATTAGTTGGAATGTGAGAGAGCTGTGTAACCCTATGAAAATGGTGGGTATTAAAAAGATTATCTCTAAATAGTCAGCCTGACATAGTTGTGTTACAAGAAACAAGTGTAGATGACACTTTGGTGAGATCTGTGTGGGACTGTAGATGTAAGGATTGGGGATGCTTCTGTTGGAGTGTTGGGAGTTATGTTGGATATTTGGGATACAAGGGTAGTGAAAAAGCTTAATTCCAACTATTTGAAGTTCTGCTTGATGTTGGAGGGAAGGGTCTGTGGTTGGGGGTTGATGGTGGAGGGGGAGGCACGAAAGATTGAATGTAGAGAGGGTGATTGGGTGGAAGTCGAAGTGGTATTTGAGGTGGGTTCTGAAACCATAACGTTTGCTTTGATAGTGCATAGTTTGGGTACTCTGGGATTTGTGGTGAAATTGTTGGGATGGGTTGGTTTTGGTCTTCAGGAGGAGAGTGTCTGGGTAATGGGACGGCAGGAAAATGAAAGTGCAAGAAAATCACTATCATCTTCTGGGTTGTCCTTTCTATTTCTATCCACATCATTCTCTTCTGGGTTGTCCTTTCTCTTTCTATTATCCATCTCATTCTCTTCTGGGTTTTTCATTTGGGCAAAAAAGAAATGAATGATTTTGGGAGTGGTAGTTGCAGTCTTTGAATATATAAACGAGGAAACAGATTCATACAGCAGCAATAGGGATTGGGTAAGGATTCAATTTGAAAACGGGAAGCCAAACGACCATTCAAATTCGTGAACTCATGGAGCGACAATAATCTATTCATACAAGAACTTGTCGTTGGAATATGAATAATTGAATATCTATTTATTCGGTCAATAATCTATCTGAGCTGCGATGATGCACTTGGAATAAACCATGGAGCGACAATGCAAAGGAGATGAACACATTCAAGACCCACGAAGAAGGATGAACACAATCAAGACCCAAAATCAGATCTGTAAAACGAAGAAGAAGGACGAAGTTTACCTTTAGGACGATTCTTGAGCTGCGATGTAGATGAGCTGCGAGCTGCGATGGAAGCTACAGAGCTGAGATGGAAGCTGCGATGGAAGGAGCACGAGAAGGAGCACTCAAAAGAGAAGAGGACGCAGAAGGAGCACGAGAAAAGGAGGCACGCAAGGGTATCGGGGTCTTTAGCCCGACGGAATGCTGCATTCCGTTGTATACACGGAGGACTGCATATTCCATTAAACAATGGAATCCTCAGTTCCGTAGAATCAACTTTCCATTGAATCAAATGATGGAAAAGCTTGTTCTAACTCCCTTTCCCTTTCCATTCCTTCAAACCAAACATGCCCTTAGCCTCAAAAGTCAATTATGATGGAGGAAAAGGTAAGTAGGTGATGAAGGTTACCCGTGAAGATTCTTATTAGTTGGAATGTGAGAGAGCTGTGTAACCCAATGAAAATGGTGGGTATTAAAAAGATTATCTCTAAATAGTCAGCCTGACATAGTTGTGTTACAAGAAACAAGTGTAGATGACACTTTGGTGAGATCTGTGTGGGACTGTAGATGTAAGGATTGGGGATGCTTCTGTTGGAGTGTTGGGAGTTATGTTGGATATTTGGGATACAAGGGTAGTGAAAAAGCTTGATTCCTACTATTTGAAGTTCTGCTTGATGTTGGAGGGAAGGGTCTGTGGTTGGGGGTTGATGGTGGAGGGGGAGGCACGAAAGATTGAATGTAGAGAGGGTGATTGGGTGGAAGTCGAAGTGGTATTTGAGGTGGGTTCTGAAACCATAGCGTTTGCTTTGATAGTGCATAGTTTGGGTACTCTGGGATTTGTGGTGAAATTGTTGGGATGGGTTGGTGTTGGTCTTCAGGAGGAGAGTGTCTGGGTAATGATACGGCAGGAAAGTGAAAGTGCAAGAAAATCACTATCATCTTCTGGGTTGTCCTTTCTCTTTCTATTATCCATCTCATTCTCTTCTGGGTTTTTCATTTGGGCAAAAAAGAAATGAATGATTTTGGGAGTGGAAGTTGCAGTCTTTGAATATATAAACGAGGAAACAGATTCATACAGCAGCAATAGGGATTGGGTAAGGATTCAATTTGAAAACGGGAAGCCAAACGACCATTCAAATTCGTGAACTCATGGAGCGACAATAATCTATTCATACAAGAACTTGTCGTTGGAATATGAATAATTGAATATCTATTTATTTGGTCAATAATCTATCTGAGCTGCGATGATGCACTTGGAATAAACCATGGAGCGACAATGCAAAGGAGATGAACACATTCAAGACCCACGAAGAAGGATGAACACAATCAAGACCCAAAATCAGATCTGTAAAACGAAGAAGAAGGACGAAGTTTACCTTTAGGACGATTCTTGAGCTGCGATGTAGACAAGCTGCGAGCTGCGATGGAAGCTGCGATGGAAGCTACAAAGCTGAGATGGAAGCTGCGATGGAAGGAGCAAGAGAAGGAGCACTCAAAAGAGAAGAGGACGCAGAAGGAGCACGAGAAAAGGAGGCACGCAAGGGTATCGGGGTGTTTTGCCCGATGGAATGCTGCATTCCGTTGTATACACGGAGGAATGTATATTCCATTAAACAATGAAATCCTCAGTTCCGTAAAATCAACTTTCCATTGAACCAAATGATGGAAAAGCTTATTCTAACTCCCTTTCCCTTTCCATTCCTTCAAACCAAACATGCCCTATGTGTATTAAACATCCAGACCCATCTTCGTTTACTGATCAGTCTTTTACAGAAATAATTTTGTTTAAAAAAAACAAAATTTTGGTTGTTGCTATACTTTAAAAAGTTTTTCTCAAAAACGTTTTTTGAAATACTTTTTTTTGCCTTGCATGTCACATGGTCCCTTTTGGGGGTGGTGTGACACTTAATTATGATTTATGCTGTAACTAAGAAACATGCTTGTATAAATTAGATAAATACTTCTAAACATTTCACATGTAGAACAAAATTGTTTATATTATAAAATATAATTAAATAGTACATATTGTTTTCTTAATTGTAAATTGAACTAACTATTTATTTTACAAGTTTAAAACTTTTTGTGTAAGTCAGTCTAAAGTAAAAAGAGTAAGCATTGAAATAAACAAAATAAAAAGTTAATTTTATACTTAAGTCAAAAAAATAACAAACAAGAAAGATACTTTAAGAATTGAAGAAATGCAATATTTGAAGATATAAAAGTTTAGTTGCATTAACAAAGTTAATACGCTTAAATAAATAATTTTTCAAATCAAGGAACATGAAGAATTTAAAATTTTTTTATCATTAGGTATCTTAAACTTAAAATCATGTATAAAAGAATTTAAAAACTTTTGAGCTCACTAATTTAACTTGAAAATATGTTTAAAAAATTCTAGGAGTTATTTTCTTATATTTTGTTCCTCAATTAGGTTGTAAAATTGCTCAAAACTTAAAATTTGAGGAGCAACAGACGCGTCCTAATGCCTTGAATAGGCGCCTATTGGCTGAGATTTCAGTAATTTTCACAACCAACAGACACTGATGGAATCATGAGAAGCCTGTTCGTGAATGTCAAAATTAGAAGACAACATCCGCCTAATGCATTCGACAAACACCAGCTGCTGGTACAAAAAAGTGACTTTAACAATTTTAATGGTTATTCTCATACCAAATCAACTTTTAATAATTTCTAACAGTTATGTTAACAAAAAATATATGAATATAGAGGTCCAATAAGCTATTATTCATCATATAACAACTCCAAATATTTTGAAATTTATTTTTAAACTGAATTGATTTTAACTTCTTCTAAGTTGTTTTTTTATTTGTATATCCACTCTTGTGAGTGAGTTGTTGTTTCTAAACTTTCATCTTCACTCTTGTTGATTAAAAATTCAAGAAAATGGTCACTTGAAAATTGAGGTTGAGATATCTTTGTAAATGAGAGAGAAACCCTTGATACAAACTCTCAAGAGTTGAGAAAATCACTACAAAAAGTGGAGATTTTAGTCGTAACTCAATGTTAAAAAGTTGTTATAAAAAGTCTTAGATGACAACTTTTAATCATTGCCCTTTCATTGCAAATACTTTGTTTGTTAAAGATTTTTCGTGACGACTTCAGTAGTCGTAACTAAAAGTCCATATTTAGTGACAACTAAAATCGTCATTGAAACCATAAGTTGTCACAAAATGTCCTTATAGTTTCATCATCATTGGATTTAGTGATGACATTAGTCGTCACGAAATGTGTTTTTCAATAACGACTTTCATGAGTCGTCATTGAAAGTGGGATACAAATAGGTATTCAATTATGACAAAAGTCGTCACTGAAAGTCATTTACATACAAATTTTAGTGACAACAAAAAATATGTCACTAAAAATATGTTGCATATTGGGTTTTAGTAACAAAATAAGTTGACACTGAAACATTTTTTTGTAATGACTTTGATAAGTTGTTACTTAAAGTAATATCCATGCATAAATTTAGTGATAGCTAAAGTTGTCACTGAATCCTTTTTCAGTGATCACTTTTGAAAGTTGTCACTAAATGGTATCGTAAAAAAGTCGTCACTAAATCTGTTGCATTATTTTTGTAAAATTATACTTATATTTGTACTAATAATAAAAGCTTGTATTATGGAAAAAAATATGAACAAAAAAAAAAAAAAAATAAAATAAATATATATATATATATATATATATATATATATATATATATATATATATATATATATATATATATATTAACATAATTTCAATTGTAACAAATATTTTTGGTAGACAACTACCAAATATCAGTTAAAAAAAAATAATATACATAATAGAATATCGACAAATTAAAAAAAAATCAATCAATGATTTTCTTGAATATGCTGGTATTGCATTGATTGTAATACTTGGTGCTGCACTGTCTATTAGTTTTATTAGAATTTGTTCTTATTTATAACACATAATAATCAATTACTATATAGTTCAAAAAGTTAAGACAATAAAAGCCAATTAAATAATAACATAATGATAACTAATAAAAAATAGCAAGGCAAGTAACACACAATAATGAATTAATATATAGCTCAAAAAGTAAGACAATAAAAGCCAATTAAATAATAAACGACAACTAATAACAAATAGCAAGGCAAGTTACAGGGAACTCAACTCTAATCCAAATCACGTGCATGTTTATATGTACCAATAAAGCTACTAAATTATCATCAAATAAGGAAACAATGGTGAGATAGGAGGGAGGGGGATGCCATTATATGATCCAAGTAGCGACAACAAGGGGGAATAAAAGTAGCGGTAACAAAAAAGTGTAGATGTCATAAGTGCTTGTGTCAGCGCCAAAGATTTGCGCAAAGAACTAAATTTCCTTTCTTTTCCATCGAAACGACCGAAACGTTTCCGTTTCCTGAGTCACCGATGCGAAACGGAGTTATCGAAACGAAACGAAGTGTTTGTTAAGGAATTATGCTATTTCAATTAAAATTGCTATGTTTTGAAATATTTCGGTAGAAATATTCTTATTTCAATAGAAATTTTGGTGAAAATACTCTTATTTCGAGTTGTTTCAATAGAAATACTCTTGTTTCAAGTTATTTCGATAAAAATACTCTTGTTTCGAGTTATTTCGATGGAAATACTCTTGTTTCGAATTATTTCGATGGAAATACTCTTGTTTCAATGGAAATTTTGATGAAAATACTCTTATTTCGAGTTGTTTTAATAGAAATACTCTTGTTTCGAGTTATTTCGATGGAAATACTCTTGTTTCGAATTATTTCGATGGAAATACTCTTGTTTCGAATTATTTCGATGGAAATACTTTTGTTTCGATGAAAAAGTACTAAACTAATTTGAAAAATAAAAAAATTGATAATATAAAAGTAGATGAAAATAGGATTATATCATATCTAACATTAAGTTATTTTCTCTCACAAGTCACAACACTTTTATTAACTTCATACTCTCCCTCTTTATTCTTATGACATTATTTTCCTTTATTATCTTTATTTTAAAGAGGAAACTACAAAAATGATACGAAGAGATATTGAAAGGCAAAGAGAGAGAAATATACCTAAAGATAGAGATAGAATTACGGTCGACAGAAAAAGAAACTTAAATATAAATGTCACGAAAGAGTTAAGAAGAAGATGGAGAGATAGATGCAATAGAGAGATTATTGTTGAATACTATTAGAATTTGAGTTGAAGTTCCTACTGTAGTAGTATGTTTACTTACTATTCAATTATAGACATTAATTCAAATTAATTTTAATATAATTTTATATATCTATATCATTAATATTATGTTAAAATCTTTTAAAATTAAAAAAAATATTATTTGAAATTATTTGAAACGTTTTTTAAAAAATCTTCCGTTTCCTCGAAATTTCCGAAACGTTTCGAAATGTTTCCGTTTTTAGAGTCACCGAAACGGTACCTCGAAACGAAATTTAGTACCTTGGATTTGCGTAATGCTCATTCCATTTGGAAAGAATACAAGTACAAGCACTTACATAAAACAAGCACTTACTTAATGTCAGCTTCTTGGCAAGTATCATGTTCTCACAGAATATTTCAGCAGTGCATATTTCAAAAGGAAAATAATAGAAATCACTCAAATCAGATTCTCACCAAGAAAAATTAATCTAGTTGAGATCTAATTCCAGTAAATTTTCCTATGCTTTTTTGAAACAAGCACAAGTAAAATAAAGAATCATTCTCTTTTCATTTCTATTCTTCTTCATGAGAAAGGGGTCAAACATAAATAAACAAAACCAAAATTCACTATAGCATTCAAGATTTTTATTTGAAGTAAAACCAACAACTATGCACAATCACCAAGCATTATGGTATTCTCAATGACCAAACAACAATATCAATATGCAGGTTGATAAACTAACATCTCAAAATTCTCAAAAGAAAAGGTGGCTACAGATGGTGTGCAAGCTCACTACACATCCCAATGAGACATGTACTATTGATGAGAATTAACTGACCTTCCAGGATTCAAGTTCTAACTAGCATAACAGGTTTCTTCCTTTCTGTCTATTAAATGTAAATCTTCACAATGATATTTTCAAGATAACATGTCTTCCAATTCTATTTCTTGTTTAACCTCGAAGCTAAGTTTGAATTTGTGATGTGGTGTGGTTGACTCTGGTTATCTGTATTCAATTGGAAATGCTAGTCAATTCGATCACTGCCAGCTCTAAAAATGTTAAATAATATGAATTTAGAAGTGTTTATTAATAAGATTTCAATAGCAGACCTTTTTGTCAAGGATTGATGAACTTTTTGTCAGATTTACTTTCTTTGTTCTTTCAATTCTCAAGTCCTATCTCTACAACAACTTACTCAACTACCTATAAAATCATATTTCCCTGCCTTCATTAACTGATATTATTATGATTTTTAGAAGAGATAAACAATATCTATCAAAAACACAAAATTGGAATTTAATTTGCATGCTTTCATGGTACTATTAAAAAAACCAAAATAAGAAAGATCTTCCTTCTTCTTGTTAATCCTATCAACCAAATACAACATGGTTTTGACCATTTAACACCAATTACATTCGAAATTGAGCACTAAAAATATTTTTCTGCACTGTGGTAGTGATGGAAACCCATACAGTATGGAAATCAAATACAATATTTTTGGTATCTATTCCCACCCTAGAGACGAGAATAGATGACTTGGTATTAAAAGATAACTCTCAAACAGAGAAAATACAATGGAGAAATCCAGTGGCAGTAGTGAAACACTGAAGTAGAAAAGAAAATGAAATTGATGAACCTATGGGTAGTAAACCAAAGATGGTCGGGAAGTTTAGCAGAAGGAATAAGGTTGGAGAAGTTGCTGGCCTTAAGTTGGAACCTGGGTGAGGTGATAGGGGAGCCTAACTAGCTCTAACAATGATTGGTTTGCTGGAGGAGAGAGAAAGTGGTCTGTTGGAGGAAAGAGTATAGTATAAGGGGATAGATAAATTTCAGAGAGGCATGGAAACATTTTGGAAAATGTTGCTGGTGGAAAGTCCTAGCTTCTCAGAGAGTTATCTTTTTTTTCTTCTTCTGCATATTTTCTTTACAATTATGGGTTCATTTCTCTTGCTTTGTTACTGTTGTGACTAATAAGCTTAACATGTTGGAAATTAGGCAAACATATCAAATTGAAACAAACAATATAGTAGTGGATCAAGTAAGATATGATTGTATTATTCGAATCTTGAATTGAAAAATGCAGCAACAGTGTAATGATAACAAATTTTACCTGTACAAAGGGAAGTTCCTGCCACCTCTTGATATGAAATCCTATAGACAAATTTATACTCAGATACTATTTCCAGAAAGTACTATATATCTAGAATGAAATGCAATAATGTTAATTTGATTCTGAAAATTTTTGTGACTTCATTACATACATACTTCTTTTACTCGAACATTTTCTTGGATAAATCAGGAATAGTGGTGTTGACCAATCAAGAATAATCTTTTTTTTTTAACTGATAAAAAGGAATTTAAGAAGAGTAATACATAGAAGGAAGATCATAAATCTTCCTATAAATTTTCTTTTTGAGTGTTGGTAATGGATGTTCTATAAGGTGACGGGCTAGCTCAAAACTTTTGTTCAATTCAATTGACTATGGTTGATAAGATGGTTTAAAATATCAAATGAAAAACCTACTAATCAGAACAAGGGCAACAGAGGAACATATTAGTTGATAAATCAAGTAAATAGAGGAAATGTTACTGTTTTCAATATATTTCTTAGTTTAAAATTTGCATTCAACTGAAAACAAGTTTGCATAAAGGGAGGGTCAAACTGACACGATAACAAGAGTGCATCAAATTTAAAATTGAGCATCTTTAACAAATATGGAATGCAATGATAGTTCTAGAATTTTGCAAAGCCTAGTCAGAAACTTAAAATCTTTATTAATTAATTACATCCTGACTATAAAAAGTGTTAAATTTTCTGGGGATCATAATTATTAGACTTTATCCTAGCTATATGTTATAGCAGCACTGCACTCAATTTATACTAGAACAATCATACACACACATGAGGTTCAATTTATACTAAATTTCATCTTTGCATGTGTCTTTTAACTAGTATGTCACAAACACACTAATTCACTCCTTGTTCTTAACCCTTGGTCATGAATTTAAGCCATTCCATGCCCCTCTAACTGACTAACATCAAACATCAACATTTTTACTTCTAGTTTCAAAAATTTCCACATTATCCATAATGCTTTGATTATATACACAATGACTTCTCCAATTTGTTTATCCAATCAATCAATATAAACAAACAGTAGTGGCTCTTTGGTCATTATTTTTTGTTCTCCTCTCCAACTTCATAAATACACTATTTCCATCTTAGATTTACCTACTGATAGTTTGACATTAGAATAAAAGCATATGCCTTTAGCATGGTGTTCATAAAGGAAATTTAGGTAACATGTATTTATTTCAATATTAAAAAGCAAGAAATGAGAACATAAGCACCTTATGGATGTAAGCATTTCATGCTTAGTGTCAATTTTAATTAACGAAAGGCCAAAAAGATAAATTAAATGGCAAAATATTATTAGCGGTTAACATATGGAAGGCAAGACATCTTCACTTACGAAAGGCCCAAGCCACGGCATTCCCAAGGAAGAAAGTTGCGGGGACAACGGCGATGCTGATGCGTGGCACAGTAGCATCTCCAGTTCTTGTTCCAAAATCTTCTTCAACAAATGATTATCCAATTTTGTCCTACTCTTGTCATCGTTGATGTTCCTCTCATCATCATCTTCTTCCTCGTTGGTCTCTTCAACAACTTGTACGGACTAGTTTGAACCTTTTGTAGCTAATTCAACACACTAAGTTGAAATGATCCCACCGATTCCGCCAAGATGCAATCTTTATCATTCAGATTTGACGCGTAACACATTTTGTACAATCAGGGAGCAAAGTTTTACGAAGTTGAAATAATCAACAAATCTAAGTTGGAAAGTGATTAGAACACAAAAGCAGAGATGGGACGAAGGTGCAAAGAATTGTATGGAATTCTCAAGATAAGATTATCTCACTGAGAAGAATATATTTATATATACAACGAGCCTCTAAAGGAACGCCACGCGTTGAAACTAACTTAACAAGGCTGAAAAACGTGAGAGAGGCTACATAAAATTGTTACGTAACTTACACATGCTTATTTACACAAGCTAACGCATTAAGTGCCATGCACTAGTTTAACGTACAAATATATACACAGTATATCCATTTTATGATGATGTCCTAACATTCCCCCTCAAACTTGAGGGTGTGCAACACACTCCAAGTTTGTCTCTTAATGATGAGAACCGAGAATGACTGAGAGCTTTGGTTAGGCAATCTGCAATTTGGTCTGAGGAAGGTACATAACGAACTGAAAGTTGCTTCGCCAAAACACGGTCTCGAACGAAATGCACATCTATTTCTATGTGCTTAGTTCGTGCGTGAAGTACAGGATTAGAGGCAAGTGCATTTGCACTCATATTGTCACACCAGGCAACTGGTGTTTGTGTTGTTGGAAAACCCACCTCAGATAAAAGAGATTGCAGCCAGGAAATTTCAGCTGCCAAATTTGCAAGTGATCGATATTCAAACTCGGTACTTGAACGGGCAGTGACTTTCTGTTTCCTAGATGACCAGGAAACTAGAGTGCCTCCAAAGAAAACACAGAAACCTCCAATAGATTTTCGATCATCAGGACATGATGCCCAATCAGCATCTGAATATCCAACCAGATCAAGAAATTCAGATGGTTTGATGTGCAACCCAAACTTTGACGTGCCTTTTAGATATCTGAGTACTCCCTTGGCAGCCTGCCAGTGAGCTGAAGTAGGACGACTTAGGAATTGGCTCAGTTTGTTAACCACAAAACTGATATCAGGACGAGTGTTAGTCAAGTATTGCAAGGCTCCAATAAGACTTCTATATTGGCTGGGATCCTTGAGAGTTTCTCCATAAAAAAGAGAGTGTTTTTCCAGTAGCTACTGGAGTAGTGGCAGCTGACGCATCTTTCATATGAAATTTCTCAAGAATATCTAAAACATACTTTTCCTAAGTAAGAAACAACCCATGTTTGTCTCGGCAAGCTTCGATCCCAAGAAAATAATGAATTGACCCAAGGTCTTTGAGTGAGAATAGAGTATGGAGTTTAGAGACAAAAATTCTTATAGCTGTCATATCATTACCAGTTACTAGAATATCATCAACGTAAATTAGTATAAATATAATCAACTCTTTTTCCCGATACACAAAGAGTGAGGAGTTAGTTTTTGTATTGAAAAATTTCCAATTCAGTAGAGTGTCTTTAAGGCGTTCAAACCAAGCCCTGGGGGCTTGTTTAAGACCGTAAATAGCCTTTACCAATTTGCAAACATGATGAGGTTTTTCTAGATCGGTGAAACCAGCTGGTTGCTTCATATGAACATTTTCTTGTAGATATCCATTTAAAAAAGCATTGTTTATGTCTAGTTGTCGAACTTCCCAACCAAAGGAAACAGCAAGAGTCAAGACTAACCTGATGGTGACAGTTTTAACAACTGTGCTGAATGTCTCATTAAAATTAGTTCCTGGGGTTTGCTGAAACCCTTTAGCGACAAGTCTAGCTTTGTAGCGAGAGACAGTGCCATCAGAGTTGTATTTCGTTTTAAACACCCATTTACAGTCAACAAGGTGGTGTTGTTCGGAGGAAGGAACTAATTCCCATGTTCTGTTTTTAACAAGAGCACTATATTCCTCAATCATTGCTGCTTTCCACTTAGGATCTTTCAAAGCCTCTTCAACACTAACTGGTTCTTTGTCTGGATTTTTCTGTATTGAGCCAATATAAGGTATCTTGGGCTTGAATATTCCATGCTTGCTGCGAGTGACCATCTGATGAGTCTTGGGTTGATTATGATGAGAAGATTGTTCAGAGACTTCACTGCTGTTCTCTGCTGATATTGACTGCTGTGTAGAACTTTCTGTATTTTGAATATCTGATGCGTCAGCTGAGTTAGTTGTTTCCTCTTGAGAAACTGATATAGATACAGAGGAATTGCTAGCTGCACGTCTTTGTTCATCACTATTAGTATTTCCTGAAATAACGGAAGGGAAAAATGACACAGGAACAACCTCTGTGTTAGTATTTTGTCTGTCATTCAAGAAACCATGGAGAAAAGGAAAATCATGCTCATTAAAAACCACATGTCGAGAGATAATCACTTTTCCAGTGGGTGTGAGACACTTATATCCTTTGTGTGAGCTACTGTATCCAACAAATATACACTTCTGTGTGTGAAAATGAAACTTATTTGTATTATATGGACGCAGACAAGGATAACATGCACTGCCAAAAGTCCTGAGAGATTTATAATCTGGAGGCCGTTTGTACAGTATAGAGTAGGGTGAAGAGCCTTGTAGAACCTGTGTGGGCAACCGATTAATTAAATGCACTGCAGTTTGAAAAGCCTCAAGCCAGTAATGCAGAGGTATATAAGATTGAGCAAGCAAAGTCAACCCACTCTCCACTATATGTCTGTGTTTGCGTTCTGCTCTTCCATTCTGAGCAGAGGTGTAAGGACAGGGATGCCGAAAATTTATGCCATACTCATGTAGAACTTTTGCAAAACTTCTGTACTCTCCTCCCCAGTCACTCTGTACATTTTTTATCTTACTATCAAAGAGATTTTCCACTAGCTTTTTATATTGAATAAAAATAGCAAGAGCTTCATTTTTGGGTTTTAAAGGATACAACCAAGTATATCTGCTGAAATCATCTAGAAAATGCACATAATATCAATGTCCACCCGTAGACTGAATAGGAGAAGGCCCCCATATATCTGTATGGACTAGTTCTAGAGGTCTAGTGGCACGTGATTCAGAGAGACTAAAAGGTATAGAATGAGATTTTCCCATTTGACATGCCTCACAAAATATAGATTTATCATTTTCATTGACTTTAACATTACATTGCTTCAAATCTGTACTTAGAACTCTGTCTAAAGGGTGTCCTAACTTTTGATGCCATAATTGTTTTATTGTAAGAAAAACAGAACAACCATTCTCCTTAGAACCAAGTGACCGTGAATCAGCTTTGGATTGTTCTACCTCATACAGTCCGTCTTTGAGCATTCCTTTAAGTAATATCTTCCCTGTCTGTTTTTCCTTTACACAACAACCAATGGAATCAAACTCAATTGATATATCATTATCTTGAACAATTTTTGACACACTCATCAAATTTTTTGTTACTTCAGGCACATAAAGTATTTCCTTCAATTTCAGCAAATTTCCAGAATCACAACAGTTAAGTAAGGTTTTTCCAGATTGAATGATTTGAGCAGTTTCACCGTTACCTACAGTCAACTTAGTCTTACCATGATTGTTGGTGAGTACTTCAATTTTATGAGGATCATTGGTGACATGATTTGTGGCTCCACTGTCCATAAACCAAGTAGGGTCATTCATGGTGTTAGAAGAAACAAAATACGCAGCTGCATTACTTTTCTGATTTTGCTGATAACTGCCTTGAGTTGAACCTTGATTGCTCCCCATATAGCTTCTGTCATAACGATAGTAGCAGTAGGAAACAGTGTGTCCATTTCTGTTACACACTTGACATGTAAGCCTGCTTCCATAGCCTCTTCCTCTGCCTCGGAAATTCCTGTTATGACCTCGTTGAAAATTCCTCCAGCTATTACGATCACCTGGAAAATGCTCTGTCTTAACAATATTCACAAAAGGATTAGTGAGTGACAAACTAGACAAGGAATTTAACTATTCAAGTCGATTTTCAAAAGTCATCAATGCAGCTTGTAAATCAATCCAACTTAGATTATCCTTTTCAGCTAATTGGACAACTATCGGATTATACTCAGAGTCTAAACCAGCCAAAGTTTGAGCAATCAAATCATTTAACGCAATAGGACTCCCAGCTAAAGTCAGATTATCAGATACGTTTTTAATTTTGCTGAGATATTCTTCCATATTCATGCCTCCTTTACGTGTTCGTTGCAATTCACTTCGAAAGAAGGTTATCCGTGATCTGGAGTGTGCACCAGAAAGATCTTTAGCACCCTTCCAAAGATCTTTCGAACAGCTACAATGCATGAGTTGAGATGCCACATCCACGGACATAGTGTTGAGAAGCCATCCAAGCAACAACGGATCTGTAGCAATCCACTCTTCATAATCTGGATTTTGTTTTACTTCTGCTCCTTCAGAAATAAATTCAGGTGGACAGCTTTTGGTTCCGAGAAGCAATCCATCTAGCTTGTTTCCTCAAACGATCGGTAATATAAGTGACTGCCAGAGCAAATAATTTGTTCGATCCAGCTTAATCGAACAATTTGAGCTAGAGGAGTTGAAGAAAGATGAAATTTTTGGAACACTAGAAATGGCAGCATTCTGAACTGTTTCAATGGTATTTGTAGCAGAGGATTCCGACTGCATCGCCATGGCTCTGATACCAAGTTGGAAAGTGATTAGAACACAAAAGCAGAGATGGGACGAATGTGCAAAGAATTGTATGGAATTCTCAAGATAAGATTATCTCACTGAGAAGAATATATTTATATATACAAAGAGCCTCTAAAGGAACGCCACGCGTTGAAACTAACTTAACAAGGCTGAAAAACGTGAGAGAGGCTACGTAAAGTTGTTACGTAACTTACACATGCTTATTTACACAAGCTAACGCATTAAGTGCCATGCACCAGTTTAACGTACAAATATATACACAGTATACCCATTTTATGATGACGTCCTAACAATCTAGAATGGATATGTTCGAAATTGAAAGGCGATTGAATAAGGAGAGAGATAAGATCCATAGAAAGATGAAAAATTAGAAACAAGGATATTGGGGCACAAAGTTTTGAGATTACAAGGGGGAGAAGTGGATTTAGATTTGAAGTGCAACGCATTTGGCACACACAGGGAGCAAAGTTTTATGAAGTTGAAATAATCAACAAATCTAGAATGGACATGTTTGAAATTGAAAGGCGATTGAATAAGGAGAGAGAGATAAGATCCATAGAAAGATGAAAAATTAGAAACAAGGATATTGAGACACAAAGTTGAGATTACAAGGGGGAGAAGTGGATTTTTGCTGCAAAATGGCAGGGAGGGAGTGACGAGGTTAATTGAAGAGATAAAGAGACTGAGAGGGTGTGAGTCAAACTTAACTCATCAAGACTCGTAGATTTTTTTTTTGAACTTTTCGTGAGACTGCGTCGTCACCGAAAGGTTGAAAGCAAAACTAGGTGTCTTTTAACCTTTTTAGTGATGAGAGGATCGTTATTGAAAGGAACATTTTAATGACAAATAAAAAAGATAGTTAATAGAACTCACTTTTTTCTTTTAATCTTTTAGTGACGAGTCCCTCGTTGTTGAAAGAAACATTTTGACGAATAAAAAAGATCTTCAACAAAAATCCCTCTTTTAGTTTGTGTGATGATAATCGTTACTGAAAAGTATATATATTTTTATAATAAATTAGTATCTTATAATCTATTTATAAACTTGTAATTATAATAGAAAATTTTAAATTGAGATTTTAAGACTAGATATAGACTTAAATTGAAAGTAAATTAAGATAAATCTTAGAATTTATTTGTCTTTTTCCTTTGACTCTTTATATTTCAAACTCTTATTATTTTATGCTTTGTTATGTATTTTTGCATAAATTAACATATAATTTAATTATTCGTTACTTAATAATCTAAGTATTCTTTAATATTTGTAATTATTGCTTTTCTCTTTCTATTATCAAAATAAATTCTACAATAATTTTGAAATTAAATTTTAAAAATTACCTATATTTTTAAAATACTCAATTCACTCCCTCTTGAGGGCCTTGTCTATTTACCAAAGCACCAAGGAGGCCTTGTTTCAGTTTAGGCTCAGAATCAAGCCTTATTAGCCAAGCAGTACTGAAGAGTGTATAACAATAAAGATTCACCATATAGTCGAATGATATGCAGCAAGTGTGGACCAAATTTATCAGATGGAAAACTCTGTATCCCTAATAATGCATCGCCGTACGTTATGGAAAAGTATTTTTTCTGCTGCCTCCTAATTGGTTCTAGATTATGGTGGCGTGTTGGCAACTTCAAATGAGTCGCCCTAAATAGTGACAAATGGTTCAAACATCAAGATCATTTGAATCTGCGTAATTTGAGCATTGTAGTTGATAGTCTTACAAAATTCTGCAAACTGGAACAGTATTCTAGTTCACAGGATTTATGAACCACAAGTTGCAAATACATTTTGCTGACTGGAACAGTATTCTTATAAAACGTTAACCAAATACATTTTGCTGCTTTCTATTTTCACTGAACATAAAAACTGAAAACGATCATACCAAATAGGCCTTAGGATTTTCTCAGGATGACAATAATTTGTTTGCTGGTGTATCTATAACCATCTTAATTCAATTCTCTTTGAGGGTCATAATCCTTTACCAGAAAAAGATGTTAGCAGACATCTGCTCAAGCATTCAACTAATGATCTTCACCATCCAATCTCCAGCATAAAGAACAACACTAGAAAGAGTGCAGCACTCAAATCTAATGGCTTTCCACAAAGATACCAAGCAACACGAGTTTGCTACTGTGACGAACAAGCAAGAAATGGAAGAAAACTTTTTATATCCTTTGCTCTTGACTTTTGTTTTAACATATTTTATTCAATTATTTACATTTCAGGTCACAAAAATGGAAAAAATGAAAGTACGGATGAAAGGAATTAATTCGAGGACCTTAGAATCTCGTCTTTAATGAGAATTGACATAAGTTGACATGCAATTACTAACAGCAAGGTTCATTCAAATATATAATGCTGCGACTATAGACATCATGAGACTAAGGGCTCTATTTGAAGATCTTGTCTTTATTGAAATAGATAAGCAGCATTGTAAATAAGCATATATATGCCCTTAAAGGACAGGTTAAGTATATGCCACCTAGCTGGTATGTGAACTCCGTACGGTGTGTTTAATTAGTTTGTAAAAATATTTTTAATTTTTAATCTCTATTTTCAGTTCTTAAAATATATTTTTATTTATGATTTTTTATTATTTTCAAAATAGGTTTGTTTTATGAAGTTATAAATTTATTCATATCTATTTTCAAATTTAATTGAAATATTTCTTAATTTTTTAGTTTGATATTCTATAATTATGATATTAATTTGATTTTTTTTAATAATTATGATATATTTTCTTTTAAAATTACAAAATTGTCAGCAGTTATTTTTTAAAAACATGTTTTAGACGTTTTTCTTTTCACCTTATTTTCAGAAATATTTTTAGAAAATATTCTCTCATAAACTTTACCAAATACATTTTAAGTCATATTTTATGTTTTTTTAATAAAAATAAAAATAAAAAATAGAAAAACCAAACAAACTCTAAACTTTGCTATGATACATCAATCCAAAAAAGAAATTTTGATTAACTTAATGATACAAAAAATATTTTTAACTTAATAATCCAAATGAAACTTGTTAACATTTATTACATAACTAATAAATTCAATGGGGAAATTCTTATATTCATCCATTGTATTTAATTACATACAAAAAGTCAATAAAAATATATGATAACATAATAAAGACTAAATTGCATTTATTTTTTTAAGTTTTAAAAAAAATATACTTATATCTCTTTTAGTTTTAAATTGAAATAAAAACTTTATTTAAAGTTTATAAAATTTATACTTAATTTTTTTTTATGTTTTAAATAAAGTATACTAATTTATTTTATTTTAAATTTTCATAAGCATTCATTTGATTTTTTTAATAATTTGTATTGCATTGAATTATACTATTTATAATAGTTATGAGTTTTTAGAAATAAAAATGTATAAAGTATAAGTTTTATTGATAATTTTGTGAATTGAAAGAATTTTTTTTATGGATTAAAATTATAAAAGGTGCATGTGTAATTGTAACAGAAGAAAACGTATAATAAGCTTGTAAAATCCTCGTGAGTTAAGCCCCAAATTTATTATCAATAAAACAGATACTTTTTCCAAGTGCAACTTCTATCACATAAACTCATTGTGTCAGAAACTGTAGGGAATAAGGTTCAGTAACTTCACAACCTTGTTAGGAAACTGGCATTGTAGTTAAGTTTGCTTCTGATGATGTTATCAAAGGCATTATATATTTTGCCCCCTTCTCATGCACTAGAGCAAGCACAACCAAAGCTGTTGAAAGCAATGGAAAATATGGAACTAGTTGAGAAAGTTGTGATTGCTCCTGAGAAACCCACAACCAGTAAGAGAATGTTCTTGTCAAATATAGACTTGTCCCTCGTTGTTTACCAAGACTCTGCCTCCTTTTTTGATCCTCCAAACACCCAAATGAGCTTCTCTGAGATTTGTAACAAGTTATATTGTGCACTGCAGCAAATGCTTGTGCATTATGACTTCATGGCTGGTCGACTTGTGCCGAGTTTCGAAGACGATAATCGGTTTGAGATAGATTGTAACGGCGCCGGTATTGTGGTTGCTGCGGCAAGAACCAAGAAAAAGTTGAGCGAATGTGGCGTCATTTCTGCACCAAATCCAGAGTTGAGGCAACTGGTTTTTTTCTTGCTTGAAGAGGGTGAAAACCTGAAAGATAAGCCCCTTGCATCTTTACAGGTTTTTCATAATCCCGTTCTTTAACTAATTTCTTTGTGTTCAAATGCAAACGAATGCATTTATAGTATTCTATCAAAATATTAAGAGTAAATTTTTTTTTTAAACTTTGTAAAAGTTATACTCACATTTTTTTAAATTTTAAAATGTATTTAAAATTTATAAAATCTACATTCACATCCCTTTAAATCTTACAAAAAAAGCACATTAATTTCCTTTCTTTTAAGCTTTTATAAATATTAATTTAACATTTTAATTATTTGTAATATATAAAGTTAGGTTATTTACGAGTTTTAGGAGAAAAGATGTTTATTATCAATTTTGGAAAAAGAGAAGAAATTCTCATATAACTTGAAATTAGAGGAGTGTAAATATAGATTTTAAAAGTTTTCTGAGAATGTGAATGTAGTTTATTCTAAGCCTAATGATCTCCTGTCTCAAATTTGGCAGAAATAAAGATATGTTTGGATCCAAATCTACCAAGTGAATTATTTTAATTAATTAAATTTTGTGTTTAGAATAAATATTATATTTGGTAAAATTCAATTAAATTTAGTTGTTTGAACTATATATTAATTAAAGTGATAGAATTTAATTGAATGGTTAATTTTATAATAATATTATTGTTAATGTTGTATGGATAAAAAATAATGAAGGATAACGAATCTTTAATTTTTGTCACCAAATGAATTCTTATAAGTGAAATCCTATCAATTTTTGTGGAATTTAAAAGCTGTAGTGAAATCCACCTTTTTTTTATAAAAAAAATATAATTAAATTCCACTTAAACTTATATTCCAAAAAAATTATATTGAAAAAAATAAGGATTTAATTAAGTTGAATTCCTAATTTCAAGACACATCCTGGAAACTTTATTACTTTCTTAGTAAAAAATATTTTGATGAACTTTCTCAATATGCATCCCTCATTGATTCTCAATTTAGCGTTTAACTTGTTCATTCTTTTTTGATTTGGCCATTTCATCAACTCAAATCAGTGACACAGTATTTTTTTTTTCTTAAACGTAAGACGTTTACATTTTATTTATCTATATATGTTATTCATTCAGCTAAAATGACATAATTTAAATTAAGGTTAACGAAATAAATAAATTATTGACGAGAGAAATACTAAATTGAATGAGAAATTGTAAACAAGACATTAATTTGTAAAAGATTGTAGCTTTTACAATTAAAACATTAATTTATTTTTTGTAATGGATATTTTATTTTTGGTTGAAAAAGACAAAAATTGAAAAAAAAAATTACATTCAACTTTCTCTAATATTTGTAAAATTTACACTTACATTATCTTTAATTTTAAATTAAGACCAAATTTTTTTTATAAAGTTTATAAAATATATACTTACACTCTCTAATTTTTTTTAAAATTATATTAATCTATCTTATTTTAAGTTTCTATGAGTATTAATTTGACCTTTTGATCATTTATATTATATTAAATTAAGTTATTTATATTTTTTTTTAAAATGATAAAATATGATTTTCATTAACAATTTTATAAGTAGAAAAGTGAATTTTGTATAACTTGAAATTAGAAAAAATATGTGCAATTCTTACCAATTTTAAAAAAGACGAATATAATTCATTAAAAAAATTGATAAAAGTTAATTACTTTGGTGATTATGACTTGCAACAGTTGACTCAGTTCGGATGTGGAAGTTTGGCACTTGCCTCTCACTACAACCACTGCACACTAGATGGGATAGCAATTAAAGACTTTGAGGTCAATTTGGCTGCCTTAACTCGCGGTGATAATCTCATCGTAGTCCCTAATGCAGATAGGACGCTGCTTAAAGCTCGAAACCCTCCAAAGATAAGTCATCCACATTATGAGTATTCAAAACCCTCTGAATCAGATAGCGTGTTTACTGCTCGGGGCAAAAGTGGCACCACCGTTAGGCAATCTATGGCAGAAACTCAAATTCATGTGCTTTATTTATCGCCGCAGCAAATTGCCAACTTAAAAAAGAAAGCTATGAAGGTGAGCAAGTGCGTTTGATTTTTTTTTTTAAATTCGTTTTTATTATCTATTTTATTTTTAAAAAATACATCCACTTTACAAAATAAAAATTTTATTTGATTTTATTTTTAAATCAAATCAACATTAATGATTATAGAAATTACTCAATTTTGAATTTGAAAATAAATAATTGTGAGATCATTTAGCTTTTTATATTAATTATTTTAGAATTTCATTTTGTGAAAATGCTGAAAATGTCTTTTTAAAAGTGTTTTCTAATTCATTTTTCTAAATTCTATCAAACATATTTTCAAATCAAATAAAAAATATGTTTACTTATAAAATTAAAAATTTGTTTACTTTTATTTTCAAATAAAACTGACATAAATGGTTATAGTAATTACTTGACTTTTGAAATTGATAATAAATAATTGTGAGATAATTTTGTCTTTTTATATTAATTATTTTAAATCTCTAATAAAATTGTAAAAATACTAAAAATTTCATTTTTTGAAAATGCTAAAAATTTCTTTTTAGACGTTTGATATTTCAACCTATTTTAAAAAGTTTTTTTTTTAAATTATATCAAATATATTTTCAATTATTTTTTTAAATAAAAATGAATACAGGAAACAAATAACTCAAACAAGCAAAAGATCACCACCTTTCAAGCAGTCGCAGCAAGAATATGGAAAGCAAGGAGTATAGCGATGAAGATGCCAGACGAAAAGATATCCACGATGTTGTTTCCCATCGACATGAGGAAAAGGGTTGTTCCAGAACTTCAAGATGGCTTCGCAGGCAACGCATTGGTTCCTGGCTATGCACGAGCAACGGTGAGGGAGCTCATGGAATTAGAAGATGCTTACCACGTAAGGAAAGTTCAAGAGGGAATTGAAAGGTTGGATGAGGAGTATGTGAGGTCAGGGATAGATTGGTTAGAGGTGAACAGAGGGGTGCCTTGCAGGGAAGATAGTTTTTCCCTAGTGGCATGGTGGAGATTAGGGCTAGAGGAGCAACTTTTTGCATGGGGAAGACTAAAATGTGCCACTCCACTTGCAGTTAAGCCAGGCCTTGTCATGCTATTGCCAGGATCAGAAGGCGAGGGAGGCCTTAGTATTTGCCTGGACTTACCTGATGATCAAATGCAAGAGTTTTGCAAGATAATGCTGGAAGTATGAATTTTAGCAAAAATGCACTTTTCGTCCTTTGACTTTACAGTAAATTTTAATTTTATCTAAATATTTTATTTGACTCAATTTCATTCTATGTTATTTTAAGAAATTTCAATGTTTTTGTAACGACTGTCTAAATTGACGAAAAATGCTGAGTTGGCAAAATGTTATTGGATTCCATTATTCTGGATTTGAATGTAACTTCTCACATTCATTGTTCTTGATAGTTGAACATCTACATATATTATTTTGGTCTTTAAGCTTGTCTCTTCTTCTATCACTAGAATTATACAGTATCTACAAAGAGAGACAAGACTTAGAAGAACAAAAATAAGGAGAGAACTTTACCAAGAAAACCTTATAACAGCAACGGCGGGATGAATATGTCATTGACTCATTTCTTATTCCGTATTAATCCAATGCTTTTTTTGATCTACTAACATAGTTAAATTGTTTAAAATTTGTGTTTACATGAACACAAAGCACACTAAAAGAAAAGTCCGAGAATACCCATTGTTTCCTCTACTCCATTTCTAGATTCGCTTCATTGTCATACAAACTTGGAAGGACTTGATTTTGATATATACTCGAAGCTCATTCTTCACAAGGTGATGATCCATTTTGCTTCTCTATTTCTGGCTCTCATTCAGTGTTGCACTTGAAGGATACACTTCTTGACCTTCTGCTTTTCGATTCTCTTTGGATCATCTCATATCAGAACAAATTCTCAACTAAAAATTAAAGTCCAAATCAAATTTACTCAAATTTATACCTTCTTCCTCAATTTCACCTAGATGCATAAGACTCCAGAGTAAAAGGTAAGCAAAGAAATCAATCCAAAACGAGTTGATTTAAGCGTCAAATCATCAAATTAACGTGTAGTATAATGCTAAAATTTAGAAACTTCAAAAAACAAAAATCTCTACCTGAAGAGGGTTTGAAAATAACAGTTCGGGGAGGGAAAGCTGGGATGAAGAGCAACTCGTCAAAACTCAAAAAAAAAAAAAAAAAAAAATTCCAACTTTTCTTCTTTGTCTTCAATGTTTTGTAGTTGGTGTTAATCTTTTTGGGTATTTTTTCTATGCATAAAAGCAAGTTAAGCTTTCAGTTTTACCTCATCTTTTGGGGTTCTTTTTCTTTGGTGGTGCAAATGTTCTGAGTTTGGCAACACGAGGAAGAAATGCTCGTTTTCTGCGTTAGAATATTCTTTCATATCAATTTGTATTTGTTCACTCTGAGCTTTAATTTAGCAGTGAAGGAAGAAAGGAAATGTATAAATTTAGGGGAAGAATGCACTTTTCCACCTTGATATTTTACAGCAATTGCAACTTATCCCTTTTCTTTCAAACATTGCAATGTCCTCCTTGATTTTTCACTTACACCCCACCGTTAAATTTTTTGTCAACTCTTAACATTTTGTGTGTGTGAAAATACCAAAATGATCTTTAATTTTTTTTAAAAGGAAACCCAGTAAGATTTTTTTATCGCTTCAGTTAATTTTTTTTTTCTTTTACTCGGCCACACGGTTTCTTCTTCCCTCTCTGCAACGAAGCAAGCATTGTGAAGCACGATTGGATCACCGTGAAAGCAAGCTACCGTCGTTCAACCCAATCATCACACCGTCTAATTCACCAAGCACTGTGAAGAGCACCACAACCCATCCACTTGTGAGCTAAAGCACCATGAGCAGAGCCACAGGTACATCGTGAAGGTACGTCATCACCCTCCGCCACCCACCGTCAACCTACTCCTCCAACTTCATCTCCGTCCTACAACAACCAGGTAATTTGTAACTTCTTCTCTCTTATTCAATTTTGAAGATTCATTAGGTGAAAGATTTTTGATTCAACAAATCCTCAATCTTCTGTATTTGTTGATTTTATGTCTTTGTTGATTGTAGTGATTGGTCTACTGCGAGTTTTTCTCCACATGGATGGCAGTAGTTCAGGTATATAGGTTGAAAATATTGAATACAATGGTTGGTCCACCATTGATTACATAAAAAAAGGTGTGAAGCATGTGATTTGAACATTGATATTGTGTACTCTGGTTACAAACACAAGGGTGTGGCATATTTCTTTGGGGTCCCCATGTTTATGTTAATGTAATTAACATTGTTTTTTATGGAATTTATTTTATGGCAATTAATCCTAGATGTCTTGGATAATGTACAACATAAATTTATTATTTTTCATTTGCCACACAACCCATATTTCAGCTTATCCGCAGAACAAGGGAAAGTACAAATTGAAAAGTAGATTCACAATGTTTTTTCAGCTTGTAGTTATATTGGTAAAATAATAACAACAAAATAAGTGGATTCATATTTTACCATACCTATGTATTGACCATAAGTGGATTCACAGTTCCACTCATTTAACTTGTCTCTTAAAAATTTATGGGATCGAAAAGTTTCACTCTATGCACATTCTTGAAACTCTTACTCCTCAACGTCACTTTTAAAAAATAAAAACTAAATGATGAGCAAAGTGAAAAGCAAAATGGAATTATGTCTTGTACTGAAAAGTTTCACAATCATGACTCCAAAAAATACAATTTGCTGCACACCAACAAATACTTATTGGTGGATTTCGTTAGAAAAATCTTTTAGAGGAATTGACATTATTTTTATATTTAAGTTAAAGTAAACATATACCAATCATACTTATTATCTAAAGTTATGCATGTTAATAACATCATTTTAAAAAAAATTTATTATTAGTGCAAAATGTACTTATGAATTTATTATATTTTTTTACAGGGTCAAAGAAATCACACGTAAATTTTATTATTTATTATGGTGGAAAACTACATAGCAGATTAGAAGATCTCATTTATGTAGGAGGTAGTGTGGCAACCATAGACCCTATAGGCATAGATGTCGTGTCATACTTTGAGCTTATACATCAGTTACAAAAATTCATGTTGAACGCAAGTTTTTCTGTTGACTACCTTGTCCCTGATCAAACTTTATATATAGGACTTGTATACATTGTGTCAGACGTTGAAATTAAAAGCATGCTGGATATTTATGATATTTATAAGCCAGATATGGAGATTTCAATATACTTGATAGACACAATGAGTTATCTTTATGATGTCTCAATTGAGGGAGATGATGAAGTTGAAGATGTTCCATTCATAGAAGAAAGTGACTATGGAAATGATGAAGATAATAGTAACACTGAGAAAGACCACTATAGGAAAGATGTGGTAATTAATGATGAAGAGATTTATAATTTGCTAGGTAAATTAACTATCTACCTATATTGATAACTTCCATGAAATATTTAGCTAGCTAGGTCTTTGACATAAATAATACTTAGTTTGCATTTTGTAGGTATAGAGTCTATACAAGTAATTCCATAAAAAAAGCATAGTTTGATACCAAGAAAACTGAACATGACAGAAACTGTATCCACCAACTATCTAGATACCAATGTTAAATTAGAATATGCACCTTTTTGATAAGTTGATATCTCCACCTATGAGCAGCGATGAAGAGTGTGCCATATCAAGATATGATGAGTTCATACCTAAAAAAGACATGAACAACATTGTCTTTTCTGTAGGCCAAAAGTTCTCTAATGTGATTGTTTTTAGGATTATTTTTTGTGAATGAAACATCCAACAAGATAAGGACTTGACACTACAAGAAAAAAGGGTTTTTGTGACAACTAAAGTTGTCACGAAAACCTTAAAAGTCGTCACAAAAGACATTTTGTGACGACTTTTAGTCGTCACTCCTTGGCCGCTAAAAGCGTTGTCGCTAAAATTTTTTTGTGACGACTTTTGAAGTTGTCACTAAAGCTACACTTTCAGTGACAACTAAAATCGTCACTGAAACCTATAAAACTCGTCACTAAAAGGCAAAAGTCGTCACAAAAAGCTTACAAAGTGGAATTATAAAGGTCTTTTGTGACCACTTCAGTCGTCACTAAATGTATCTTTAGTGACGACTTTTGTGGCCGTCACTAAAGGTTTCCTGAATCTAATCCTTCAGTGACGATATAAGTTGTCACTGAAAAGGGGTTTTAGTGACGATTTATAAAAATTGTCACTGAAAGCCTTGAACATAATGAGTTTTAGTGACGATAAAAGTCGTCACTAAAAGTATTTTTAGTGACGATTTGTAAACATCGCCACTGAAAGTCTTGACGTAATGAGTTTTAGTGACGACTTATATCGTCACTAAAAGTGTTTTTAGTGACCACTTACATAAATTGTCACTGAAAGTATGTTTTTAGTGACAATAAAAATCGTCACTGAAAGTGTTTGAACTATATATAACACACATTCTTTATTTTTAGTGACAATAAAAGTTGTCACTAAAAGTATTTTCAGTGACAACTAACATAAGTTGTCACTAAAAGTTTTATGTAAATAGGAATTCAATAACAAAAATAATTGTCACTAAATCTTTTGTATTATTATTATTTTTTAACCATTTGATTTTCTTTAAAAATAAAACCTATACTATAATATCAATCGAAATAAAAAGTTTTAATAAAATGATATATATTAAAATAATTTCAACTACAACAAAAATTTGTTGATAAGTAACAACTATATGTCCGTTAACAGAAAATTAAAATACAAATAATAAAATATCGACAAAATAAAAAGCATCAAGTCTATGGTTCTTTTGAAGTTGCTGGTGTTGCACTCCTCGTTGGCAGAATTGAAATTTGTCCCTATTTACAACACATGAAAACAAATTAATAATTAGCAAGTAATACAAAGTAAAAGCTAATTAAATAATAACAATTATTATATATACTTTTAAATAATTTCTAACTATAAAGGAGAGCAAAACACAAGAGATATGTTATGCATGGTCAACGAGGACCTTTAATCATTATGTTATATGTATGACAAGTATGTTGCAACCCTTTAGCAAGCAAACAAGATAAAAGACTCCAGACAGCATTCAATTTTCCAGCATTGCATACCATAAAAAAAATTGTAAATCACAATATCAAGAACCAAATTCATCTTCTCTATTGCCCCAAACAATGATATTGCCTCATAATGAAGTATGCACTTGAATAGTCCATTTAATATAATGGCACAAGTCTAGAGACTGGGATCTTGGCCATATGTATGCATATTTAAAACAGTTCTTTAGCAGCTAGTGGTCTATCCACTTGGCAAAACCCACCTATAAGAGTGGTCCACGTGATAACATTTGGAATGACTCCTTTATTAACCATTTCATACAAGAGAAACATTGACTTGCTGATGCTTTTGATCTTACACCATCCATGGATCAACGAGTTATAAGTTACAATGTTTGGTAAACAGCCCCTGTCAGACATCAATGTTTGCTTTTGAATGCAATATCCACTAGGCAAAGCATTAAAGATGACAACACCAATCAAAGTATTAAAGTTAATATGTTATGTATGGTCAGACCTTTGAAGAATAAAGTGAAAACCCTAGATAGAAAGTTACAATGTTTGGTAAACAGCCCTTGTCAGACATCAATTTAAATACTTTCATGACCTCATTCATTTGCTTTTGAATGCAATATCCACTAGCCAAAGCATTATAGATGACAACACCAGTCAAAGCATTAAAACTAATATGTTATGCATGGTCAGACCTTTGAAGAATAAAGTAAAAACTCTAGATAGAAAGTTACAATGTTTGGTAAACAGCCCCTGTCAGACAGTAATTTAAATACTTTCATGGCCTCATTCATTTGCTTTTGAATGCAATATCCACCAGCCAAAGTATTATAGGTGACAACACCAGTCAAAAAATTAAAGTTAATATGTTATGCATGGTCAGACCTTTGAAGAATAAAGTGAAAACCCTAGATAGAAAGTTACAATGTTTGGTAAACAGCCCCTGTCAGACATCAATTTAAATACTGTCATGGCCTCATTTATTTCCTTTTAAATGCAATATCCACCAGCCAAAGCATTATAGTGACAACACCAGTCAAAGCATTAAAACTAATATGTTATGCATGGTCAGACCTTTGAAGAATAAAGTAAAAACACTAGATAGAAAGTTACAATGTTTGGTAAACAGCCCCTGTCAGACATCAATTTAAATACTTTCATGGCCTCATTCATTTGCTTTTGAATACAATATCCACCAGTTAAAGCATTATAGGTGACAACACCAGTCAAAGCATTAAAGCTAATATGTTATGCATGGTTAGACCTTTGAAGAATAAAGTGAAAACCCTAGATAGAAAGTTACAATGTTTGGTAAACAGCCCCTGTCAGACATCAATTTAAATACTTTCATGGCCTCATTCATTTCCTTTTAAATGCAATATCCACCAGCCAAAGCATTATAGTGACAACACCAGTCAAAGCATTAAAGCTAATATGTTATGCATGGTCAGACCTTTGAAGAATAAAGTAAAAACACTAGATAGAAAGTTACAATGTTTGGTAAACAGCCCCTGTCAGACATCAATTTAAATACTTTCATGGCCTCATTCATTTGCTTTTGAATACAATATCCACCAGTTAAAGCATTATAGGTGACAACACCAGTCAAAACATTAAAGCTAATATGTTATGCATGGTTAGACCTTTGAAGAATAAAGTGAAAACCCTAGATAGAACTAAGTATGGTGGTGGCCTAAGAAAGAAAATAAAGAGAGAAAATAAGAAATAGTAATTCAATAGATCTAATTGAGTACATAATCAGCAAAATATCAATAACAATAGAAATACCAAAACTAATCAAACAGAAAATAGTAACAGCAAATCCAGTGGTACAAGTGGAGTTTCTATGACAAACAATGCTAACACTCAGAACTATATATGATTTGCAATCACACTCAAAAGGACAATAGTAGTACAAGTGGAGTTTCTATGACAAACAACTTGTTTCAGAAAACATATATCCACAAAAGCATGCCTTATCAAAAAATCTAATATAAGCAACTGAATTTGTCAACCATGATATTGAAAACATGACAACCTGCATAACCATAAACATTCCATAAATATAATATCAGTGATAGTGGCCTAATCCTCTCTAAACCAAGCTTCTAGTAAATGACAGTATCCTATCAACAAATGATTTTATTTATTTTATAACTACCTGTTGGATAGATGCGATTAAAGAGGTCATTTGTGCTTGTAGCCTTTCTTCAATTTGTGTTTGTAGCCTTTCTTCAAATTGTGTTTGCAGCTGCGCTTGTAGCTGTGCATGCATCCTTTCTTCTCGTAATTTCATCTCTTCATGCATCTCCTCACGTAGTTCTGCAACAACCTCTTCACGTATTTTTTTTTTTTGCTCTTGAAGATGGTCAAAAGTGATTTGGCCAGAAGCTCTTTTGGAAGGAGGTCTAACTCCATGTCCTTTGCCACGAACATACCCCGTCTTTTGACCAAGAACTTGTGTCAATATTGCTTCATTACTCAAACCAGGAGCATTTTCTTCGGATTGCTTGGTTACAATCTCTTTTAGTTGGCCCTATATTTAAATCAAATATGCATTTAGAATAAGAACAATATAAATTAAAAATTATAAAAATTAATAAAAATTATAAATTATACATGAAATTCTTGGGACTTTGCATCTGACCATATCACTTCTCCATCTTTAGTTCTCCGAGTATGTTGTATCTCCCATATCTTGTCAAGTGGTGCTTTTTCTCCAGTTTCAGCATTTCTCTACAACAAAATTGCACGATTACTTAACAATAGAATGAAAACATGCATATCAAAATATCTTTGATGATAAAGCATTTTAAAATGTCACCGTTGATTCCTCAACTTCGGCGAACGATCGCGATCCACACGTATGTTTTGTTGTTAGTTTGGCCCTATTCTGTGCGTTTGTTGAACTTCTATCCTATAATGAACTCCACAGCCATTGTTGTTAACATATGTTGTATTAGAATGCTATATAAGAAAGCTATAACTTAATACCTTAAAGCCAGCTGAGCCAAAATAACTGACCAAGTGCCTCCATTCATCATCATTAACTGCAGGAGGTGTATGTTCCAATCTTTCTTCCTCAGTATTGTATGCAGAGTAGAAATTGTGCAGGCGACTCCTCCAATTTTTGTATGACCTTTGTGCAGTAGCATTGATGAATGCATCAAATCGTCGCTCCATATTTGCACCAACCTCAAACTTTTCCTACAATAATAAACCCAGAAGTGTTAAATTCAAAAAGTTAATATAGATATAATATAATTATGCTAGCTATTACCTTTACTTTCAACAAAATCTGTTCTCCACATTGTTCCCAAATTTTAGTCCAATCTCTCTCCTTCAAGGGACAAGTGCATCGTGTGATGTGTCCAATGTAATTAGTGAAATCTCTCGATCCTTCTCCCACAGCTCGAAGGATATCATCAGGAATTTCTACTTGGATTTTTTGTCCATTTTTGGTCTTTGAATCTACTGTAATACATTTGTATGATCCCCTTACATTCCTAGCTACACTACAAGAAGCTGTGATTCACATAACAATAAGATATCAATCACAAAATAGTAAATCTTAATTAACAGGTGTAAAATATTTCATTTGATTACCTGCACTACTAATTGGAAGCCTTGAAGTTGGTGTGGCAGGTTGTGATTGGCTCTCCTCACGCTGTGGCTGCATACATAACTGTGGAGTCCCTACATTAGTTGTAGTCTGGTTAGCACCTCTAGACCCACGTCCACCTCGTCTGCCTCTTCCTCTTCCTACCATCTTTAAAGCAACCTATTGCAAATTATAGACTATATTGGAAGTTCAATAGATTCAATGAGAGAATGCAACTCTAATACAAATAAAATGTGCAATGAAACATATTACTTTCAATAATGATGCCAATCTAGAAAAAAAAAAGAACAAGTGCAATTAAGTGTCAATTAAGTGTATATTACAACAACAATGTCCTACATTATGTTCTATGGCATTTTACATAGACCATATTTAAAGCAACCTATTGCAAATTATAGACTATATTGGAAGTTCAATAGATTCAATGAGAAAATGCAACTATAATACAAATAAAATGTGCAATGAAACATATTACTTTCAATAATGATGCCAATCTAGAAAAAAAAGAAAAGAACAAGTGCAATTAAGTGTCAATTAAGTGTATATTACAACAACAATGTGCTACATTATGTTCTATGGCATTTTACATAGAGCCTTCCGATAAGAATTCTCCTTCATCATTTTCTTCATCTGTTGTTTCATCTTCTTCATCATCATTAATGAAATCAACTTCCCTGACACTTCTTTCTTCACTCTGATGATTAACACTTTGAGGTTGAACATCATCCCTACATAATATCACTTCAACATCAACTTGATCCTCACTGTGAATAAACCCATTATGTTCAACCTCTTCTTGTTGGTATGCATCTTCAGCAGATAATGATTCATTCTCATCTTCATAAGGCATACTAAAAAGGTCACGAGACGATGTTTTCACAACAACAAGCCAATCTCTTTCAACGAGATCATCCAAATAAAACACTTGTTCTGCCTGTGATGCCATAACAAATGGCTCATCCGTCCTTAATGAAGAACGGGTATTCACGCTTGTATATCCATATTTGTCAACTTTATATCCTCTTCCCAAATGAGCAACATCCCACTAGTGACACTTAAAGAGGTATATTTTCTTATCCCCCATATATGATAACTCATAAATATCTTCAAGGACACCATAATATTCCTTCTCAGGATCTGAATCGTCTCCTTTTACAAGAACTCCACTGTTTTGAGTTTTCCTCTGGGATGCACGGCATTTTGTATGAAATCTAAATCCATTGACCAAAATTGTTGTATATCTATATACAACTCTTTGTGGACCAATGGCTAAACTAATCAACTCATTGTCTCCTTGAAAATGTGAATCTGACTTCATAACCTATTAGAAATCAAACAAGATTGAGAGGTTATAATTCAAGGCCAATAATATAATACATTGATTGACTCATAGCAAGACACTTACTCGACGATTGAACCATTTGGAAAACTCTTTCATGTTCCCCAAATCAACATTTGATGCTTGGGCTTGTGTTTGAAGCTCATTTTTATACTCTCTACAAATTATTTCATTTCATCTATTAGAATTTAATCAAATAACATTTTAATTGCTAGCAAGTTATAGTTGACTCACTCTATGAATGGCCAAACCTTCTCACAATTCTGTAGCACATATAGACAAGCTTCATCAAATTCTTTGTTGGGTAGGAGAAGCGATTTAGCTGCACCTCTTGGCTGTCCACTTTGACTAAAAATTGACATCTCACAGGCTGTCATATTCCCATCATCGTTTCTTGGGATTCTATTAAACTTTGTTGGAATGTCACTCAAATATCTTGAGCAAAAGGTGATACTTTCATCTGCTAAATAACCCTCAGCGATCGAACCTTCAGGACGAGCTTTGTTACGAACATATGATTTTAGTGTGCGTAAATACCTACAAAAGTGAGTTAAAGTTAATAGGTATCTAATATCAAGCATAACTCGAGTTTGAGTCTAAGTCAGATAGTAACCTTTCAATTGGGTACATCCATCGATACTGAACAGGCCCAGCAATCTTTGCCTCTCTTGCCAAGTGAACTGGTAAGTGAACCATGACATCAAAAAAAGCTCGAGGAAAAACAGTTTCCAGTTTACATAATGTAATGGAAATTTGTTGTTCAATGGAATCCAAGTTTTCCATACTTAAACACTTCGAGCACAAAATCTTGAAAAATTGTGCCAATTCTATTATGGGTTCACTTACCTCCTTAGGCAACAAGCCACGTATTGCAATTGGAAATAATTCTTGCAACAATATGTGATGATCGTGACACTTTAATCCAAAAATCTTTTTTTCTGCTACATTGACACATCTTGAAATATTTGAAGAAAATGCATCAGGAACTTTTAATTGAGCCAAAAAATTACACACTTTCAACTTCTCTTATGATGATAGCACATAACATGCTGTTGGTAGCAAGATGTTGTTTCCATCATCAATAGGATGCAAACTTGGTCTGATCCCCAAGTCCATTAAATCATATCGACTCTTCACTGTGTCTTTTGTCTTTCCAGCCATATCCATCACCGTGGACACTATGTTGTCAGATATGTTTCTCTCAATGTGCATGACATCCAAATTATGCCGTAGCAAAAGTGTTTTCCAATAGGGTAGTTTGAAGAAAATGCTCTTCTTTTTCCAATTATAAGCAATGCTAGATTTGTCACGCATTCGCTTGTTGCCTTTTCCAAATGTCACACTCGGTAGAAGTTGGAGTTGTTCAAGCACTTCTTCACCAGTCAAATATGTAGGAGCAACATTATTTTCCACTTTACCATCAAATGCCCTCTTATTCCGACGCCATGGATGATTAACTGGTAAGAAGCGACGATGTCCCATATAACATAATTTACTTCTTAGCGATATCGAGTGGGTATGTTTATGGCAACAAGGACATGCCAATTTTCCTTTTGTTGACCACCCTGAAAGATTACCATATGCAGGAAAATCATTTATTGTCCATATAATAGCAGCTCGCATAGAGAAATTTGACTTTGAATGAGCATCATATGTCTCAACCCCTAAATTCCACAATTCGTTCAATTCCTCAATCATTGGCTCCAAATATACATCAATCTCATCTCCCGGAGACTTAGGGCCTGGGATAAGAAGTGTCATCATGAGGTACGGTTGTTTCATACATTTCCAAGGGGGCAAGTTATATGGTACAAGAACAACTGGCCAAATACTATGGTTAGTACTCATGTTTCCATATGGCTGAAAGCCATCACTAGCTAAACCCATTCTAACATTTCTAGGATCTGCTGAGAAACTAAGGTGTTGCTCATCAAACGACTTCCATGCAATGGAGTCAGCAGGGTGCCTTAATACACTATCATCAACATGTTTCTCCTTATGCCACCTCATGTCTTTAGCAGTGTGTCTTGCCATATACAGTCTTTGCAACCTAGACTTTATTGGAAAATATCTCAACACTTTGTGTGCTTCTTTTTTACCTTTGGGTCCACATGATTTCCATCTAGACAATTTACATCTAGGGCATGATTGTGCATTGGCATATTCTTTTCTATATAGAATGCAGTCATTCTTACATGCATCAATTTTTGTGTAGTCTAACCCTAAGTCTTTAACAACCTTCTTGGCTTCATAGTAAGAATTGGGTACTTGGGCCCCCTCTGGTAACACTTCCTTAAATAAGTCCAACAACATATCCACAGACTTATTGCTCCAATGATTAAGGCACTTTAAATTAAGTAGCTTAACGATGAATGACAACTTTGACACCTTGTCACAATTTGGATATAGATTTGTTTCGGCTTCTTTCAATAATTGGTAAAACTTCTTTGCATGCACATTTGGCTCTTCACCATTTTCTATATTAGTATTCAGCTCCTCTATGTTCACAACTCCGCATGCATCATGTATCATTCCAGCCATGTCATCCTCCTCAACAGTATTACTTTCATCAGAGGGATTTGAAGTTATCCCCACAACTTCTCCATGAAGATCCCAAACTTTGTAAGACTCCAAAAATCCATTTTTCAACAAATCAAATCGTATTTCATGTCTCACCTTGAAGACCACGTTTCTACATTTTTTACATGGAAACCTAATTATGCTTCCTAACCTTATTTCACTATACGCCCAATCAAGAAAATGATCCAGCCCTTGTATGTATCTTGGATCAGCTCTATTCTTTACATCTAACCAACTTTTGTCCATAATATTCCCTATAAAATTTGTTGGAGTGCAAGTTAGCGATTGAAAAAAAATAAAGAAACATATTTAGACAAGATAAAGTATATGTATATTGGTAGAATGGAATGGAATTATGTTGACAAAGGTAGTACAATTGAGATCTTAGTAGCATAACGTGAAAATTATATCTAATAAGATAGTTTATCGAGTGCTAACTAGAAAATGATGGTTTATCTATCATGTCCAAGAATGGCTTTAGGGCATACGAAGAGTAGAAATTCGAAGAGATGGAAGGCATTGACATTGTTCATGCCTAAAATTTTAGACTTATTCAAAATTCATTGTTACCTTTTCCAAAACAAACAAAGAATATGACACCATTTTAATATGGCATAAAAGTTCACTATCATGTGTCACATTGATATTTTCCATTATGATTCCTTTAAGCTGCAAAATTATATATACACCTAAAATGTTGTGTGAGGAAGTAATTAAAAGTTAATTCCTAAATTAAATATGGCAAAGATATTGCATAGATAATGCTACACTAACATGTCAAAACATTGACAATGAAAATTGATAAAATTATTTGATCACCAATCTAATTACAAAGAAAAAAAGAGTGGGTTATATATATATAACCCACTCTTTTATATAATTTAGAAGTCTTAATACTGTCACAATCAGCACTAAAGATTTAGCTTACAAATCATTGTTGGGAGCTTTTTGACCTAACAAAGGGAACCTAATGCCTAAATAGCTCCACATCATAATATCTTTAATCATTATCTTTAGGAGTTTATCTTCTTGTACTTAATCTCTATTTGAGTAATATAAATATGGGGAGAAAGGCTGCCACAGCACAAGCATGTGTGCAATCCTTCCCATTCATCATACTTCAGATTTTATCCTGAATTTTACAGAGATAAAATTTTTTTCACTAATCACAATCTCAAACTATATATTGCTTTGGCTCCACTTATGGTGCTGTTATGTATACAGATGTTTGAGGAACACATCCATTCCACCAATGTCAATTTGGCATTCCTAAGTGCAATGGTTCACCTTTGGCAGAAGATTGCATTTTGTAGCAGAATGTTCCAAACTTAGAGAAAAGGTTCTGTCCATAATCTAAACTAATAAAAGGCATTGGTAAAAAGAGCATAGACATCGCTATTTGAAGTTATCTTTTACGTATAATAATAAATCACTGGCATTTTGAAAAGTCTAAATTCTTGCAGTTAATACTGCATTAATATGAGGGCCTAGCTCCTGATTAGTGGTAGAAATGGTCTATGACATACCAGTATCCAACCTCCTTGTCCATAAAAGCATCAAGTCTGAAAAAACTAATGAAGAAAAATATTAATATTTCCTCACCAATTATACAGCCAATAGGTCGCTCAATGCCAATCATCAGAGTATATGTATTATAAATTTTACATGATATCTTGCAGCACCTGCCATGTCTTAGATTCATATACGTAAGTTAAATGGCCCAAAGAAGGTCATTAATTGTTACAAAAATTTAAAAATAAAACCATGTAAACCAGATCAATTTAGAAGTTACCAGAAAGGTATATTGTTTCTTAGTTGCATAATCATCTATTTTATCTAATCAGCTTTCAAGAAGAATTAAGTAACAAGGCAGTCCAGACCAATTACTAGCTTGCCATAGAACTGTATGCTTTCAAGGACCACCTAATTAATAATTAAATTAACCATTACATTTGTAACTTATACCAAAACAGAGATAGATTATAAAGATTCTAACATCTTACTTCAGCATAAAGATTCTGACATCTAAACCAAAATCCCTAAATGGAAAAATTTCAAATCCAAAACCTCACTCAAAAATGCCAACCCTAAGCCTCAAACCTTAGACCCCAAACCCAACAAATTAAAACCTCAAACAACAAACTCCAAACCCATTATAATATAATGTACACCTCTCTGTTTAAATTAGATGTTAAGTTTAACATCCTGAATGTCATGTGCACTATATACAGGATTCCTATACCATTTAACTAACTAAAAAATTCTACTATATTCCTCTCCTAACCCATTTATACTCCCAACCACCTCGACAACTTGGAACATTGGACTTGACAACTAATTTGGATGGGGGTGCTTATTGCAACAAGGGGATACACGAGTTATATTCCTTTCTTTACGAGGGGGTTCAAGCCCTGTATTGGATCACTTGGTTTATTTGTCTTTGGTATACTTATGAACTTTTCAAGCTATAGGTAAAGGATTTTTCTTGTACAACCTTAACTACCACATCACAACATCATAACAGAGTGACATTCAGTAATAAAAAAAGTTTCTTTAATATGGGTGGAATTCCTCGAATCATACAACTATCAATTGGCAAGTTTATGTAAGCATATCCGATATCAAACATGTCATTTTTATGATTAGTCTACCTAACAGTTTTGACCTACAGAATGAATATCAAGATGGTAAAAAATGAAGAACAAAAACACCAGCAATATCCCCCAAAATATAGCCTCCCAAAATATGCTCAAATGCAGAACAAAAACACCATTCCCAATTGAAATTTCAAAGCCCCCAAACCGATTAAAGAGAAGGTAAAAAATGAAGGAGCATTGCACTCACTACCTTGGACTTGAAATCTCCAGCAATGTCCCCCACTAAGCTGCAGAATCGAGCTCCTTTCTCACCCACGAAGCTGCTGCTTTGAGGATTTGTCACTGGGAACCCAAAATGGCTGTCAGTAGAGAGTTGAGCGCAAGAAAGGGGCTTCACGGTTAACTTGAGAAAGCAGAAGGAGGGAGCGCAGAAAAGGCGCTCTGTTTTTCGTTTGAGCGGGATTTTGCTTTCTGAAATATGTTGTCTTTGATTTTGTTAGTAACCAGTGAGAAAAGGAAAGCAGAGGCGCGATAAATGGGAAGCAATTTGGGTGAGAAATGCTGTGTCTTTTCCTGAAATATGCTCAGTTTTTACTTATGGGATAGGGAGCCGTTGGGTCAAATCTTATTAGACTTGACATCTCCAGATAGCTTGCAGATATTAGGTCCAATTTAGGTGCAGATATTATGTGATATTTAGAAGAAATTTTAAGTAGATATTAGATCTAGCCGTTGGGTCAAAATAACTTCTATACGTGATTACTTGCATGATTATATATATATATATATATATATATATATATATATATATATATATATATATATATATATATATATATTGATGCACTTAGTTTAAAAATAACAAAAAACAAAGAGATATTAAATAAAAAAATGTAATACCATATCAAATCATGAATTTTATCTAGATACATTCCCATTTTATTTTTTATTTTGCGATTAAAAAATATATAGTAGTGTATCTAATTATGAGTTTTGTATACATTCTCTATTTTTTTTTTTTTTGAAAATTCCACTTCTTGCAGAACATTCTTTGAAAAAATAAAAATATAACTATAAAAACTTCCACTTAGGTATACAAAACATATAATAAATTATCATTTGTTTTTTCTTAAATTTTTATTAAAATTAAAATAAAAAGGTTCAAATTTACACTCTATTTCATTGATTTTATTTTTTTCATTTAAAAAGAAATTTTTATCCTTATATAGCAGTTAAGATATCTTTGAACTAAACTCCAGATTAAATTCCATAATATATTAAATATAAATTTTTTTATATTGATTTAATATATTTAAAATTTATTTTTAAAAATACATTTTAAGAGAATCAATTCTATGTTGACAAGAATTAATCTCATTTTGTCACCACTTTTAATATTTAAAAAGATTTCAAATGCAATTATTTCCGCGCACAATATTATTTGAAGGACAGCTGTATTCTATTTTATTTTTTTCAATAGATTATTTTATTTTTCCTACAATTTATTCCCATATTTTATTTTTTTAAGTAAATTATCTAAAAAAATTATTGTCTCCTTAAAACTATTCTCACTTTTGATTTTTTGACAAAATTTTTCAACAAAAATTTAAAGAAAATTATTTTAAACTAATTATATTTTTAAATGTTATTATGAATTGGGATAAACTCTTACACACAATGGCTTTCTCTAAAACTGACACTCCATGTTCTATAAAAGTAAAATGGATATTTATGGCATTTGATCATCGATTGATAATATTGCCTTTATCTAGCATTCAGTTGGGAGAGTGATAATTTATTGTAATTTACTGATTGAAAATAAAGATCATATATGTTAAACAGGTTATTATTCATGTTTTATATTATGTTCTTTTGACTTAGCTAATAGATAGAATAATAATTTGCATCCCTGTACTCATCTTGGTAGCTTGTGATTGACAACTTCTTTGATGAAAACTTTAATTCTTCCTAATTTTATTGGCTTATAATTCTTTTCTCCATTATCTAGGCTTTCAATGACATTAGCGACAACAGATTTTTTTTAAACATTCTTTCTATTTTTTTGCTGCATTTCTATTTTATTTTTCCAACAAATTATTTCCATATTTTATTTTTTAAAATAAAATATCTAAAAAATTATTGTCTCCTTAAAACTATTCCCACTTTTGATTTTTTGACAAAATTTTAAAAAATTTCAACAAAAATTTAAAGACAAAATTATTTTAAACTAATTATATTCTTAAATTTTATTTTTTTCTTCAATTTTTAAAAGATAAAATAATTTATTCAAAATTTTAAAACTTTAAAAATATAATAGAAAATAATTTTTAAAGAAAAACAATATTTCCTCCTAAAATTAGAGCATAATCTATGATTTGATGTATTTTCAGCTTTTAGTGACAACCAAGTCGTCACTAAAAGGTTGAAGTAGAAAACTTTTTTTTTTCAACTTTCAGTGACGACTAAGTCGTCACTGAATATACTCTTTTAGTGACGATCTCAAAAATTTGTCACAAAAACTTATAAATTGACAATTTGTGACGATTGTTTTGTGACAACTTATAAAGTTGTCACTGAAAGGTTTTGTTTTTGTGACAACTTTTAAAAATCGTCACTAAAAGTTATACTTTCAGTGACAACCTTTCAAAGTCGTCACTAAAAGTATAATTTTTAGTAACAACCCTTTTAAGTTGTCACTAAAAGTCTTTTTCAGTGACAACTTTTTTAGTTGTCACGGAAAAATGGTCACAAATTGTCAGTTTTCTTGTAGTGTGAAATGGAAAAAGAACGACCCCAATAAGGTTATAGTTGAATATGCAAAGAGTTACGAGTTTAGAATATATTGGTTGTGATATGCATAAATTAAAAATTCAATTAAGTGCAAGCATATATTATCATTGTCAAGTGAAGAATTATAAGAAAACGAGTATCTCTCTCAAAAGGATTGTGATTATTAATTACTATCCTTATATCAATTCCAACTTTAACTGAATAATTTGAAAACTTAATTTTATGAGAAAAAGGAAAATAAAATAAAAATAAAAAAGATAACAAAAAGTGTGTTTTATGAGGAAAATTTAAGTAAGTAAAGCTGTAGGGTTTCAATTTCACTTTAATTAATCCCCCTTGAAATCCCAATCTTTTTAACTTAGAAATTATAATTTCATTGAAAATTGAGTTACGCTAAACAATCGCCACTAACCTCTCTTGAGATCTAATAGAAACACATTTCTAATGTTAACTCACTATATTTCTATATGAACTACAATAAATAAAGATTCATTAAGATATATTGTTCTCAATTAAGACTGCACAAACCATGCAAGTATATCTTTATCTTACATGCAATATATGGTTACCTACACAATGAATTAGACACATAATTATCTCTCGGTTTCATTATGATTAACCCATCATCTAATTAGTGGCAAGTTAATTAGAAGCATTAAACACAATGTAGTAACTCAATTAAGAAAATAATTCATTTATTAAATTGATTAGAAAATACAAGGGTTCATAATTAGGCTACATTGTAGCTTTAAAAAATAAAATTAGTTCATATTTGAATATGAAATCATCTCAAAATAAAAACAAAACATCTATGATCTAGCAAAAAGAGATGAAAGAGATAATTGATGATAGAGTTGGAGCTCTGATCTTTCTTTTTCAAGCCATGGATCTTTTTCAATGCCTTCTGTCTCTTTAGAGTTGTTGATTTTTCTTGCCCTAAGTCATTTTTAAAAGTTGTAAAAGTATAACCTAATCCTATTCAAACTCTTTTAAAAGAAAAGATATTTCAATCCAACTCAAACTCTGTCTTCTTTATTTCTTTATTATTATTTTATTTTTCAAAATCTAAATTATCTTCTTTGGACTGTGATGCTAATAGCTAGCATACTAATGCCAAATATCTCAAAACTCAAAGCACAAAAATTGTATATCTTTTTCATAGTTTTTCATAGCTACTTGAATCAACTTAATCAGAGCTCAGATGAGAGAGATATATCCAAATTAGTGCTGCAACATCGAAATTGTCTAAAATCTGCAATTCTTGTTCCTTTTCTTTATTTTCTCCAATTTTCTTTCTATCTACAAAATAAACATACAATCACACATAAATCTAACATAAATTACTCAAAAAAATTTAAGTTAAAGATAATTAACTTAGGAGTATAAAAAATACTCATCTGGATCAAATTAAATGGTGAAAATATATTTTAGATTAGAAGATTTTATCTAAAGCACTCTTGTCCTAAAGACTACAAGAATAAGTAGATCACCCGAGTTATTTGGCAAAAAAAATACTTAGAGAAATTGAGAAGAAACCTAGATTGAAAGGTTGTCAATATAATGACAGAGATTACTATTAATTTGAAAAGTGATGTGTCAGTGCACCAAGTTTATAGAGCGAAGAAGAAGGCCATGAGGGTTATTTATTTAGAGTGGAGTCATCAGTATAAAAAGGTGTATTAATATGCCCAAACTCTTCTCGACCATAATCCAAGAAGTACAGTGAAAGTTCATGTTGCTAACCATGATGCATTAGGAAATCAAGTGTTCAAAAAAATGTATGTGTCATTGACAGCCATGAAATTGAGATTTTTAATTGGTTGTAGGAAGTTTATGGTTTTAGATGGTTGCTATTTGAAGTCTCCATTTGGAGTTAAATTACCATCGACTATCGGGAGGGATAGAAATAAAAATTTATTTTCAATAGAATATGATGTTGTTGAGATAGAGAATAAGGATACATAAGTATGGTTTCTAAATATATTGTTAAATAATATTGGAGGAGTTCTAGAACATGATTGGACATTTATATCTAATAGATAGAAGGTAATGCTATTGTTGTGGGATCTTGTATATACATTTTACATGAAGTGTTCAATTCAATTTTGATTTTATATTTGTCATTTTCATTATATGCAAGGCCTAACTTAAGCATTTGAGTTGCTTATGCCAAATGCAAATAACAAAATATGTGTTAGGCATTTCTATGCTAACTTTAGGGATCAGGGACATAAAGGTTAGCGTCTAAAAAATATCTTATGGGAGGCTGCATCCTGTTTGACTCCACGGAAATTCAAAAACACCTTCGAAAGGATCAATGCACTTGATGCTAATGGTTATAGTTATTTGGTAGCTATGGATCCAAAAACATGGTCTAGGGCTTTTTAAATAGGGATCCAAATATAATTTGTTGATGAATAACCTTAATGAAATCTTCAACAACTATATCTTACATGGAAGAGACAAGCCACTGATCACGATGATGGAGATGATTAGAATGAAATTGATGAGAAGATTTCAGCTTAAGAAGGATGGTGTGAAGATGGATGAGCATGATATATGCAAAAACATTAGGGCCAAGTTAGAGATTGTTAAGTGTGATTATTTTGAAGTCAAAATACATATGATGGAGATTGTCACTTTCAAGTGTCTTGTAAGGGAAAATAATTTGTTGTAAACTTAAACTAACGATTGTGTAGCTATCGATGATGCGATTTGAATGGAATATCATGCCCATATGCCTGTTCTACCATTTAGATGCATGGTTAGGAGCTTGCGAATTATGTGTTGTTTGTATACAAAAAAGATGCATACATCAAGTCATAGGAACCAATCTTTTACCCAATACTTGATGATACATGATAGAAAAAAACAAACTTGCTAGAAGTAGATCCTCCAAAGCCAAACATGATACCTAGGAAGCCTAAGAAATAAAGGAATAAAGGTACAAATGAGAAAGTAAAAAGTATTTACAAAATAAGTAAGTGTGACCAAATTGTAAAGTGCTCACAGTGTGAAGGAGAAAGTCATAATGTAAGGACGTGCAAGGGAAGTGGACAACTGATGGAAGATAAAAAGGTTCAAACCAATACTAAGAAAAGTTCAAATTTTTTTGAGGTAAAATTGGTGTTGGTATAATGCTTATGGTATATGTGTGTTTCTTTAATTTATTCAATTTCTTTAAAGTTGTTGTGTATAGGTTCAAGTTACACATGTTGCCAACATTAGGGACCACACCGTTGAAACAAGAAGTTTCTTTTAGGGGGAGAAGGTTTTTCAACTGATTATTTCTTTTGTTTAAATTTCCATAATGTGATACTTAATTTTTGTGTGTTTTATAGGTACAGTCTATTCTCAAAAGGAAAAATATTTAAAAAGATTCATGTGTGATAAGGCATATTTTGAAGAGGAAAAATGCTCTAGAGGGGAGGCTTCACATAGTATTTCCTATCTCTAGCCAATAAATACCTCCATTATCTGTAAGTGGAAGTGATGCATAGTACAACTGACCATTGAAACCTAAGGTCATGCCCATTATTTAGGAAGCTATTAAACAAATTTCAGAGAAGGGTAGTTTCTAAAAGAATGTGAAAAAGAAAAAGCCCTAGAAGCAGCTTTTGTATTTAATGGATGATATATAATTTTTTTATATTAGCTTTCACATTTGATAGATGATATATAATTCTTGTGTATTAGCTTTTGTTTAATGGATAGTATATAGTTCCTATTTATTAAATTTTGTTGAATAGATGGTATATAATTTCTGTGTAATAGCTTTTGCATTTAATGAAAGATATATAATTTTTATAGAATAGCTTTTGTGTTTAATGAATGATACAATACTTCTAATATAGATTGAAAACTAAGAGATACAACACTTCCAATATAGATTAGGAAATGTTTATAAATTCAAAATTTTCACAAACTATACTCATAAAATTTTTATCATTCAAATCATAATTTTAATATGCCTTTCATTCAAAAACCAATGACAACACCCAACAAAATACACCATGGTGCAAGACAAATGAATTTTCACAATCTCTCTCTATTATCAACATTTCTTTTCACATTTTTTCTAGTAGGTGCAGGTAAATCTTATAATTGTGTAAGTTTAAACAAGACACGCCTTCTATTTCTACACATCGGTGGATCTACCTATTTGAAGAAACCACATCTCCTATTAGATTGACAATTTGAACATATTAAAAATCTCCTTCCAAATAAAATAAGTTGACAAGTGCATTGTCCATAATGAGTTAAGGCAATGCTTCTTCGGAAGCTCCTTGAACTATAGTAGCTTGAATTTTGTGACATAATTCAACAATCTAATCTTGCAAAAGAAATTAAAAAAATAAATCAGAATTAATTATATGAATGAAGTGTATAATAATATAAAGAGTGATCATTGAATATTCCTAGCTATAATTTTACTATTCCCCAACTGTATTGCAAAACAAGCATATAAGCTATTATATGATTGTTGAAGAGATTATCACTCCAAGCCATATATCAAAACTTTACTTGGAGGGTTGGACTAGAAAGCATCTCATTCAAAATTGTAGCCATATCAATTTTAGAGAAAAATCATATTAGGAGTTAATATTGTTTTATTGAAAAAGCATATAAGGAAACTATGGGGTAGTGAACATAAGGTATCTTCTCCTTGTCCTTGGTGCATTGCATAAGAGGAAAGGTTGGACTAGAAATATAGAATTAGCCATAGGTAACTCCATAATTATCTACCTAACACACATGCATGCTTGCATATCAAATACATGCCATGTTCAAAAAAAAAGGAGAGGGTAAAAGGCCAAAAAGAAAAGGGAGAAGAAAGAGTGAATGATATATGAACATTGTGCATAATATTGATCTAGTGATCCCTACACTTGGGTATAATTATTTATAATGATACTAGGACTACATAATGACACTTATATTCTTTACTTTGGGTGCATTACAAGTAGCTCCTAATTCTTTAATATTTTGTTAATAATAGCATCCAATGTAAAAAGGTAAAGCAAAATAGTCAGCAAAGGAAGATAAATTAACTTACACACATGACACATGAAGCATAAAGTTCTACATAACACAATGAGAGAATTCCTAATTAGTATTTGTGATCAACATACAAAGATAATTTATGCACACCTCAAACTTAGGTATATTTCTTTTAGCTCCTCCTTCAAATGCAAGCAAAGGAAAAAAAAATGCTAAAATGAGCCCCGTTATGTCCACTAGAAAATTATGCATCCAATACAGATTAGAATATAAAATTCAATTATACAATGTCCCTAGATCATGTCACTTATAATATGAACCAACAAAAAGCTTTTTGTGTTCCCAAAGTGATCAAATTTTCTACATCAATTGAAGGATCTCCTTAAGTAAGTTTAATTCATGGGCATGTTACGACATATTGGAAAACATAAAACTCTAGTGTGTTTTCTTTACAGCATTCCTTTTAGCAAACCTTTAAGCTTCTATGCCATTAGGTTCAACATTCTACAGTGTCTTGTATCAAATCCCATTAGGACTTGCCATGTGTTTTTTTTCTCCCTCATGGAGACACCCATATTTCCCTATCCCCTTCCCAAAAGTTGTAGACTTCCCATTCTAACAAAAGAAAAGTCCTTAGCTTCTATATCATTTTTGTCGTTGAATTTTATTTTAAATATCTCAAATTACCATATAATGTGCAATTGATCTATTATTTTAGTGTTATTAAAAAGAGTTTATTACAATAAAGAAAATTAAATAGATTGAGAATGAGTATTTCCTATGTAAGCCAAAACCAAATAAATTTTGAGGAGTAAAAAAATATACTTACCAGGCCCTGTATAAAATTTGCAGTAAAAAAGAAAGCCTTAAGAATTGAGTCACATTATAATATTATGAGTAAAAAGAACAATAGAAGTAGAGAATTTCCTTACATTTATCTAATGTCTACAACAATTCCAAGAACAAAATCCTTTGCATGAGGAACATATTGTACTAAACAATATAATTAGAACAATGCAAGATTGAACTTTTTTTTGGAAGAAACAGGAAACCATCAAAAGTTAATTGTGCATGTAATAGAAAAGGTTAGTACATGAAATAAACTTATGCAGAGTATATGTTGTTTTAATTAAAATTTGTAAGCGCACGAATCTATTAGAGTATAGATTTTAGTAATATTGCAAGGTCAATCCCACGAAAATTGTCAATTGAAAGGAAATTTTAATTTAGATTCAAAATAAATAATTTTAACTTAGTTTCCAAAATAGTTGTTTTGTGAGATGAACATTAAACTAAATATAAAAGAAACTAATGCACTCAAATTAAATTGATATGTATTTAAAGTAAAAATGTATACTAAGGTTAGGGGATTTAATCTTTGTGTAAATAAAGATAAATTTCACTCTTTTATTACTTAATTAGAATCCTCACATGAATGATGTTCCAATCAGAATATATATTAATTTAAACTCACTTTTGTTTATATATAAATTATATTTATCTCATTTTCACTATATTACTAGCAATTAAGACATTCTTGTAAAATAGATTCAAATATATATTGTGTCAATCATCATATTATCTATAATAAATCAAGATTGATTCAAGTATTTATTGTGTCAAAAATTTTCTACAATGTCTCAAAGTTCACATTTTACAAGACTAAAAATGAAAATATATAAAATGAAAAAGAAAAATTACAAGAAATAGGTGGCAAAGCCAACCATAAATAATAACAACACGAAGTAGGCGGCAAAACCATCTATTAAGAAATAACATAAGAAAAGAAATAAGAAAGTAAATATAACATCAAATATAAATATTAAAATTAAGAGTTAGATAAATCGTTATTTTTTTATTAAAAGTTTCACTATTTCACTTCAGCATAAGGAGATTAGTTCTCCATAGTCAGAGTAAGAATACAAGATTGAAGATGAATAAGCATAATTATATTATAAAAGAAAATAAAAGTAACAAAATGTTTAGTGAAAGAAGAACATTACAAGAGTTTACGACCAAATACTTTCTTCTCAGCTTTTTTAGCTTGCAAGATTCCTCTATTTAAAGATATAATTAGGAGGGTAAATGTAAAAAATAGTGGATAGCAAGTTGCACTAAAGTTGACAAGTGGTATTCTATTATGCGCACCGAAAGTAATCCTAAAATTATTCCTTGATATTTTCCGAATTTGCTGACCATATGAACATGAAAGATGTGGAAAATTTCATTACATTTCTGGCAAGCCAAATTGGGTACCTATTGGATATGTATTTTGTGAGTTATGTTCAAAATACTAGAGAAATGTCGGGCTGGACTACGATAGCAAGTAAATTCTCTTCTAACCTAATTTCAACCCCTTTGATGTTAGAATTTCAAAATCATTGTTAAATAAAAACTTGAAGCCGATTAATTCTTCTTTTCATAGGATTAAGAATCACATTGATTTGAATTTTGGATAAGAAGTTATGTCCATTTTTCAGACTAAAATTTTTATCCCTGATCCTTCAATAATATGTGTTCTGTCTTGAATCTTTATGTTTCAGTTCTTTTAAACATATGATCATAAATCAAGACTAACTTGATGCATATATCTACTAGAATGCGTCTCAAGAGTTAGTAAAATATCATCTAATGAATCTTTACTTAGCCATCCGTAATAAATTTATTTTATCTGCTTGATTATAGACATCATTCTAAAGAACAAAAAATTTGCTTTGATTTTTTCAATTGAGTCTGCTTTCTATTCTTCTTTCTATATGTAAAAGATGCATAAAAATAAAGACAAATAAGGGAAATAGGTGCTTAAATATGAAAAAAAAAAAAGATAAGATGAAAATATTTAATTTGTGAGTATAAAAATCACTTATCAAAAAGATAAATTAAAGAAATTAGGATGTTATAAGAGTTAGTTTTCTGGTAGAATGCAAACTATTATTACCTTGAAAGCAATAATTTGGAAACCATATACTGATATACTTCATTCTTTATATTTTAATCCAGTTGCTTTGACAAAATGTTTTGAGTTTTAATTAACTGTAATTTAAGAAGTAAAAAAGTTAAGTGTCAACTATGTTTTTCAATATTTAGTGGTCTTGTATAAACGGAAGGTAATTGAATTAGCCATTTACAAGAATTCCATCAATACACAATGGCACTCTATCTAATTCTTAAAATGAAAGTAAATATTCTCTTGTAGACTTCCATTAATAATAGTAATTGTTTGTGCTGCTAGTTCAACCAATGTAGAATTAAAATGTAATTCCATGTAGAATTGTAATCCAACCAGTAATTTAGAAGTCAAATATCAATAACAAAACAATGATCGAAAGGAAGAATGTAGAATATCCATTATTCAACTAATGTAAAACTTTGTCGCATCTATATGAGTATAGATAAATGAAGCAATAACATTATGGCTAGGTCGTTGCTCGGAAGCAGCACGTTGTGTAGCTCGAATACAGTGTCAAAAAGGAAAGAGCTGCTGCATTAACGCTTGGGTGCAGTGAAAAAACAAGGGTTCTCACACTTTAGTGAATGAGTGTGGATAAAGAAGTTAGTTCATGAGAGTATGATACATTTTGGAACTTGAAATTAATGTAGGCATACTTACAAGTAAATCAATGGAAATAATTGATACCATAATTAGGAGAATGATTAATATCATATGCCTATAAGAAATTAAGTGAGTAGGAGAAAAGCCAAAGGAATTAGATATTTCAAATTTTAAACTTTGGCATACTGTTAAGACAAAAACTAATAATGAGATAGACATAATAGTCGATAGATTTAAAGCTTGTAGTAAAGCATGACATTTTTAATGTGATTAGTGTTTATGCACCACAAGTAGAATTAGAAGAACATCACAAGATAAATTTTTGGAAGGATCTAAAAGCTTTGGTTTAAAAAATACCTTTGGGGAAATTTTTTTTCCTAGGAAGATATCTAAATTGGCATGTAAAGAGTGAATCTAAAGGATATGAAGGTATACATATAGGTTTTGGGTTTGGCGAAACAAATAAAGATGGTGGGTAAAACTATCTTGAATTTTTCTTTAACCTTTAATTTGACAATAGCAAACAATGGCGGATCTTAAACAAGATTACTGAGGGGCAAAAAAAATATTTAATAATTAATATAAAATAATTTTTTTTGAGGGGGCCAATTATATATATTTAATTAAAATTTTAAGAATTTTTTTAAAAAACTTATAAATTTTTTTTCTTGAGGGGGCGGTTACCCCTCCCTGTCTAAGGGAAGGTCCACCCCTGATAGCAAACACTTGTTTTAAGAATCAGGTATAACATCTTATCACGTACAAGAATGAGGGAGAAAATTCTCAAATAGCTTTCTTCTTAGTAAGAAAATTAGATAGAAAGTACTGCATAGATTGTAAAGTTATACTTCGAGAGAGTTTAGCTACCCAACACAAAGTTTTAGTTATGGATATATGAGTTAAGAGAAGAGTAGAAAGAAAGAGTTAGAAAAAAGTTTTGAAACATATATAATGGCTTTTGAAGGATTAATAACAAAAGATCTTTCAAAGAAGGGTAAGGGAAGAGGGGTTTTGGGAAGTAAAAAGAAGTGCTAACGATATGTGGGTCGAGGTGGCCAAATGGATTAGAAAAATAGCAAAAGATGTAATAACCGTAAAATTTAACGAAAATTCCAATTTAAAGGAAATTTAAAATAAAAGAGAGAATTTTGACAATAGAGATAAGAACCGTAGAAAATATGTATATTTATTACATGGATTAAAGAATTACAAAAGAAATATGATAATTTATGTTTTGGCGTGCTATAAGCAAATATATTTTTATTTATGTAGAAATGATTATGATTTGTTAAAAGTAAGTGGACTTTTAAGTAAAAGAAGTATTGTGTTGCTTAAAATAATTATACCGGTCTCCATTGAATTTTTATGGTATTTTTAGAAATATTCTTTCTTTTAATATGAATAAAGATATTTGTTTTGAAATTTATTTTATTATGATGTTTATCAAGAAAAATCGTGATTTAAGAGTTTAACTAAAGATTTATAAGAATGGAAATTTTTAGGAATTTTTGAGATATTTTAAAATGAAAAACGGAATTTATATGAATTTTTATAAAAGAAAATCTAATTATTAATTATTTAATAATTATAAAAAAAATTTCAGAAACTATAAAATGAGAAACTGGGGGCGAGAAAACGGAAAAAATATATAGTGCTGCATAGTGAGTGAATAGTGACTTCAAATCTTTTGTCTCCATTTGGAGTACCAATTGGCTTCCGGTATCAAAACAGAAAGTGTTATTGGATTCAGGACGAAGAGTACTTCAGTTTTGACCGATCAGTTTTTCAAATCAACCGTTGAATCGCCGTAGATCTGAAGTAGAAAATCTCGGTAAAAGGTAAATTCTGAAAAAATCTTACTTAGAAACTTCTAATTAGAAATCTGACTCCGTAGATGGATTCAGAAACTAGATAAATATTAGGATATGAAATTGTTTTGTTGATTCGGTAAAAAAAAATTTTGATGGTGAATAGTATTTTTCGGCGATAAATAGTGTTTTTCGACGATGAACAGTACCCAAGCTCATTTAAGGTTTTTGGACCTTCCGGACTCGATTTTGGGGTTTGTTTTACCGAATTCAGAGCAGAAACGAGGTTTGTTTTCATATTATAGCGCATGTTTTACGAATTCGGTTTATAACTCTCTCTCGTATGATTTTAACTAGTTAGAATGTATGTTAAATTGTTTTACCACTTTGAAAACCAATATGTTCCAACCATGTTAGAAATTATAAATTTAAATCCTAGTTGAACTCTAGGTATGCAGGGCAAGCATCTAGGCTGATAATTTTCCATTTGAGTTAGATTTATAGAAATGTGAACTTAGTCATAGAAATGAACTAAGTTAGCCATGAAATGATTTGATGCATGATGAGCATCTATGTGATGTCTACGGACGATCTATGTTTAAAAGGGAAAGTTTATGATTATAAAGGTCTCCATGGGAATTCATGGATGAGATATATTTTAGAACGGAATTCTATGCATGAAAAGAGTTAGATGGAGAATTATAGCTTTATTGTAATGTTATTGAAATGTTTTACTTTGAACTCTTTGAATAGCATATTTCAAATGTTTTCTATTGGAGGGACCATTTTAGATCACTGTTAGCTAGCCGCAGGGAGTGCTAGCCCTGGTGCACCATGGTCATGCGAAGGCTTCGGCTTAGGATACTGTGACGGGTATATGACTGTGGTGCGCACTGTCGCAGGCACGCCCAAATTAAAACCTTACCTCAACACTAACCTGTAGTAGTGGGAGTAAGGGTCGATCCCACAGAGACTGGAATTACCTTATGTGATTCAGAAAGGGGGGATTGAGAGTTGCAATTAAAATTAAGTAAACAATAGCAAAAATAATTGAGAGAAAGTGATTAATGAGAAAAGCGTTGGTTTCGGTCGATATTCACCATCAAGGGATTGCATTGATCATTGACAAAATTATCAATCTTAAACCAAATATCTATCATTGGGATTCTATCCCAGTTCCTCCTTAAGCCTAGTAAATTAATGACAATCGCACTAATTATACTCTAATTAACGAGCAATCCTTTAGCACATCGGTAAAGCATAACTTATTAACCGCATGAAGAACAAGAGAAACTAATAGAGCTAAACGAATACAAGCACATCGGTTATATTCAATTTAGTTGATATTCATCATAGGGTTAACGATTTATAATCCAAAATCCTTAATCCTATTTGCTTCACGAATCAAGTAATAAAAGCTTTGTTCAAAACCTAATTCAGCAGCTACACATACAATATACTAGTAGGCCTCCTAGCAATCACATGCATAATATTAAGAAAACAAGAACAGATGAATAAACAATACCCGGTTAAGATTGAATGCAATGAAATCAAATTCGTATCTCACAATGACATCAAATCCCTTGAGGTTTCAATCTCCCTCAACCAACTAAAGAAAATTAGCCGCGCAGGGCCATAGAAAACTAAACAAGAAGTAAAGAAAAGAGTTGAGAACTTGAATGAATTCTTTGCTGAATGAATAGATGCCTCCTCTGCTTACTTTCCTTTCTCTTTATAGATTAAACCCTCCTAGTCGAAGTAGGAAAGTTTTTAGGTCAAATCTCCATCAATTCGGCTTCAAATCAGGCGAAAAAACTCTAAAATCGCGACTTCCGGAGCGGCGGCGCCGCGGCGCATAAGTTCAGCGCCGCGGCGCTTCGAAGCTTCATCCACGGGGTGCCGCGGCACACCATGCAGCGCCGCGGCGCTCCATTCTTCGTACACGGGCGCCGCGGCGCACCCATGCAGCGCCGCGGCGCTCGTGGTTCTGGGGCAAGGGCGCCGCGGCGCTACGAGACATCCATGACGGGCCGCCGCGGCGCTGTATTGTGAGCGCCGTGGCGCCTAGAAAATGCCGGATTTTGCCAAAGTGTCGAACACGAAAGTTGTAGCTCTATGTTTCTTCTTTCCATAGCCGCTGGAATCAGCTCAATCGGAGCTCAAATGAGTGAGATATGCTTCCATTAGTGACGAAAGGTCAGAAATAAGCATTTTTCATGATTTTCTTCTATTTTTCTCTTCTTTTCTTCTTTATTATTCCTAAAAACATAAAACACACAATTTAATTAAAACCTATCTATTTATCATTTAAATAAAATAAAAAGAAACATAAAATATGCTAAATACATGCTTAATTTAAAGCATGTCAGACTGCCTAAGACACAGTGATTTAGGGTGGACTTATGTCTACGCCTACAGTGATTACCATACCCTTGCTGTGTGCTTGGGGGATTTAGGGTGGACTTATGTCTACGCCTACAGTGATTACCCTACCCTTACTGTGTGCTTGGGGGAGATAATAGATCTGTTAGGAAAGACCTCCAATAAACTAGTGCATTTTTCTTAAAGATTAAATATTTCTAAACAATCTCATTCATCATTGTTATTACATAAATAACTTCATTTATTACTTACCATGCATAATTGATTTGCTCTACTGTTACTGATTTAATCCTGTTTTATCTTTTGAACATATATTTGAACTGTTTAGCTTTTCTTTCAATAAATTATGGTTAAATGCTTAATGTTTCTATTATTATCTTTACACTTTGATTTCAATTATTAAATTCATTGCGAAACATTCGTGTTTGGTTTGCCATGTTTTTGTTATAGTGTGATTTATCCATTCACTGAGATGTGGTGATCTCACCCCTCTTCTGTTTCCTCTCCACAGATAGTCAAAGAGACTTTGATCCAGCTACAGCTTCGTAGGAGGCTGAAGATAGCGTTGGTGAGCCCTAGTTTGGGCAAGACTCTTTTGTACTGTTTGTTTAATTTAGTTTATGTCTAGTATACCTCCATGAACATACAGGCAGGATCCTCGCTTCTTGCATATTTTGATGTGTTGTTTGGAAAAATAGTTTTATGTTTTACAACGATGTTTGTATTATGAGGCCATGGGCCAAGTTGAATAACAGATGTTGGATTCATGAGATATATATATATATATATATGCAATATTTTCTTATATTGGATGTGGCATATGTGGCCAGTTATATTTATTATATACTCTGGATTGTATGCTGGATGTTTGTGCATGCTATGTGTTAGGCTTGCGGCTAGGGGGAAACCCTTATGCCGTGCTGGTCATGTGTTCCATCATTTGGGGCCGTGACAAAAGAGACACTTGGAGAACTAAGAGGCGTTGGACCAAAGTGTAAAAAATCTTGGCAGTGGGATGTAGAAGTGCAAAATAAGATTAAGGTTAAAAAGAAATGTTATAAAGCGTGCCACTTATGTAAAAATAATAAAAATTGGGAAAAATATAAAGTTACTAAAAAAGATGCTAAGAAGGATGTGAGTAAAGCGAGATCTAGAGCTTTTGAAAAGGTATATCAATTCTTAGAAACTAAAGATGGTGAAAAAAAATTTTCAAACTTGCAAAAAGAAAAACAAGAGACCTAGATTAAGTGAAATGTATTAAAAATGAAGAGGGTAATGTCTTGTTAAGGGAGTAAGATATCCAAGAACAATCGAGTTACTTTCAAGGGTTTTTAAACGAACAACATGAGTTTTCTTGTTATTCTGATATATTAAATATTGCAAAAGATGACCGAATTATACCTTTTATCATAGAATTCAAGAGTTTAAAGTAGATAAAGTTTTGAAGAGAATGGATAATGGCAAACAGTATGACTTGGTAATATACCTATTGAGGTGTCAAAAGTTTTAAGCAGAAAATGCATAAGTTGGCTCACTAAGTTGTTTAATGAAATCTAAAATAATACCGGATGAATGGAGGAGGAGTACTTTAATCCCTATTTATAAAAATAAAAGAGACAGAGAATTGTGTCAACTATAAGGAGATTAAACTCATGAGCCATATTACAAAATTATGAAAAAAAGTCATTGAGCAGAGATTAAGACAAGAGACTCAAATAACATAAAATTAATTTGGTTTGCTACTAGGAAGGTCAATCATAAAAGCAATTTACTTATTGCAGAGATTGATAGAGAGATGTCAAAGAAATAAAAAAGATTTACATATGGTTTTTATTGATTTGGAAAACAAAAGCATATGATAGAGTGCTAAGAGAGGTTTAATGGAAGGTTTTAGAGAAGAAAAGAGTATGTATTATTTATATTTGAGCAATCCAAGATATGCACGATATGATCACGACTTGCATGAGAATACAAAATGGAGACATAAAAGATTTTCTCACAACTATAGGACTACATCAAAGTTCATTTGAGTCTATATCTTTTTAACTTGATTTTAGATACAGTTACTGAACATATTCAAAATTTGGGGCCTCGACATATTATTTTGGCAAATGATATAGTACTAGTTAGTGAATAAAAAAAATATAAAATTAGAGAGTCATAGAGACAAAATTTGAAAATACACGGCTTCCGTATAAGTATAAAAAAATATAACATATAGAATATAATTTTAGTAAAAGAAGAATAAATATGAATTTAGAAGTGAAACTTGGAGATCATCATATAAAACAAGTCATAAGCTTTAAATATCTTGAGTCCATTATACAAAATAACAAAGAAGTAAATGATGACATAAACTATATGATTTAAGTGTGATGGATGAAATGAAAGAATGTTTCAAGTGTTATTTGTGATAGAAAAATGTCACTTAATATTAAAGAAAAATTCTACGGTATAGTTATAAACCTGAAAATATTATATGGTACTGAATGTTGAGCAGTTAAAAGATAACATAAAGATAAATTCAGTGTCGTAGATATGAGAATACTGCATTGGATGTGTGAACACATTAGAAGAGATATAATTAAAAATGAGTGTATTAAAAAGAAAGTTGGAATAGTACCTATTGTGGAAGATAGTGAAATCTCGCTTAAAGTGGTTTGATCATGTATAGAGAAACTTGTAAAAGTCCTACTGTAAAGAGTAGATCAAATAGAAAACAGCTCGATAGTTAAAAATAGAGAGAGGTTAAAGAAAATAATAGGTGAAACTATTAAGAAAAATTTAATAATTAATAATCTCTCTATTAATCTCATTTATAATAGGCCACTGTGACATCGTTTGATCTATGTAACTGATTCCATCTAATGAAAAAAAAACTTTGTTGTTGTTGTTAACTAATTATAAAAAAATCCAACCATTATTCCCTCATTTCTACTTCAACGAGTTGCATTAGAGTGGGTGCATATTAGTTATGCATCTTTTTTTATATTGGGAGTAGATAATCCAATAGAAAATCCATAGTAATTGCAATAACAGTACAAAATAAAGCCATAAATATTTTACCTAGTGAATCCACACAATTGAAAAACAGAGAAAAAACATACAAATTACCTGGTTGTTGTGGATGTATGTTGACGATAAGGTGTTGGAGGATGACAGCAGTGGCGAATGGCGTCCCTTCGCAATGATTTTAGATGTCATATGGAAGGTTGTGGTTTAAGGAGCTCTTTCACGGTGTCGGGTCGAATTTTTCACCCCCTTGTTTTAACATATGATAAAAAAAATGGGTGTAATTTTGTGTTTTTTTTTTAAATTTTAAGGGTAATTTGATATTTTCACCTATAAAAATATTAGAATTGACAGCAAATTTAATGGTAAGGGGAAAATTGCAATCAAATGAAGAATCAAGAGAAATGGCAACAATTGACAAATAAAAAAGGGAGAAAATGCAGCAAAAATGCATTTCTCCCTAAATTTAGTAATGGAGAAAGAAGGGAAATGTATAAATTCGGGTAAAATTGATTTGGACTTTAATTTTAGTTAATAATTGGTTTTGCACCTAAGGCATTGATCACAATGATAAGTACTGTTTAAACTTTAGGACTTGGTAAATGTTCAAGTACTGAAAACACCATAACTTACGTGCTTAAAAGTCTGATAGGATAAGTCTTTCATCATTCGAGTGATGAGAAACCCTTAATAAAGTATATCAAAAAAGAATTGGTTCCACATATTCTGAATAAAGTAGTTTAGGATGTAAGTTATTGGCTGATGTGGCATATCAAACCACATTATTTTTGCCAAGTCAGAATCTTTTGTCCTTAATTTAACAATGTCAGTTATTGAATAAACATTAAAACCTTTTGAAATAATGTAACACTAAATTGAGTCAAATAAACGATTTGGAATGAAATTGAAACTCACTATAAAAGAAATATACTTTTGTTGTAGTCAATGCAAAATAATTTATCAAATATTTAAATTTTATATGTTATAAATTAAAATAGGACTTTACTCAAATCGAGTTTACTCAAACTTAAAGCATTAAATAGAACTTGACTTAATATTTAAATTTTATATGTTATAAATTAAAATAAAATTTATAATTAAAAATTTAGAACCATATATAAAATAATAAAACCGGTTTATTTTACTTAAAAATTGGTTAATTACAAAATAAATTTTTTTGTAAAATAAAATTCTAAATAATTTGTTAGAAATAGTTTAATATTTATTTTATTAACCATTTTTAAAATTTAACTTTATGCGCTGTTATCCTAATAATTTAAATGAATGCATAATTGTTGAGATTTGAGATTTAAAAATAGTTAGATAAGTCCCACGTGTGCGTATCTCAAAATGTCAACATGCTTGTTGAATATAAAAGACCAACAAGACGGAAGAGTATAGTACTCTTCACGGGGGCTCTTAATACTCTGAGGGTCCTACGTTTTGAGCGAAAAATGTTTACCGTTGGTGAAATGGAATTTGGTTGCTACACTTTAAATTACGGGTGAGCAATGGTTTAGCCAGGTCGGATTATTACTTGACTCAATAAAAATTGAATAAAAAAATTAACACTTGAATTTGATTAAAATTTTAAATTATTTAAATATTTTAAATTAAGTCAAAGCAAGTTGTACGTCAAGTTAGTTCAATGGCATATAAAAAAATTTTAATTGACCGAACTCGCTTAATATGATTTTTTTTTTTATAATCAGATTCAGTTGGGTGGTAAAATTGTGCCCACTCCTATTCTAAATCGAGTTTATGATCTTGTTTGAATCAAGCGATCAATAAAAAATTCTGGGGGTCAGAGTAGTTTGCTGCTAGTAGTTTAATTAGCAAACTGGGCTCTCAGAGGCCATCCAACTCGGGTCCAAAACCAAACATCTAACGATAATTACGATATTGGTATGTCCAAAAAGAAAATTACGATTAAGTGCTTTAATGTTTCAATTAAAAAGTTTATAGTCATTGTTAATTTTATGTTGCACAAGCCTAAGCACATGAACGACGCATTGCCTAACCGGACAATATAGCCGTACTCAAGCCAGGCTTCATTTAAATTAGATCGAGTCTGAGCTTCAATTAAACTGAAAATCATGATCAAACTCAACTTTAAACAAGTCAAGCACGAGCAGATAATTTTATGCACATTTTAAAGAATAAGCTTTATGACATACAAATTTATGGTCAGGAACTGGCTTATGAAGTTATCAAAACATTTGTTGAGCTATCTTCTTATACCCTGAGCCCCACAATGAAATTGTAGAGAATGAGAGTGTTATATAGAACCTAAGAAATTATTCTGGACAATTTAGGCTAACCATTTTGGTTCCTAGAATCGACCTGCTTGCTTAAATTGCTTTATTCACATGGCGACTTGTGGTTTTGAAGCATAATTGACTTGCTTAGGCCATATTGGCTACTTAACAAACATGAATTGAAAAAGTGCTCACTTGCCGTATGGTATGATCGTCACAAGATTCTTAAGGGATTTTAAAGTGAACTTGAGCAACGAAAGTCTTCATAAAACTGTTTCCAAGAGAGTCTATATGATAGTGAATGGCTCAAGTTTGGTGGAAGGTGCACGGATAAGCAAGAGCACGAGAAGGGATGCTATTGAGACAGATGAAGAAGAAACTGAATTTGAACCCAATATCCCCCTCTATGTGCAGAAGAATTTGCCTGATCTATTGTGCCTTCTCTACATAGCCAAGAAAATGTGAAGAGAAGAAAAGACCAACAATCTAAAGCAAGCTCCAGTAAGACACAAAAGGTTTAGTGAGGAAAAAGAACAAGGAAAGAACAAGCTGCAAAAAAGAATAATGAAGAACTTCCTGATGAAAATGCATGACATGAAGATTTTTCTGTAACATAAAGAGACACCTACATTATTGAAAAGCTAGATATGGCTTTTAAAATGAATGAGATAAAGAGAAGGAGGGGCAATCTTCTAGTGAAAAAGATCCTCGTCACAATTTCAATTTCTCACCTTGAGAGCAAAGTGAAACTTCAAGGGTTGGGTACTAATAAATCCCCCCAATCAGGATGAGTTGTGCAAGGAAGAAAAATGGGGGTGTTAAGGAGCAAGAGCAGCATGAATTGGCTGAAAAGTGCGTGGGGACACGAGGAGGACAGCAAGAAGGGATATAAATGAAGTTGGTTAGGCAGGTGGTGAGTAAAAGGGGGTTAAGAGGAAAGGTAGATATTTGGGAAAACCTGGGGGAGGTTCTAGCCCCTCAAAGAGCTAGAGATTTTTTAATGTAATTTTTTAAGAGCAAACCCAGGTTTCCATCACCTATTTTCTTAGTTTCTTCACAAAATAAAGTATTCTGAGCCACAAAATGTTGCCAAACACAGGACCTTATTTGCATGTCTTTTTTTATTTCTCTCATTATCAGTTTCAAAATGCATCTCTACATAGTTTTGACTCCTTTATTGTATTTGTACAGTATCCCAATTGACATCTAAATATGTCACCACTTAGCAAGCATAACATATGGTAAGTGCTAAACACCATTGACATAATTCATAAAGGAGATTCTAAATAAGTACAAGTCTAGCCAATCCCATTTTGAAGGAAAGACATAACTTGATAAAGAACCAGAAAGTGCTTTGCTTGTAGGATCTCAATAAGGAGCTTTAGTGTTTCTAAAGACAACAATATGAACATAAGAAAGGAGAAAAAGAAAAGATGAAAGGGTCAATGATCAAGAGAAAGGTGATTTATCTATTCGATTCAGGAACTACAAAATGAAAAAACTGTGCTGCCACATCAGTAAAATTATCTGCATTCATTGCCAATCATGAAATTCGTGTAGCTCTATTTTTTTACTTTATACAAGGGTGCCTGAAATACATAATCAGTTCTCTCAAAGGAAATACTTTGCTTTGGCTGATCCATCTTCCAAACTATGAAACTTAAATTAAAACAATGTCTATGTACTTAAAACTCCGAAGAAGGGATTTGTCATTGCAGACATTAACACAGAAACAGCTGAATTTATTACTGTAATGTCAACCTTTTCACGACGAAGGTATAAGAAATCATCCATTCTCTCAAACCCACATTGCTCAAGAAACTCCACACCTCCATTTAAACTACCGACTCTATCCTGTTAAAGAAGATATAGAAAAATATAGCAAATAAAAATATTCAGTGCACTTTACCAATTCTTAAATTTATTGAATTCTTCTTTGAGCATAGTGTTTCTCTGTAGACAAAAATTGCTCATTTAATAATGTTTCGGAATGGTAAAACAATTCCAGATGAGCTAAACTTAACCGTTAATTACATCTTTCTAGAACGTCTCTAATTTAATAAGAAAACAGAAAATTTACAATATTTGATATTTAGAGAAAACTTAGGGAAAAAACATATCTAGAAATAAAGGAAAAAGAGACTTTTAGAGCCCTAGGATTCTATCCTTTATTTTTGAAGAAAGAGGCCATCTTGCGAGCCTTGAAGAATCAGAACTCAGATAGTTGAATTCCAAAAACGGTTTTCAGGCTTCCCTATTTTGCAAGAGACCTTAAACTCTTTACATGTCCTCTCAAAAATCTCCAGCAACCTCTAATTTTTTTTTCCAGAATTCTCTCTTATTTCCAAATTTCAAATAAGCTGTTCCCCAGTCTTGACTCTCTTGAATTTTTCTCTCCCATCTCTATGATTTTTTTCTCCACCTTTGTGAGAACTCCCAGCCTCTATTGGTAGAGAAAGTTTAGTAAGATTCTCAGGACTTTGTGATAAAGATAAAACTTCTATCCCTATCCTAGAAAAGTTATATTTATCTTATTTTCCAAACGAATAAGTTTTAGATATAACTCTTACTGAGGCTATGGGTTTACAAACCTGTTATTTTTTGAACTCTCTGAACCTTTTACCACTTTGGGTAAATCCATTGAGTGCAATTTTCGTCCAGCCCTCAAGCTAGAATTTTCCTGGGTAGCCGATTGGGACATCATTTGGCCTACTTGGTTCCCTAAAATGATCCCAATATTAGCCAGTGGCCTAAACTTATTAAACAGTCCATGTTTTACATTTTTTGGATATTTTCTAGACATTTTAACTGTTAAAAATTTGATGCCAAGTGCCAAAAGTGTAATCCTCAGTTGAATTTAGCAATAGAAAGATAACTTCCAATCAGCATAGTTATAATGGCTCCAAATCTCCAATTCTGGAGAGTAAATGAATTTTCAGTTTCAAGGAGTGATGAACTTGGCAGCATCAGACAAGGCCTGTCACAATAAGCAATCTAAAACATTTGAACCTGAACAGAGCTTAAAGTTGTCTCTACTCACTTTAAACAGCTCTCACTATTCTAATTCAAATTGTGGCTTAATCTGGATGATTAAACACAAGGAATTCACTGTATCTCCCACACTTTCACTGCAGAGCCACAGACACAACTTATAATGGCTCAGCCTGATCTATTTAGAGGGCTAAAAAGATACCATCATTCAAATGTTCCAGAGAACATAGAAGCATACATATAATCAAATAACCGTCTTACCAGGAATAATGGGTTGCTCAATCGGATCTTCCTGTATTTTTCCTCGTCAGGATTCTTGGCAACATTTCCAACATAAATTAGTAGTGTTTCAAAGGCCCTTCTGACTCTGGCATGCTCACCCTATAAAGAAATCGAAAACCAGTAAAGAAAACATTAAAAAAAAGGCCATTGAGATTAACTTTTATATCAGGAACCTAAATTAAGATATTGCACTCCATTTAGGTAGAAAAATAAAATATGTTCTTGAACCTCCTGACATAATTGTGACTGAAGGTTTCGGGGTGTGTAGACTGCTGCTTGTTGATTCTCATGAGTTAAAAGTTAAATCTACAAAGACATGTAAAACTTCAACATGCACCATCCTGCCAGAACTTAGGTATGAACGTTTGTACAACTTAAAATATAACAATACCAATTTGGTGCAATGACTGAATGACATATATGCTGATCAGTTCAACTTCTTTCATCAAGAAGATGCACTAAAAAACTAGTCCTTGGCATGAAATAACATGAATCTTCACTGAAAATGCTTCATAAGTGATATGGAGTCAATTTTTTAAAGCAATATGCAATGAATCGTCACCCAAAGTTTTCAAGAAAATCATTCTTCCCTAGTGAAAATGAACCTGAGTGTATCATAATTTTTACGCCGGAAAACTAGGAGCTTTATGTAGGACCAGTTAAGGAAGAGGGGAAAACGGGGAATAGATAAAGAGAAAAGGAAGGGAGAAAGAGAGAAAGGGAAAAGGAAAACTGATAATCCTCATTAATGCTAAAAACCGAAACAAAGTCTACAGCCAGGACTGTATATAGAGAAAACTATAAGCACATGCATAAAATGATAATAGGAAACTATAATAAAAGATCCCTAACAATAAGCTTGCCTAAAACAAAAAATAAAACAATACTAAGTAAAAGGAAATAATATAAAGATAATCCTTATGATCAATTGGTCTTATTTTTATGCCTAACATAGGTTGTCCATTCTTTGTTGGGAGTGTCATCAATTTTTTTTCTGGTTTAATGAAAAAAATTTACGAATCAAAGATACAAAAGCTATCCCAGGCAAGAAAGGACACGTGAGTCAAGGTCTCAGTGAGCATGATGTTCTCAGAACAGAATAGGTGCACAAATGACCAGGATTACTCCACAAAGATGGTCATTATTGTTGTAGAATATGATCCTAGCTCTATCTTAAAGAAGACTCTGTAACTCGTGTTAGACAAATTGCAAGTAAAATGTGTTGAAGGAAAAAAATAATTTATTAACCTGGTGGTTACGCTTGAGAGATCTCAAACATTCTCTCAAGAGCTCAACTTTTGTAACTGGGTAAACAGGCTTTGAATTTGACTCCTGCATTTTCCATTGAAGCAGAAAGTGTTTGAATGTTACTATGCAATGGAAGGGAAAAAGGACAAATAATTATTTGAATATGAAATACTAGAAACTATATATTCAATGTAAAATAAAACAGATCTAAGACATACCTTTTTTGTCTGTACTGTAGTAGTTGGAGATTTCACAGCTAGAAGGTCTTCTGGAGGCAATCCAAGCTTCGACCTTCTGTTTAACTGTAAAGAGAAAAAAAAATCTTAGAGCCTTTTCAACAATAGTTACAGTAAAACGGATCCCAGAATCATTTATTTTATAATGACTATGTGAAGTTTTCACTTTTGTACCGCTACCCAAGTGGCAGAAGAGAAACTATGAAAGTATATCACAGGATTATGCATGTATACTTTTTCTTGTCTGTGAATGTAGATACAAAAGGGAGTATATGTATAATAATGAGAATGTAAAATAATATTCTTCCGGAAGTTTTCTGGAGGCTAGTTCTTCTAATGCTGAAGAAGAGCTTTGAGAAGATTTCTACAAGGGGATATCATGTGTCTTCAACTATACCTCCCCACTTGAAATACTATTTTTTGCTCCCTCACTTCCTTGTGTGCACAACAACAAAGTAAACTTATCATTATATGTTCTGCTTGCTTCAGTGAATAGGGATGGCTGACGTATAGTGTCCATATATGGTAGCTGGTTCCCAGGATCATTAGAATCAGAGCACCAAATATCAACCTTGTCATAGCTACCTTTCCTATAGTTTTCTTTACTTTTTCCAATTTGTACTTCAAATACCAAATAGGCATTGTACAAAAGACACCATATTGGCATACAACTTTAAATGACAGAAAATATCAAGAAAATGGGAAAGAAGATTCACTCCTTGGCACATCTATTTTAAAGCTTCTTAATTCAGGGGATTCGAATTTTACAGTGACTTAATGCTGATGGAATACTAACGTACTACCATTTCTCCTTTGTTTTTCTTCCACTGACATATGTTGCACTAGTATGTATCTATTTACAACATGGAAACGATTTTAGCTTCCACAGATCAATATAGTCCCATTCCCCCAGTAATGAAGGCCTTTTAAAAGTTATGATAAAGAAATTTGTTAAACAGATCAAAAGTTGTTATTCAACTATTGCAGTCAAAATATAGAAAATCAGTTCTCCACCTTATCCTGTTCTAGTTTTTCTAGAACTTTTTCCCTTGCTCTTTTCTCTTCTTCTTTCTCCGCTTTCCACGAGACTAAATACCTGATAATTGTAGATACATAAGTTGAACTAACTAACTTATAATAAACTATGGAGAGCAATATTTGTATATCAACGTACCGTTGTCTTTCATTTTCTTCAGCAATCCGCTTCATCTCATTGAGTTTCTTACCTGCTTGAATCCTCTCCTGGAATGAAAGAAATAAAATATTAATGTTGCCAAGTCCAAAGACTTATCGCAAGGTGTAAAAACAAAAGTGGAGAATACATTTTACCCCCTTAAATTATGATCTAGTCACAATAGTATACCAACTTTAAAACATAACAAAACATCCATCTAATCTTTCAGATCTCCGTGACCTTTAATGTCTCAATTACAAATGAGGAACATGTGGTTTCTTATCTTAATACTTTCCTATGGGTTTTGCCTTCATTTTTTGCTCTTTCCACCTTCCAAATTTGAAGAACTCCCATAAAATTGGAACCATTTCCTTGAAGATTGAAGGTGGTTGAGGGTTGCTGGTGCAAAATTTTAGGTGAAAATAGCAAAAATGAAGGCAAAATTCATGCATAGGTGTTAAGGTAAGAGATCACATGCTGGAGACGTTCAAGGTCATGAGAATTTAACATTTTCACTTTTTGTGAAAGATTAATAGTGTTTCATTATGTTTTAAAATTGATATACTAAAGTTGTAATTAGGCCATTGTTCACGATGATAAAATGTATTTTCCCTAAACCAGAACTAATGGAATCTTAACTTCATTTGTGGTTCCACAAAACCAACTATTCCCAGTGGAAAAATAATTTGTAATATGTAGTGAATTTAATATAATTATTTTGTAAAATCACAAGATACATTGTCAAGGATCCACTTCTACTCAAAATCTTAAACTATTAAGGGTGTGTTTGGATTGGCGGTGGAAAGCTCCAAAAGTCCGTTTCCACTGGGATTTTGCCAGAAGCAACAAAATGTTACTTCTGCAAATTGCCCCAAAATCACGTTTGTGTTGGGAAAAAAGCCAATCCAAACACACACTAAGTAAATGGTCATGAATAGTTTTTTTCTTATATTTTCTAACAAAACTGGTACAAAACATTTTCGGACTTGAAGTGTGAACAAAATACGGGTCCATTAAACTTCATGCTGAAATTTAATTTTAAATAAGAGAATAAGAAGTGATAAGGATTGAATTATTGACCATTTCATTATAAATATTCTAATATCATGTCAAGAATCACTTTTGAAAGTTTATCCTAAAGGTGCATGAATAGTTTTTATTTAATTTTTTTATAGTCTTTGCTATTTATCTTTTCTAAAAAGAATCTGTAGGTTATATGCAGCGTTTTTCCAACATATATTACATTTTTCATAAAAATAAAATCAAGATATAAAAGAGACATAATTTGAACCCAGTTCCTTGCAATTCAAGGCATTGCCATTAAGCCAAGTTGGGTTTTGTTCTTTATTTTTTAAAATGATATATTTAAGATAAGTTTAATAATAAAAAAAAATTAAATACTTCAAAAATAGTAATTATTTTCCATGTTATATTAATTAGTTTTAATAAAAAAATTTGAACAGCCATGAGTAAAAATTTTGATTAAATATTTTTCTAACTTTATACTAATATGAGAATGATCAAATACAAAGTTTTTAACTGATCTAATATTATTGATATATACAATATATAAATATATGAATATTTACATATGCTATTTTTGCCATATATTTGACAAATATTATATTTAAATAATATAATGGTTTGCCAGTTCAATCCCAATCGCACCATTGAACTTTGTACCGCTCTCTTTTATGGATCAATGATGTTTGTAAAACATTGATATCTTTCAAGAAACAAGTTATCGTTAATCAAGTCTTTTATTTTTCTTAGAGATATAAAACCTCTATTCGGGCCCTTGCTGAGCCTCTACGACCAAATTGTCTAAAGGCCAATCCTTATTAACTCCTGTCATTACCAATTTCTGCTAAGGAAAACTTAAGCTTCAGAACAACATATTGATGAAATGTTTTAATCTTTGTTTATGTTTTAAGTAGAGTAGGCTCTGATGAAGGAAAGTAAGATAGAGGCTTTCACTTAAAAGGGTGTGTTAGAGTTATTAAAGCCATTCTTGGACAATTCTTGACAGCTTAACTTTTTTTATCAAGTGGTTCTAAGACATTGCATCAGAGCCTAGTCGATTATGTGTTATCCTTAATCTTATAACTAACATTTCAATACAAGGTAGTGTTCAATTTGAATACATGGTATTCGCAAGCTTGTGTTGTATCCAACCCCACCAGACTTTCACATCCATGGACATGTTTACATTGTCCTTAAACTTATTTATGCTTTAAGGTTTCCAAATTGACAATTTAATTTGTAAACAGTCATTCCAAATTGTACCAATGATTGATTATAGCTCTAAAATTGGTAGAAAAAGCTCATATTGTCATCTTTCTACCCAACTACTGGGACAGCTGTTTCAAATTTTATTCCTTCTCCCTTATGTGTAATTGATCAATCTGCATGCGTTGTTTCCTTATTTATTTTTTGGACAAAAAAGATCTTATATCATCACCTAATTTCATGGAGAAAACCATTCTTGACCTGAATAACAAAAGCCTTGGTCAGTAAATTATGTCTCGTTCCTCCAAATTCAATTTTAGGATTTTAACTGCAGCCTAGAGTTCAAAATATCATTTTTTACATCATTCCTTATTTGCTTTCTTTTGAAGTTTTTACTTATGCAGTATTGGTGACATTGTATGAAGCAGACTTAGGAGCTGCGTCATATGACTGAAGTAGCATCTTTGTCTATAAGATTCTCTTTGTGTGCAGTTAGAGAAGGAATGATGTCGGTTAGTGATAGAGATTTTGGGTAATATATATATGAATTTGCAGTCCATGTATATCCTTCTATCCTTTCGTAAGTTTTCTTTTCAAATATCAATAATCATTGGGAGCATCTTATCTGGCATAAGCCAAGAATTTGGCAGTTGCACCAATTCATCTGTGTTTTTTAGCATAATTTGTTACCTGACCTACACAATCATGTATACAGTATGACAAAGGAAATATGTGGAGAAGGAAAGCAAAGACAAGAGAAAAGAAGTTATCTTATAATGGAGAAATTTTAAAAATAATAGGATGTACCTTCTCCCTTTCTCTCTCCAATTTTTTTTCTTCCTGCTCTCTCCTCTTACGCACTTGTTCTCTTCAATAGAGCAACATCAGTGGAAGCAACCAGAAGAAAAGAAACTCCCCATTATTAGAAATAAGCAAAGCACCATAACAAATATATTCTATATAGTTGTCAATAATTGGACGATGTCATTATATCAATAACTAACAACTTTGTAAATAGTGAGAAAGGCCATAAATAAACCTTAACTTCCGTGCTTCGATTTTCATTTCTTCTGTGATAGGGAATGATTGAGAAGAATCGATCTCAATATCTGCATCCACCTGGAAGTATGTGAACAATTGAGACATCATGGAGACCCAAACATAGTACCCAATCAAAAACCACTGAGAATAACAAGCACAAAATACACGGGAGAAAATGAATGGGTTTTTCACCTAAATTTTAGTTTTTGGTAACAGACAGCACTGAACAAATAAAAACAAATTTAGATGACAAAATTTCAAGTAATAGAGATGCTCTAAGTTGTTAGGCTTAAATCAAAGTGAAAACTTCAACATTCTAGGTCAGCAATTTGAGTCATAAAGAAATCGATTACAACCACTAATGGTGATTCTCCAATTGTTGGTCTTCTGAGGTGACCCTTTGGAGAGCAATACCCCAAAAGTTAGCCCATGGTTAGAGAGTCAAAGATTCATATAAGCCCCACATTAGAATACCATATTTCCAATTTAGGACTCAAGTCTCACACCTTGCAATTGGGATCCTAACACTGTCTAGCTTCATGAAACACCAGTTTATGGGTGCTCAAGCAAACTAAGGGAAATCAACGTTCCTCTTATTGCTAACAATCCACAAAGGATTCCAAGATTACAAGAATACTGAATAGCCTCTCATCCTCCCCTTTACATCTATTTATTCTGAGTCTCAAATACACACTTCTCCAACTAACAACTAACCATGACACGTATACAGCTTCCATAACAGCTACTATAACAGACAACCATTAGTGGAACGGTGCATTACACTTTTCAACCGTAACACTTCACCTAGTCTAAACATTAAAACGCCAGCATCACCACCTGCGCCTCTCGCTTGGAACTCAAATAAGTAGTGGAAGGCTTTGATACCATTCATATGAACTTTGGAGAGCCACACCCTAAGAGATAGTTCATGAGTTTGGAGAGGCAAAGATTCATTTAAGTCCCACATTAAAATCCCATACTTCCAATGTGATACTCAAGTTCCATGCCTTGCAATTGGGATCCTAACATCTACTCACAAGTTAGAAATATCTAGGACTAAATTTAAGTACAACAATTTTTTTTCTTAATAAGTTAGTACTTTTCTTAACAAAAAATGTCACTAAAAACAGGGGAAGCTACCAGTCAAAATACACTAAATGGGCAAGCAGTTTGAACTTTACAGAAGCAATATATGAGCTTCCTATTTCCTGTAGTCATTAATTAGGTTGCCACATTGCTCATTTGGTACTTTCACCAAAGAGCATATAACGAACAGAAAAATAGCTATAATGTAAAGGTATTTTTCTTGTTTTCTGTGCGATTCTGATGGATGAGTAGTTTCAATATTTAGGGAATCTAGAAGCATGAATAAACTGAAAATACACTTAGGCACTTTAGAATTTTCAAGGAATATGTTAATAGTAGGAAAAGCTAAGATGTAGATCATTGTTTATTATAACTAATGCTTTTCACAATAAATTTGTCCTGCGTCTTATAAATCACAAACAAGCCTGCTGCCAAAATCCTCCTTTGGAACTAGAAGAAATAATTATCAACAGTATAGGAAAAGTTCTAAAACACAGAAGGATAGTTTATTTGACCAAAGGTACAGAGTTCTCAGCTTCTTGAGAGCCATAACCTTTATGTCAAAAGATGATACCAATCATTACTGAGCTATTCACCAAGATGTCCTCCTGTTTATGTTTAACCAATCTTGCACACAAACTCTCATTATGTCTACACTTATTTAAGCAACACCAAAATGGTATTGAAGCAAGGAGAAAAAACAACTGAAATCCCCATGCACACATTATTTAACCAATCTTGCACACAAACTCTCATTATGTCTACACTTACTTAAGCAACACCAAAATGGTATTGAAGCAAGGAGAAAAAGCAACTGAAATCCCCATGCAAGCATGCTATGCATTGTAAATTGTCACAAAATTAGATATTCTCTTTCACACACATGAAACCATTCAACTAAGAGTTTTGTCTTTTTCATCATGTGGATTTACAATCAGAAAATGCCAAATCTCCTTCCCAGAAAAGTCACTGCCACTCAGACTCGGAAATAAATTAGTCTCAATGTCCATATAAAGTCGTATACCATCATTTGTCCAATTCATTCATATAATACAGCAAAATAAAGATTCCAGATATAGCATCCACCTCCAAATCCAGTAAAAGGCTTTCCTGACCTTGTAACTTCTTCTTACTCAATATGATACTTTCTGGCTTCTGCTACTAAAATATATTAATCCTCCGCTTTTCTGGAGAGAATCAAGAGTCATAATCTAAAAAACTGGATAAATCCATATAAAGTATCCAAACAACAATGAAGATTAACTTGTTCTTTCCCATTCCCAGACAACACAGACTGGCCATATGCCTATCTCCTCAGATATTCCAATATGCCATTCTGATGGACCTGAACCTCAGCTTTAAATAGCTTCTCATTCCAAAAATTCCCCTCATGTCTTGTAAACTCTTTTAATAATCAGATTAACACTTGAAAAAGGTATTCCTTTCAAACTGAATGAGATTTGCACAGCAGTGCAACTAAACAAACACTATACAAAAAAGAATACCATATCTTTAAAAAAGTTAAATTAATCTAACAGAGGTTGCTGGTTAAACTTTCATCTGTATCTATAATCTTCAGTTAGTGGTTACTGGAAAGGAAAAATTATTATTGAAATTCCACCTTGCACTCATTCTTTTTCCTGGATTTACTATTGAAACATAATTTCCTTGTAAAAGTAGGACCATTCCTGAACTTCTAATAGCATACTAATATAATTGGGTCTAAACCAATATTAACGTCATCTGATTATTAAGCACATTTAAAGGCATCTTTATTTCTCAATGCAAATATTATTGCACTTGCCGGCACATAAGAATGTCTGTTTCTGTGATTAATTTTGCTAATTATTCTTCAGACTTCAGGTACATGTGAGGAAAGGGAAACCAACATGCTCTAGCGGGAAATTAAAACGATGAATACCCCTAACAACAGTATAGGAAATCAAGAAAAACAGGGGTACAAAATCGTACCAATGGCATCTCATCAATATCAGCGTCATTCTCATGATCAACTATCCAATTTATAGCATCCTCTAAGCTAGTATTACCTGGAAAAGAGAAACATCTTTGTATATGGAAATATAACAAACAAACTGCAAATAACCAAACACAATGAAAATTATATCTGCACAAGTAGCACACTGCAGGACATGCTGGAAAAAGGTACATTTTTCTGAGTCATGAATGATATCCTTATAGACCATAAAATAGTCTTGATGAAATAAATAATTTTTCTTCCAATCACCTAAGAAGCAAGGACATTGATACAAATAAAGAACACGGCATCACAAGTACATCACAACTCGATAAAATATGTAGTATTTAAATGCAAATTGAAGAGTCATCTCATGTTTAGTACAAGGAATTTGGCTCCATTTTTTAAATATCAGTGCTTACAAACCAATGGCTATTTTGTGTTAAATAAACACTATTTTTTATATCTCTTTCCATATACATACAATTACACACATATGTACAGAAATATGCATATGCATCTGTATACCTCCATATATATTTCTTGAAATGAATCATTTTTTTGTTTCACTACTTACAACTGTTTTACACACACTACGGTATGGGTTTATATAGACTATAAGATCAAGTCAGATTAAAAGAGAAACTTCTGTTGAACCATTAATTCAAGTCTAAATGTCTAACATTTGCCTCACATTCAAAAATAATGAATACAGACTAACCAGTAAAATGAAGTGCCCGCGTTGCTCTTGCCTGTGGAAATCCCATTTCTTCAAGTTCCTCAAGCAACATTTTGTTCACTTTTGGAACAGCCATTTCTATGTATAAAATAAGAGACTGCAACCAAAAGCAGAATATTATAATTCCTTCATGAAAAATCCAACAGTGAACATAATAGGTTATTTCCCACCCTTATGCAAAGACATAAATACGATGAATTGTTCAAGTTGCATAACAAGTACAGAAAAATGAACACTACAAGGAACAAATAAATCTCCCCCAATCTACACGTCAATTTCTGGATGGATAAAAACAACTTAACAAAGCACTCTCATGCAAGCTGGACTCTCTGGCGTGAGTCAGTGAGTGCAAAAGCAACAAAGCAGCCATACAGCAGCCTGGGTTGAACTTTTATAGAAAATTAAAACTTTTCTTTTTTTATTATAAATTTCAATTATATATTTCTTTCATTTCCCACTTTTTTTCATCAACCAAATGGAACGTGAAAAATTTTAAAAATAAATATACCGTCTCCAAAATGGCATGAAGATGTCCGGTTCAATGGAGATTGAAAAGGCAGTCGAGGAAGCTTCGATATAGCAATTGGGGTATGCAAAGCGAGGTATAAATTTGTTGCGATTCTTCAAGTGGTTTCAAGGAAAACCCACAATGAAAGAAATTAGAATATCGGAATGCTATGGATGAAGACTCTCCTACAATTGACAACACAAGAGAAAGTGAGAAAGCCCCCACCCAATTCTGGGTTGTTCTAACCCTCTTTCTTTCTCGCTGTCTTTCCTTCAACATTCTGATTCTTTGAACTTTCGGTTTGCTTGTTGGTCAATAAAAGAACTTCTTGATGAGCATTCTTTTTTTTTTTTTTTTGGACTGGCCTCTTTATGAGCATTCTATTGAAGCGCTTTCCAACGGTAACTAGAATAAGCTTTTCTTCAGTCCAAAAAAAAAAAAAAACCTTTTATCTTCGTTCTTTGGGGACGATGTGGACTATATTTTGCTTTAATAAAATATCCTTGCTGGGACTAAAACCACTATTTAATATTTTTATGATTGGAAGAGAATCATCTAATTTGGATAAATTTGTAAATAGAAATAACCTGATAATATTATATAAAATTATTAAAATAATCTTTAATTAGTTACTTACTAGCCAGAATTCTAAACATGTATGATGAGTGGATAATCACATTCATAATGAGAATTAAGTTAATAATTTTAAAATTCTTTTAATTAATTATCATAATAATATTTTTAATTATAAGGTATTTATTATCTCTTTTATAGTACCTTAAAAAATGTGTAATATTCATAATTTATAAAGTCCAACCTACTCAAAGAGCTTATTACAAAAATATATATAGAGAGAGTGTGAGATAACTTTTGAAGAACTAAGAGTGTATTTAATTTGTGAAAATGTTTTTAATTTTTATTCTCTATTTTCATTTTTTAAAATATATTTTAATTTTTAATTATTTATTATTTAGAAAATATATTTTTTGTGAAGTTAAAATTTTGTTTTTGATATAATTTTAATTTGTATCTCTTATCTTGTTTTGTGTATCTCTTGTTATATATTTACGGGTTTGTTTATAACAATAATTTCCTTCTTTTCATATTATTTACTATCTTTATTTACTTTTACTGTAAAAGAGCAAAATGTTTACAAGTTTATTTCCTTAAAATATTCTTGCCTAAAAGAAGTGCTACCATATTATGATTATCAAATATACCTTTAAACTATTAATACAAAACAACTAACACATAATTTTAAATAATTTTTTTATATTGAATCAAAATCCAACCAAAACAAACAAAAAAAACTAATGGAAAGAGAGAGAACTTCCTTGCATAGGGACAAAGATACAATTATTTTTATTACGTGGGTCAACTATATAGATCAAATTCATCTCTATATGAATATAAAATTATACTATTTTTTAAAAATTTCACTTAATTTTAATAAAACTTTACAAATGAAGAATAGAGATGGGAAAATATGTCCCATGGAGGAGAATGAAGACAAGATGGGGAGAAAGGAAGTTGGCTGAGTTTAGAGTAGGAAAGGCCTGACCGTCTGCCCTGTTGCCATCCCCTCATGTTACTAGAAATGTTTATCCAATGAACTATCCACCAGTTCTACAACAGCAACAAAGAAATATAATACTATTTTAGGCATAAAAAAGGGAACCAACAAATCTTCAAGCATCTTGAATTTGAAGCTATAACCTAAGGGCCTTCATTCAGTTAAGCTTTTTCTAGTTGAACAACATTTGTTGTTCGTAAAATCAAGGAGGGCAAGAGCTTTTCCTACGGCAACTACAAATCTTGGTAAGACAAGATGAAAGTTGTTGTGAAGCTAAATTGCAAAGCGCCTGAATGCTCAGCAATTGCATTCTTCATAAAGAATTTGGAGAATGCCTGTGAACGATTACATCTAAAATGTCAAAATGGAATCATTATATTATTTTGGGTCTTGGCAAGGGAATCCCCATGGATTTAGATATTAGAAAATTTACTTTGATAGTATTCAAAACATAAAATCATTCATATTAAGTCATCAAAATACAAAATATAAATATGCAGAAGTGTTTATAAATCTATAATGATTAATCGTTATTTAGATCTGTACGATTGGTCTTAAAGAATAGTACATTTTTACTAAAAAAAATTTAATTTTTTTTTATGTGACCAATCTCGTATAATAAAATATTAAAACATAAAAACTGAAATATATATATTACGTGTGATTATCTATTAAGTTTCTACATATTACAGATAACTTCCGTTATCTATTTTATTTTTTTATTTTTTTTATTATAAAATAAAAATTATCTTTTAAATTTCTATACATTAAAAGTTCACAATCTATTAAAAATATTAAAATTTAAATTACTGAACATTTAGTTGATCAATTTTAATTATGTTAACATTATTTAACAATTTGTATCACATAATTATTTACGTATAAATACAACGTTAGATTAATGATCCAAAGTTAAATCATCTAAAGTTCCCCGAAAATATTACATCGTAAATTTCCTCTGATCTCCGCTGTTCACTGTCATCTACCGTCATTATCATGCCATGTGATTGTTTTATCTTCCTGTCTCTGAACTCACCATTTCAACCGTCACTTTACCTAAAATTTTTGCGCTCTTCGTTGCTCTGAATTCACCTTACCTCATCGACGAAGCCATCCAAGTTTTGGTGCCAATCTCCTTCTTTAGGATGGACCATGGGCACTAGGTCAGGAATTTGCAGAACCCAGTAAGATTGCTAGTTGCTATTTGCTAGCAAAATGTATAGAAATAGCCTAGTAAAATTTCATTTTTCCAGTCCACTTTCTCAGCAACAAAACAGTGACCCACTTATTGAACAAATTTGGCGCCAAAGTCATGGCCTGCACCACCAAGTAAGTTGCTGTCGTGCCTGTTCTGAATTTGCAAGGAGGTGAAAAAAAAAATCAAAGAAAGCAAGTTTCGTCAGTCCAGCTCCTGACCTCTACGAGGTCGTCATCTTGATTGATTATTTGTGTATTGCAGTAATATTGGAACCAGCATTTCTTTTCTTTTCTTTTCTTTTATATATATTTTTAAGTCTCTTTTCTTTTTTGTACATTTGATAGTGTGAGTGTTTAGGCGCATGTGAGACAAAATACGATTTGGATAAATTTTCTATCTTTGTGTATTGCTCAATCTCATTCCTCTAAGATTTAATGTCTTAAAATGTGAAAAACTGGATGTTTTCTATCTCTGTATTTCTCAATTTCACTATATGAAGAAGAATAGAATATTCGTAAAAAAAAGGGTGAAACTAATGAAAAAAAAAATCTCTAGTGTAAAGTTTTATATTTTTTCAGTTTCTTAATTGTGATATCTAAAACAATTTTGATTAATGAAATTTAGGGAATTAGGCGCCAGTAGTTTTTCATTGACTGAAAATGTTGATTTGGAGGTTGATAAGAAGCCTAAAGTTGGCATGACTTTTAGCATAGAGGGACCTTAGAAGTTTTGGGTTGATTATGGCCCAAAAATAAGATTTGATGTTTAAAAATTATACACTAACGAGAGTAAAAAAGAAGTGATAATATCATGTAGATTTGTTTGTTGTTTTAAGGGTTATCTTAGAGTAGATTAAAGAGATTTTCTTTCTAATAATTATCTGCTTGAGATTAGAATTAACTGTAAAAGAAAAATAAGAGTTATACATATAAATAGAAAATATCAAATTCATGATTTTGTTGAAGAATATAATCATATTCTTCATCTTATATAAATAACTCATATGTTGGCATGTCAGCATAATTCATCTCAAGTGCAAGCATGTGAAATTGATTTAGCAGATGATTCTGAACTTAAAACACAAGCATAATTTGAATTGATGAGTTGGTGGATAGGAGGAAGCGCTACTCTTGCTTATACTCCATTGAATCAAAAAAAATTATCTTCAAAGAAAAAGACAAAAAAGCTAGGTATGCGAAGAAGCCATCCTGTTTACTTATTGCAATATTTTCAACAACTACCATTGGAAAATCCATCATTTTACTATGTCATACAGCTTGACATAAAGGAACAAATTACCAATATATTTTGGATTAACGCAAGAATGTAATTGATTATGCTTATTTTGGTGATGTGATCTTCTTTGATACTACATACAGCACCAACAATGCATATAGACAACTTGCGTTGTTTGTAAGATTCAATCATTTTAGAGAATTAGTAATTTTTGAAACTACACTTTTATATGACGAGACAATATGGTCTTTCAAATAGATATAGGAAACTTTTTTAAAAGCTCATAAGTAAAAAAAGCCACAAACAAATTTTATTGATAAAGATCATGAAATAGCTAAAGCATTACTTAAAGTTATGCCCGAAACATCATGTGTATATGGAGATGTAAAATGTCAAAAAGTATATAAATAATTTGATGAAGAATTGATCTAATTTTTTAAGAGACTTTAATGCTTATGTGTATAAATACGAGGAGGACACTCAATTTGAAAAGGCATAGAATAGCTTGCTTTCCAACCATAATATTCCTTAGGATACATGGCTGAAATCAATATTCAAAGTGAAAAACAAATGTACAACTTATTACATAATTTCACAACTCCAAAAAGTAGTACATAACCGGCACAGGTGTTAAGAATAATTCCATCCAATTAGCTTTTGACATGATATAAACATAATATGATTATCTAATGTAATATGATAATATAGCATGTAGTTAAATCTATATACACATACGTTGGAGAGCTTCACTCCCTATACTGTACAAATCAAAATATCATAAAATCAAATATAACCATTATATAGATAGAAGAAGGGATTTTACTTGTGGTATATGAATCACTCCTAAAACCCAAATTTAGCAATATAGATAGACAACAAAATGAAGGCCATTGAAACAAGTTGAGCTCACTAAATGACAACTTAACATCTTACTTAACGGATAAAAAGGATTAAAATTTATATCTTTATCTAAAAAACATGAGTAATAAAGAAGTAAATTTTATAATTCAATAAGTAGATAATACATATTATAAAAAAATAGGACAAGGCAAAGACACAAGTTTTTCATAATAAAAATATAAACTAAGAAAAGAATTATAGTAAGAAAATATAAATATTAACAAAAATAATCTAACATAAATTAATAAATCAAGAAATCATAATTTTTAATAAAAATAGTAAAATGATTATTTGTAGAAAATTCAACAAGTTTCTAAAATAAAATTTCATCGAAAAAATGAAATAAAATAATTAATTTAAACTAAAAATAGTTAAAAAGATTTCGTATTAAAACCATAATCTAACTAATCTAACTTTGAGCATACAGCTTAGGAGAATAATCACTAAACTAATAGACATCCCGCTCAAATAACTAACAAGCATTCTAAAATGCATGAAGGGGATATGGATTCTCTGTTGCGTCTAAGGTGCAACAAAGAGTAACGTGCATCCAAAGTGCAACTTTTAGCTGGCGTTTTGACTTTTTTGTTTTCTTTCAATTAATTTTTAATTTATTTTAATTTAATGAAATAACCAAAATCTTTCAAAATTGAAAAGTAAAAGAGGACATTGTTATTTTGATATGTGAAAAAAAATTATTTTTATTTTTTAAATTTTATTTTTTAAAATATATTACTTAAAAAATTATTTTTTCCTTTAAAAATATTTTTATGTTAATTCTGCTAATAAAAATTTAATAACTTTTTTTAATTTATCAAAACGCTCTTAGTTATACTAAGATATATGAAAATGTGTTAAATATAGTTTTTCATTGCATTTTGGGTTTTTTTATTATGTTTAATTTATGTTAATTAAAAATGGGTTTATTTCAATTTAATTAAACCACCAAAATCCTCTAAAACTTAAAACTAAAAGATTCACTTGTTATTAAAAATTAATTGAAAGAAAAAAGATAAAAGAAAAAAAAGCCAAAAATATCAAAATAACAATTGACGCTTTTACTTTTAAGTTTTGGAGGATTTTGGTGATTTAATTAAATTGAAATAAACCCATTGTTATTAAAATAAATTAAACATAATAAAAAATAAAACACCCAAAATGCAATGAAAAACTATATTTAACAAATTTTCATATATATTATAACTAAGAGTATTTTGATTAACTAAAAAAATTTATTAAATTTTTATTAGTAGAATTAACATAAAAATATTTTTAAAGAGAAAATAAATGTTTAAGTAATATGTTTAAAAAATTAAACTTTAAAAAAATTAAATTTAAAAAATATTTTTCAAATATCAAAATAACAATATCCTTTTTTTACTTTTAAATTTTGAAATTTTTTGATTATTTCATTAAATTAAAATAAATCTATTTTTATTAAAATAAATTAAAAATTAATTAGAAGAAAAAAGAAAAAGAAAAGCCAAAACATAGTTAAAAGTTAGTTTTGAATGCACAGTACTCTTTATTGAGCCTTGGATGCAGTAAAAGATTCATATCTTCATCAAGACTAATATTTGCTATTGTTAACTAATAATATTTTTAAATAATATTCTTCTAAAAAATAATAAATTTAAATTTAATAAAAATCAAGAAATTCTAGTATATCAATCTCTTCATGATCATACTTTATTAAACTTTTAATATTGTTCACCAAACATCAATTCATAGATGGTACCATAAAGGCATAAAATTTTTCATTTTAGGTCAAATCACATTTTTAATAAAATTTATCAATTCACGATATAAATTTAAAATTTCCAAGTACATATCATCAAAACCATAAGACTATAATATGTCAATAACATTTTTGAACAACTTTGATCTCAAATAACCAATAATAAATTATCAACTCTATAAATATATTCAAAATTCAAATTTGACCTCCAATAATAAACATCAAAATACCAAATCCATAATATGTTCAAAATCTCAATACTAATTCATATCATACCTTTCACAATTTTGTAATAACCATAAATTTAATTAAGTTTAAATTAAAAAAAAAATTGAATTAAAGAGAGGATTTTGAAAATAGAGATAAGAACCGGTGAAAATAAATTTATTATTTACATGGGTTAAATAATTACAAAAGAAATATGAGAAGTTACGTTTTGGCGCGTAATTTTTATTTTTAAATGATAGTATTTTGTTATAATCAAATATATTTTATTTGTTTAAAAATAATTATGTTTTGCCAAAAAGTAAGTAGATTTTTAATTAAAATAATTACTATTTTGCTTCCAATAATTATATTGGCCTTTAATAAATTTTTATTTTATTTTTAGAAATATTCTTTCTTTTATTATGTATAAAGATATTTATTTTATAATTTGTTTTATTGAGTTTTTATCAAGAAAAATCATGATTTAAGAGTTTAATTAAAGGTTTATGAGAATGTAAATTTTTAAAAAAAATTAGAATATTTTTGGATGAAAAACGGAATTTATATGAATTTATATAAAAGAAAATCATTTTATTTAATTATTAAATAATAATAATAATTATTTAAAAAATAATAATAAAAGGGAAGGGGGAGGCAACGGAGAGGAAATGGAAGACGAGCCGAGAGATTTCGTTGCATAGTGAATAGTGAGTGAATAGTAATATTTAACATTTTCTCTAGATCTGGAGTACCTATTGGCTTCCGATCTTAAAACTGAAGGTGTTACTGGATTCAGGAAGAAGAATACTATGGTTTTAACCGATCAGTTTTTCAAATCAGTCGTTGAATAGCCGTAGATCTAAAGTAAAAAATATCAGAAAAAGGTAAATTCTGAAACTCTTATTTAGAGACCTCAAATTGAAAATCTGACACCGTAGATAAATTCAGAAATTAGATAAACATTAAGATATGTATTTTTTTCGGTCATTTGATAACTTTTTATGTGGTGGTAAATAGTGATTTTCGACGATGAATAGTCTTTCTGGTGGTGAACAGTACCCTTAGCGTTGACCAGCATTGACTAAGATTTCGAAGTCATTTTTTAGATTTTTAGACTCTCCGAACACGTTTTTGAAGTTTATTTGGTCAAATTTAAACTAAAAAAGTGCATTTTGGGGCTGTCCAACTCGGAGCCCTTATACTGTGAGTAGATGATTCTTTCTATGGCTTGTTTTTACTCTTCTTGAACTTTACATTGATAAAAGAGTATGATTACAAGTTATTTATACTTTTATATGTTCTTGAAATGGTTTAGAATATCTGAAATGGTTGCAATATGAAATTTAGTTCAAGAAGAGTATGACTTTTGAAATATATTGAACATGTGATTCTTACATGTATTTTTTACGATATGGAAAAGGAAATATGTTATGCATATGATATTGATTTATACAATGAAATGTTTGCCTCAGATATAAACATATATATGTGATTCCTCTGATTGAGAAGTTTTGACAGAGGAATATATTGAAAATGAAAATACTGCATTAAAGAGTACCTTTATTTTGAATAATATGGATTATATGAGATCATGGTTTTATGGAGGAATCCTATTGGAAACACTGTTTGTTAACAGCAGGTGATGTTAGCCTTGGTGCGCACCTTGATTGCCTCAGCTAGTAGGGGGTGGTGCTAACCTCGTATGAGGGCCAACACACAGGAAATGATATGTGATAGAGAGCGGAATGCCTCCTATATGGGTGAGATGCCATTTATATGAGTTATGATTTGCCTTCCTTTGCTGTGTGCTTGGAAAAACCCATATAGAGTCCCTTCACGTGTCCTCTTGAATGGTAGTAGGGCAAATCTCAGCAGGATGCTGAGTTTAGGAAAATCCTATACCACCAAAGTACGGAAGGGGGTCAAACTCTGATATGGTGGTTCTGATATGGGATCCTCCAGATGTTTTCACATGACTTATATTGATACATAACATGATTTTAATACCGTTCTTACAGCATTATTTATGAATTGAATATGCATATAAATTTGAACAGAGTTTACTTGAAATGCGGGTCCCATATGAATGTACCTCTGAATGGTGATTTCAATGTGACAACTTTTAAAATAAAGAGTACATTCATATGTTCACCTAAAAGGTCATAGGAGGTGTTATCTGTTCACTGAGTTGTAAAACTCACTACACGTGGTTATATGTTTTTCAGATAAAGACCTAGAATTTGGTCCTGCAGCTTCTTGAATGACTAGGAGTCGTACTTCAGCCTAAATTGTTTTTGGGCTCTCAGTGTTTAAACTTATAATATATTTGTACTCTGGAGTTGCTTTGAACGTCACAGACAGGATCTTTGTTTCCGCTATAAATCTGATATATATATATATAGGCTTGTCATGTATAATTATTAGTATTGCAAATTTATAAATGTGTGATAATACTCGGATATGTGATATTGTGAGACTATTTGCAAATGCATAATAATAAATTTTATTGGATATTAGAGGTATTCGCGTTCCTAAAGTAGGGGCGTGACAAGTTTGTATTAGAGAATTAGGTTTCCCTGTGGCTATCAGAGTAAAGGATATTCTTTAGTAGGACCTTTAGTATCGATATGGGCCGGACATATTTATACTTCAGGTGCTATTGAAGGATTCTATAGGATATGCATTTCCTTCCTATTCCAAGTGTGCTTAAATTCCTAGTGTAAGGTTTGAATACATATGATAGCATCTGAAAGAGGTGTTTTATTCTGTATAGTAAATGATGCCGCCAAGAACTAGAGCGGTCACTAGAGAAGAGGCCGTAGATCGTGCACCCTCTACTGAAGAGTCTGCACAATCTACAATTTCAGTACAAAGAGGCCGTGGTAGAGGCCAACCTAGAGGAAGAGGTAGAGGTAGAGGGCGTGCACGGGGTCTGAGAACCCCAAGACAAGATGAACAGATCCATGTATCCAATAGAGTTCCTGAGGAAAGAGTAGAACCTCCTCAGGAGCAACATGATAGAACCACTGAGATGATTGCTGGTATACATTGGAGTTTAGAGACATTGGCTGGGTTTATAGTGGAATAAGGCAGAAGGGAAGGCCAGCCACCAGAAAATGCTCTTGAAGTACAAGAATTGGAAAGAACAGCTGAGCAAGAAGATAAGCTTACAAGGATTGGGGTGTCATTACCGCAATTTCTTAAGTTAAAATCGTCGACTTTTTCTGGGTCAGGTGTTCAGGAAGACCCACAAATATTTATTGATGCTGTGGAACGAGTCTTCAAAGCTTTAGGGTGCGCTAGTAAAAGATTTGTTGAACTGGTGTCTTTTCAACTATATGATGTGGCTCAAGTATGGTTTGAGACACATGTGCAAGGACGGACAGTTACTTTACCACCAATGAAGTGGGAAGAGTTTAAGGAAGCATTTATGAACCGCTTTCTGCCAATGAGTGAAAGGGACAAGAGGGCCAGAGAATTTAAAAAATTAAGACAGACACCGAATTTGACAGTTTCTGAATATGACATTCGTTTTATCCGGTTGTCCAGATATGCACCATATCTGATCCCTACTGACAAAGATAGAATTAAGAGGTTTGTCTCGGGATTGATATGCCCGTTGTTTAAATCGGTGGGCCCTCAAATGAATCATTTTGTAATTTATTCAGCAGCTGTGGACTGTGCTAGAATGATGGAAGCACGAGAGCAAGCAGATATTGAAAGTTTAAAGAAAAGAAAAAGGGAGCGAAATAGTAACGCTTAAACGAGTTATAATCCTAATGTTAGAGGATCAAGATTTCAAAATTCATAGCGCTTCACTCAAACAGGAACTGGTAGCTCTAATCAGACATCAGTAAATATCAATAAGCAAAGACTAAATCAAAGAGATATGAGACCTGCTAGCCAACAAGATTCAAGATCAATTCCACCATGTCCTAATTGTAGCAGGCTTCATACTGGACAGTGTCGAAAAGAAACTGGTGCGTGTTTTAAGTGTGGACAAATGGGTCATTTGATGAAAAATTGCCCACAACTACGAAGTGTTGGTCAAGTATCGGTACAACCAGTTTCACCTTCTGCATCTGTGCCAGCACGACCAAATAGAGCAGTTTCAGTTCAAGCAAGTAGTGGGGGTACTAGTAGAGGACCAGGAAATTAAGGCCTAGAACCAGCTCGAGTTTTTACTTTGACACGACAGGATGCTCAGGCTTCCAATGCAGTTATGACAGGTACATTATCAGTATGTTCCCATAAAGCATATGTCCTGTTCGATCCTGATTCTACTCATTCTTATATATCACCATGCTTTGCTAAGAAATTGGATAGAGAACCTGCTAGTTTACATTGTTCTTTTATGGTTGCTACTCCAATGGGAGAATTCTTGCTGGTAAAAGATGTGTATAGATCGTGTGAAATTTCGATAGAAGGCAAGGAGACTCTTGTAAATTTGATAGTTCTAGATATGGTAGACTTTGATGTGATTCTAGGAATGGATTGATTGTCGTCATGTCATGCCATTCTAAACTGTCATCTTAAGGAGATTAGGTTTAATATTCCAGGAGAATCCTCCTTCTCAATACAAAGAGATTGTAATGAAATGCCTAGTAATCTAATATCTGCTATATCAACTCATAAGCTATTACAAAAAGGATGTCAGGGGTATTTAGCAGTAATCAAGGATGTTGATATGAAGTATACAAGTTTAAAGTAGGTTCCAGTAGTTAAAAAAATGTTCGATGTATTTCCTGAAGAGTTGCCTAGATTACCACCAGACCGACAGATTGAATTTGGTATTAATCTTCTCTCTGAAACACAACCAATATTCATACCTCCTTATAGGATGGCACCTGCAGAACTTAAGGAATTGAAGGAGCAACTACAAAATTTACTAGATAAAGGTTTTATTCGACCTAACACATCTCCCTGGGGTGCTCCTGTCCTCTTTGTGAAGAAAAAAGATGGATCCTTACATCTATGTATTGCCTATAGACAATTGAATAAAGTGACGATACGAAATAAATATCCTTTACCCATAATAGATGATTTGTTTGACCAGTTACAAGGTGCTGAATGTTTTTTGAAAATTGATCTGAGATCTGGTTATCATCAGTTGAGGATAAAGAAGGAAGATATCCCAAAAACTGCTTTTAGGATTCAGTATGGACATTACGAGTTCTTAGTAATGCCATTTGATTTAACAAATGCCCCAACTGCATTTATGGATTTAATGAATAGGGCATTTAAACCTTTCCTGGATCAGTTTATTATTGTATTTATAGATGACATTCTGGTTTATTCAAAGAGTCTAGAAGAGCATGAGCGGCATTTAAAAATAGCATTGCAAACCCTAAGAGAACACTAGTTATATGCTAAGTTCTCAAAATGTGAATTTTGCTTAGTAGTGTTACATTCCTAGGGCATGTGGTTACCAAAGATGGTATTCAAGTTGATCCCAAAAATATAGAAGCAGTGCAGCAATGGCCACGTCCTATGACAGTTACAGAGATTCGTAGCTTTCTTGGGTTAGTAGGCTATTATCGTAGATTTGTTAAAGATTTTTCAAAGATAGCTACTCCTTTGACTAAATTGACTAGGAAAGGAATCAAGTTTGAGTGGTATGATGCTTGTGAAGAGAGTTTTCAGAAACTAAAGAAGTGTTTGACCACAGCCCCAGTCCTTACTATTCCAACGGATACTAGAAGTTATGTAATATACTGTGATGCATCTAGAGTGGGCTTAAGCTGTGTGTTAATGCAAAATGGAAGAGTAGTTGCTTATGCATCCCGATAGTTGAAGAAACATGAATAGAATTATCCTACTCATGATTTAGAAATGGCAGCTGCAGTGTTTGCTCTAAATATTTGGAGACATTATTTGTATGAAGGAACTTGTGAGATTTATACAGATCACAAGAGCCTTAAGTATATTTTTCAACAGAAATATCTTAATTTGAGGCAAAGGAGGTGGATGGAACTATTGAGGGATTATGACTGTACGATTTTGTATCATTTAGGCAAAGCAAATGTATTAGCTGATGCTCTAAGCAGAAAATCCATGGGAAGCTTGGCCCATATAGCAGAGGTGCGACGACCATTGTTGGAAGAAATTCATAAGTTAGAAAGTAAGGGGATACAGTTTGAACTAAAGGAACAGATGATATTTTTGGCTCATGTGCAGCGTCAATCTTTCTTAGTTGAACAAATCAAAGCCGATCAAGATAAGGATGCCAATTTGCTCAAGATTAAGAATGAATTAAAGAATAACCAAAATTCTGAATTCTCAGTGGACACTGAAGGGGTATTAAAATATGACAGACGATTATGTGTCCCAAATGTCAATGATTTGAGAAAACAAGTTTTGGAGGAAGTACATCGATCTACATATACCATACACCCAGGAACGACAAAAATGTATCAAGATATGAAGGAATTGTATTGGTGGGATGGTATGAAGAGGGATATCGCGGAGTTTGTTTCCCATTGTCTGACATGCCAACAGGTGAAAGCTGAACATCAACAACCTGCAAGGTTACATCGACGAATAGAAATACCAAAATGGAAGTGGAAAAGAATTACCATGGATTTCATCATGGGATTACCAATGACTCCCAAAAGATATGATTCTATTAGGGTCATTATAGACCGCATGAAGAAGTCAGCACACTTTCTACCTGTGAAAACTACTTATAACGTAGCTCAGTATGTAAGGCTCTACTTAAATGAAATAGTTAGGCTATATGGAGTTCCTATATCTATTATATCTGATCAAGGGCCGCAGTTCACAACATGATTTTGGAAAGCTTTTTAAGAGGCATTAGAAACGAAATTGGATTTGAGCACAGCTTTCCATCCCCAAACTGATGGTCAGTCTGAGCGTATGATTCAGATTTTAGAAGACATGCTTTGAGCTTGCATTTTTTATTTTGGTGGAAGTTGGGATATGTACTTGTCTTTGGCTAAATTTGCATATAATAATAGTTACCAGACTAGTATACAGATGGCCCTATTCGAAGCTTTGTATTGTAGACGGTGCAGATCCCCCATTGGATGGTTCGAAGTGGGCGAGGCTAAATTTGTAGGGCCAGATCTTGTACAAGAAGCTTTGAAAAAGGTAAAGCTGATTAGAGAAGGGATGCATGCAGCTCAAAGTAGACAAAAGATGTATGCTGATAATAGGCGAAGGGAGTTAGAATTTTCAGAAGGTGAACAAGTGTTCCTAAAAGTATCACCCATGAAAGGAGTGATGAGATTTGAAAAGAAAGGGAAGTTAAGCCCTCGGTATATAGGCCCTTTTGAAATATTGGATAGAATAGGTGCAGTGGCATATCGCATAGCTCTGCCACCAGAATTGAGTGATGTTCATCCAGTATTTCATGTGTCTATGCTACGGAAATACTTACCGGATCCTACTCATGTCATTCAACCCCAAGAGATTCAATTGGATAAGAATTTAACCTATGAGGAAAATCTGATATCCATTGCTGATCGACAAGTGAAAAAGTTGCGGTCAAAAGAAATTCCTATGGTTAAGGTGATATGGCAAAACCATTCATTTGAGGAAGTTACGTAGGAAAGAGAAGATGACATCCACACCAGATATTCGCATTTGTTTGAACAATGAGGTTAGTGTTTATTTGCACCTATGGTGATGAAATTCGGAGACCGAATTTCTTTAAGGGGGAAGAATGTAATAACCATAAATTTAATTAAGTTCAAATTAAAGAAAATTTTGAATTAAAGAGAGGATTTTGAAAATGGAGATAAAAACTGGTGAAAATAAGTTTATTATTTACATGGGTTAAATAATAACAAAAGAAATATGAAAAGTTACGTTTTGGCGCGTAATTTTTATTTTTAAATGATAGTATTTTGCTATAAGCAAATATATTTTATTTGTTTAAAAATGATTATGTTTTGCTAAAAGTAAGTAGACTTTTAATTAAAATAATTACTATTTTGCTTCAAATAATTATATTGGCCTTTAATAAATTTTTGTTTTATTTTTAGAAATATTCTTTCTTTTATTATGTATAAAGATATTTATTTTGTAATTTATTTTATTTAGATTTTATCAAGAAAAATCATGATTTAAGAGTTTAACTAAAGGTTTATGAGAATATAAATTTTTAGAAATTTTTGGGATATTTTTGGATGAAAAACAGAATTTATATGAATTTATATAAAAGAAAATTCTATTATTCAATTATTAAATAATTATTATTATTATTTTAGAAAAAATAATAATAAAAGGGAAGGGGGAGGCAATGGAAAGGAAATGAAAGAAGAGCCGAGAGATTTCGTTGCATAGTGAATAGTGAGTGAATAGTAACATTCAACATTTTCTCTAGATCTGGAGTGCCTATTGGCTTCCGATATCAAAACTAAAGGTGTTACTGGATTCAGGATGAAGAATACTATGGTTTTGACTGATCAGTTTTTCAAATCAGCCGTTGAATCGCCGTAGATCTGAAGTAAAAAATTTCAAAAAAAGGTAAATTCTGAAACTCTTACTTAGAGACCTCAAATTGAAAATCTGACACCGTAGATGGATTTAGAAGTTAGATAAACATTAAGATATGTATTTTTTCAGTCATTTGGTAACTTTTTATGTGGCGGTGAATAGTAATTTTCGGCGGTGAACAGTACCCTTAGCGTTGACCAAGATTCCGAAATCATTTTCTAAATTTTTGGATCCCCTGGACACGTTTTTGAAGTTTATTTGGTCAAATTCAGACTAGAAAATTGCATTTTGGGGCTGTCCAACTCGGAGCCCTTACCCTGTGAGTAGATGATTCTTCCTATGGCTTGTTTTTACTCTTCTTGAACTTTACATTGATAAATGAGCATAATTACAAGTTATTTTTACTTTTATATGTTTCTAAAATAGTTTAGAATATCTGAAATGGTTGCAATATGAAATCTAGTTCAAGAAGAGTATGACTTTTGAAATGAATTTTGAAATACATTGAACATGTGATTCTTACATGTATTTTTCACGATATGGCAAAGAAAATATGTTATGCATATGATATTGATTTATACAATGAAATGTTTGCCTTGGATATAGACATATATATGTGATTCCCCTGATTGGGAAGTTTTGACAGAGGAATATATTGAAAATGAAAATACTGCATTAAAGAGTACCTCTGTTTTGAATAATATAGATTATATGATATCATGGTTTTATGGAGGAATCATATTGGAAACATTGTCTGCTAACAGCAGGTAATGTTAGCCCTGTTGCGCACCTTGATTGCCTCAGCTAGCAGGGGGTGGTGCTAGCCGCGTGTGAGGGCCAACACACGGGAGATGATATGTGATGGAGAGCAGAATGCCTCCTATATGGGCGAGATGCCATTTATATGAGTTATAATTTGCCTTCCCTTGATGTGTGCTTGGAAAAATCCATATAGAGTCCCTTCGCGTGTCCTCTTGAATGGTAGTAGGGCAAACCTCAGCGGGATGCTGAGTTTAAGCAAATCTTATACCACCAAAGTACGGAAGGGGTCAAACTCTGATATGGTGGTTCTAATATGGGATCCTCCAAATGTTTTCACATGATTTATATTGATGCATAACATGATTTTAATACCGTTCTTACAGCCTTATTTATGAATTGAATATGCATATGAATTTGAACAGAGTTTACTTGAAATGCGGGTTCCATATGAATGTACCTCTGAATGGTGATTTCAATGTGACAACTTTTAAAATAAAGAGTACATTCATATGTTGATCTAAGAGGTCATAGGAGGTATTATCTGCTTACTGAGTTGTAAAACTCATTACACGTGGTTATATGTTTTTCAGATAAAGACCCAGAGTTTGGTCTTGCAGCTTCTTGAATGACTAGGAGTCGTACTTCAGCCTAAATTGTTTCTGAACTCTCAGTGTTTAAACTTGTAATATATTTGTACTCTAGAGTTGCTCTGAACATCACAGGCAGGATTTTTGTTTCCGCTGTAAACTTGATATATATATATATATATATATATATATATATATATATATATATATATATAGACTTGTCATGTATAATTATTAGTATTGCAAATTTATAAACGTGTGATAATACTCGGATATGTGATATTGTAAGACTATTTTCAAATGCATAATAATAAATTTTATTGGATATTAGAGGTATTCGCGTTCCTAAAGTAGGGACGTGACAAATTTAATGAAGAGTATAAACGATTAATGCTTGTCATGGAATACCTAAGGGCATTAAAATGAAGAATATTTAAATAGTGTAAATTTTTCAGTACAATATAAAGCATTTAAATAAATATGTATATAAATGATGTGAAAATTTCAAAAATATGGTGTGAAAATTAGAAAGATAGTAAAATATGTCATAACATACATTATCTACTCTCAAAACAATTGGTCAAAAGTTGCTTAGCTCATTAAGGCACTCTTCCAAACAAATTCAACAAGAAAAGACCTTAAACATATATGAGTTCAGGAGGTATGAAATTTTAAAAAATAATTCTTGAATTGCAAAAAGCAGACTTTAGAAGGCCAGTCAATGAAACAAGACATTGTTCATGCGTTGCACATATTAGAAGGGTACTAGCAAGTTGTCTTAATGCGTCGCCATAAAGGGTGGCACATAGGGTGCAAAAGGGGCATTTGTAAAGGTGTTTTGATAGTAAAATTTTCGCTCTTAAGGTTTTTTCATCTCTTGAATCTATCTGCGTGATTAGTTTTATATTTTGAACAATTTAAATAAGAGTTTCGAAACTCAATTTTTTTGTAAGATTTTTTTCTTCCAATTTTATGTGGTCTTCCAACTAATTTGAAAGAAAGTAATTTGCAAAACTTGAGTTCGATGGTGCTTGCAGTGTCATAAATGGAGGCAATGTCTTTGAACCAAGATTTTTCTAAAAGCTAGAGAGAGAAAATGGAGTTTGGGGTTTCTAAATGATACTTTTTTTTATATAATATTACCATAATAGTCATAACTTTAACTTCCCTCCTTCTTTTTCAATCATACCATAAGTGATTATATTTCTACTCTAAAAATACTAACAAAGTACCTATCTCCCCTAACCCCATTTAGCCATTGCCCCAACTTTTATCTTCAAGGGACGGATCACGACACTTTCATCATCAAAACTTATTTCACCGTTGACCATCATCACAGAACTTTCATCATCAACACGCATTCCATTGTTGACTGCCATCGCGACACTTCCATCGTCAATTTGTCATAAACTCTGAGGCCATTTCAAATCCATCATTATAGTGGCAAACCATTTGATGAAGTAATTATTTACAGCTACTTGTATTATTATGATCTTACAATAAATAACTAATTCATATCACATATTTTTAGCAATTTTTGTAGTGACTACACATGCTTAAAATTGAAGTCGGTAAGCATATAAATGAAGATTATCAAATTATGATATTTATGAGGATTTGGTGTATTTAGGATATATTTTAAATGAACTTATGTTTTTTAAATAACTATTTAAATATAATGTTATTAAAAATAGTGTTTAACAATTTAGAATTATGTAGATTTGTCCTTTTGAATTATATTAATTTTTTAAAGACACTTAGTTTTATTTTGACTTTATATGAAATATTTCATATAAATAAGTCAAGAAAATTTTACTATTTTAAATTTGTTGTTTGTCTTGGTTTGAATTCAGGGATGGGACTAATATTTTTTAAGGATCTAGGTCTGGATACTATAGTACCTTATCTATGGCCATTCCTAGAATTATCTTTTTATTTATTGTGTATTCTATTCTCTCCACCCTTTTTTTTTTTTTTTAATATGGGTGCATGTTTGACACTACGTTAAAGAGTACATAATCTTCAACTTGATTAACCCGACCAATTCGCATAATACAACACAATCTGAATTCTTCAAGTGACCCAAACTTTCAATTAGTGGCAAGTGTATGTTTTTCAATTTGACTATTATTTGACCAAGTTGAATTTATGGTTTAATTTATTTGTTGTACAATGTTAGCTAACATCGGTACATGTGATCATGTACAAGTCTTGTGTTATATGAACAAATGTTAATTAATTAGCGGAATAGGGATGGAAAGGGTTACTAGAGATTTTGAGATGATTGAAGAGTTTAATAAGCATATTTAAAAGTTAATGGGGATTTTTTTTCAATCTGTTCAAAATTTCAGGGATGAGTAAGCATCTTCTTTTAACAAATGCACTGTATCTTATGACTCTTAGTATTGCCTAAGTAATAATATTAAATAAAAAAATCTACTTATCCATTTATTGATATATTTATTAATTGTTAGTATTATTTATTAATTTATTTTCAAGAGATTATTAATTGCAAAATTATTAATTTATAATTAGTTATAATCTGATATGTGATTACAATAGATTTGAAAAGAAAATTTCAAATATACAAGATTTAAATTCAAAATAATATCTTCAAAAGTACAAGATGCATTTAGAAAGAAAATTATAAAATGAATCATTGTTGACGATAAAGTTAATGGCCTAGATGTTTAAACAAAAAATGTATTTTGATTCTGGAAAAATTATGTTATTATTACTTTGGCATTCTACAAATTTTTAAAATTTTTTCAGTACTTTAAAATATAATTTTGTTTTAATTTCACATTTTGAATGTATTAAAATGATGATAAAAAATAAATATATAGAGTTTAAATAAATTTATTTTTTCAATTATTAAAATGATAACAAAAATTATGTAAAGTTAAACTAACAATAACCCATTTTTCATGACAAATTTTCAGGCTAAGAGAGAATTGAAAGTCGTAATTATTTTAAAGGAGATTAATCTCTGAGTTCAGAAAAAAGAAGATAAGTTTTCTATTTATATAAGTTACAATAAAATTTTGTGAGAATACATTCATATCGATGTTATAGGCCAAAAGACAATGGTCCTGCTTGACCTTACCCGACCCATATATTCATACAGATTTGGCCATGTAGGCCTACCTCTAATTCCTGTGGCTTTGTACACACTTCGAGAAACAATTGGAACACTCTTACCAAGAAGAGCCTGGTGGGAAAAATAATAGTGGATAAACTACTAAAGAAGAAAACAGTGAAGAACGTGATCAAAAAAGGGTGGGGTAAACCAAAAGGGTTTGAAATCGTTGATTTGAATGTCAACACCTTTGTTTTTAACTTCGAAGAAGAGAGCACAATCAGAAGGATATTAGCAAAAGCACCATAGAACATCATGGGGCATATACTAAATGTCTATAGTTGGATATCAGAAGTTACGATTCAGGAGATGGATTTCACCTATGCTCCTTATTGGGTGCAAATCCATAGCCTACCATTAAAAAGCCTGACAGTTAAAAACGGGCACATGATAGGGAGCAAGGAGGGAGACGTGATTGATGTAGAAAATCCAATGGTAGAGAGGAGAATACTACGACATTTCATAAGAGTTAAAGTCCTCATAAACATCCAAGAGTCATTTATTACTAGTTTTTGGCTCCTAGGAAAAACCTCTCTAGAACCTGGGTAAGATTGAGGTATGAAAAGCTTCAGGAGTTTCAAGTGTAGGAGATTGGGGCATGAACAAAAAGATTGTAGATCTGAGATGGCTAGGGTAGCGTATGATCAAGGAAAACCAAGGTATGGACCTAGTTTAAGAGTTTAGCCTGCAAAACTGTTGTCCACCAAAGTTGCAGAGAGTTCATGGAACAAGGAAGGGAAAAAACGAAGGAACCAAGGTGAAAGTGATAGCACAGTAGAAAAGGAAAAAAATATTAGCACAGGAAATGAAGAAAGCATGAGATCCAAATGGCAAAAGTTCTAGGCTCGATGCAATAGTGGCACAAAGGGCAGTAGCAGCGATGCGAGCCAAAGACAGTGGGAAGAAGAAATAGAAGGAAGTAAGGAAATGGAAAGTGAGAACAAGAAGAGCAAGAAAAAAGAAGAGTTATATAACAAATATAGCACTCCTTGGGCAAAGAAAGTAGGAAAAGCAACCTACAAGGAGAAAATCTTGTCTAGAGTTAACTTCCAAAACATGAGCTGGCAGAAGCATGGGGGCCCGGACAGATAAAAAAAAGTAGGGATGGATGAGCTGGCAAAAGATATAGATTTCCCAATGAATGAAGAGATGCCTAATGAAGCTAATGGGCTAGACCAAAGAAGAAATGTTGAGCTACCGAAGGGCCTGGGCTTGGGCCTGGAATCTAGACCAGCTAGCCCAATGAAAGAAAATAAACTAGTAATCAACAATAGCCCAAGGTTTATACAGGGATATGGGCCAGAGATGGAGCAAGGCGTTGGGTTGGACGATACTAGAGAGGGTGGGCCCAGTAGGTGGACCATCAGAGTGAACTTGAAAGAGGAAGAGAACAAAACCAAAGGGATTGAACAACTTGCAGGTCAAAAGGAATATGGAAGACCTTTAAGGATGAAAAGAAGAAATGAATGGGAGCTAAAGAAACTTAATACAGAGAAGAAAAAATGGACAAGAAGAAGGAAAGAAATTGTGGATAATCAACAGTATTTTGTAGAACTACCCAGTGAGGATGAAGAAGAGGAGAATACAAGGGAAGGAAATTGGGCAATAGTGAAGAGTGCTTTAATTCATGCTATGGAAAATGGAAGAAATATGGCAGAAAACCAGATGGAAGGAAAGTCCAAAAAGCTGAAAAGAGAGGAAGGGGAACAAAAAGGAGGGAGGAAGACACTGCAACAGGGTTTATTCTTAATGGTTGAGGGGTGGAGGTCGCTTTGACGGTTTGTGAGCTAAGAGACTTATGTCTTAAAAATAAACTCTCAATTTTGTTTCTTATGAAAAAAAAAGCAAAGCGAAGAAGTTAGAAAATATAAAAAGAAGGCTAAGTTTTGAAGAGATGGTGATAGTTAATCCCATTGGAAGAGCAAGAGGTTTGTCCTTGATGTGGAGGAATTGTAGTGATGTGGAAGTGGTAGAAAAGTATCATAATTATATTCATACAAGAATCAAGCTTGAAAATGAGAGAAGTTATGTTGTTACCACCTTTGTGTATGGGCCTCCGGATAGAAGAACAAGAAGACAGTTTTGGCAAAATTTGGTAACACTAAAGCTAGGTAATCAAACCACTTGGCATTGTATTGGTGATTTTAATGAAATATTGTATCATTATAAAAAATAAGGGGTAAGACCACATAGCAATATTCAAATTGAAAAGTTCAAAAAATTTATTATTGAAAATGATCTTTTTGACTCTCCCCTTAAAATGTGCAAGTTTGCTTGGAGTAACATGAAGGAAGAAGGTGGGGTTAGGGAGAAAATTGATAGGAGCCTTGCTAATAAAGCTTGGCTTAACAATTTTAAAGAGACAATAGTTTTGGTCCTCCCTGTAGTGGGGTCTAATCATAGTCCTTTGATCTTGAATACCAAGGAAAAAAAAAAGGATGTTCAAGTTTGAAGCTTATTGGGTAGATCAAGAAGACTTCAAAGGAAAGGTGGAAAAGAGTTGGAGTAGTGAAGGAAATTAAAACAATCTGAGAGGCTTTGTTGGAAAAATAAAAAAAGTAGCAAAAGACTTGGAGAGGTGGAAAAACAACAAAATCAGGAGGGCTGACGCCCAAATCACTAATCTCAAGAGGAAGCTCCAAAGGATACAAAACGGAAGCAATGCAATGAGAACATAGAAGAGACTAAAAGAATTAAAGTAAAAATCAATAACGTTTGGAGGTAGGAAGAGAAATACTAGACTCAGAGATCTAGAATTAGGTTGTTAAAGTGTGGTGGCAAAAATATAAAAATTTTCCACCACTCTACCATGCAAAGAATGAAGCACAATAATATAGTGAGGATAAAAGATGAAGAAGGCAACTGGAAAGAATGAATAGAAAACATCTAAGAGACATTCCAGAATTTCTATCATAATATTTTCAAGTCATCCAGCCTGGACCCTTGCCCAAGTCTAGAACAGATTATCCCTAAATATATCTCTCCTGAAATTAATGAAAAGATGCTAAGGTATGTAACAGATGAAGACATAGAAAGAGTTTCTTTTGAGTTAGGAGTCATATAAGCCCCAGGACCAGATGGTATGAGTAGGATTTTCTACCATAATTCCTGGGAAGTAGTGAAGGGGGATGTGTGCAGCGCTATAAGGAATTCTTTTGAAGATGGGCAGATTCCTAAAGAGATCAATGAGACCCACATTGCCCTAATCCCTAAAGTTTAAAACCAAAAATATGTAGGACAATATAGACCGATCAGCTGTAGTAATTTCATCTATAAAATCATAACAAAGATTATGGTTAATAGGATGAAACACTATATGAATGGTCTTGTGTCACAAAATCAAAGTGCCTTTATAAGTGGAAGACTCATTCAAGATAATATTGTACTCGTCCAAGAAGCATTTCATTTCCTAAAGCACTACAAGAACAAGAGGCAGCAGTTCATGGCTATTAAACTGAATATGAATGGCTATTAAACTGAATATGAATAAAGCCTATGATAGGCTTGAATGACATTTTTGGAAAAAGTAATGTAGGTTATGGGTTTTGATAAGAAGTGGATTAGATTGGTTATGGTTTATGTGTCTTCTGTTACTTATAGAATTAAAATCAATGGTGTGCTAGGTCTTCGACAAGGAGAACCACTATCTCCTTATCTTTTCATCATGGCAGTAGAAGTCTTATCTAGGAGGATTACCGAAGAAAATAGGAATGGGTAGATTAGTGGTATTAAGCTGGCCAGGCATGCCCCTGATGGAAACCAAGCAACGACCCTAATAAAGATATTAGAAGAATACTCAAAAGACTTGGGTCAGAAAGTGAGTCTAGAAAAATCTGGTATTATTTTTGGTAGAAACATCGTAGAAGATGTCAAGAATAACGTCGAAGGTGAACTAAATATGCCTATATGGGAGAACCCTGAGAAATACTTGGGAATGCCAACAGTGTGGGAAAGATCCAAGAAGCATGCACTGAATTGGATTATGGAGAAGGTTATACAAAAGCTTACAAACTGGAACATGAAATTTTTATCTCAAAGTGGAAAATAAGTGCTCATTAAATCAGTGATACAAGCCATCCCATCTTATACGATGTCTATCATACTCTTTCCAAAAAAAATTTGTGCTAAACTATGCTCTAAAGTGGCAAAGTTTTGGTGGAGAAACACCAGAAAGGAAAGAGGTATTCATTGGGTAAATTGGGAGAAATTGATAAGGAGAAAAAGTGCGGGAGATATGGGTTTCAAAGATTTTAAGAGTATAAATATTGCTCTCTTAGCCAAACAAGCTTGGAGAATTATGGAAGACCCTAACTCTATATGGGCAAAGACTCTTAAGCAAAAGTACTTCCCCAATATGAATTTCCAACAAGCAAAAAGGGGGGATGTTCTTCATGGAGATGGCTCAGTATCATGGAAGCGAAAAATTTTATTCTTAAGCATGAGAGATGGAAGGTGAAAAATGGAGAGCAGATTAATATATGGAATGACAGATGGCTTAAAAATGGATAAATCCTGGAAAATCAATCTAACAGCAGTCTAACAAATGTGGAGTTGCTCATTGACCAGTCAACAAAGAGATAGAAAGTGAAAATTATCAAAGAACTGATGCCTAGCAACCTGGTCAAAGAAGTTCTAGCTACTGATATATCTCATTCGGATGTTAAAGATAAATTCATATCGCCCAGGTCAAGTGATGGGAATTACTAGATTAGTAAAGGGTATGAAGTTATCAAGTATGAAGAAATTGAATTGGTCAGGAACAACCCTTCATCCTCACTATCTGTTAACCTAAAAATATGGAATTGGGTATGGGGATCCACAGTGCCTCCAAAGGTGAAAACCTTTATATGGAAAATACTTCATAATGTTATTCCTAATAGAGAAAATCTTTTCAAAAGAAAAATCATCCAGGATCCAAACTACCCTATTTGCAATAGATCAGCAGAGACACGATAGAGCATCTTTTCCTAGAATGCCATTAGACTAGACCCACTTGGTTTGGAGCTGACATCCAAACTAATGCAAACATCCAGGGAAGAGTAAGATTGAATGAGCGAATTTGGGCAAAAATTGAATAGTTTGATAAGATGGAAGGAGTAGATGCTATAAAGGCAAGTGCTAAATGTTTTGCCATGCTATAGTTTATATGGAAGGAAATGAATGCCTATGTGTATGATCAGGAAAAACCTAATCCTAGCAGAGCAATTAGAAACACCCAAGCCCTAATGACTAACATTGTAATAAAAAACAATCCAGGTAGCATTACAAATCAAATCAGAGAAAGAGGAGAATCGATCACAAATGCTAAATGGGAACCACCCCCAGAGGGATGGATCAAGATTAATGTAAATGCAGTTTTTGAAAAAAATAGTTTAGAGAGTTACCTGGCAGTTGTTGTTAGAGACTCAAAAGGGAAGCTTCTAACAGGGGTTACCAGAAATTGCCTAGCTTTCTTGGTGCTGGAGGCTGAAGGAAAAGCCATAGAGGAAGCTTTGATAATGATTAGGAACCTGGAGATGGAACGAGTTATTTTAGAGTTAGACTGTAAAAATCTAGTGGAGGTATGCAATCTAAAGAAAAAAATATGGAACATCAACCATATACCTACCTTCATAGAAAAAGCTACCGTGGAAGATAGATCTATACGAATTAAGTGGATCCTTTATGGGTCTAACAGTGCTACACATACAATAGCAAAACTGGGGGCAAGTGGAAGACTTCATAAGAGCTGGGCTGCCAAACCCCCAGCGTGTCTGAAAAGTATTTTGAGGATGGAAGCCGGTGGAAGAGGAATCGCCACATAGAGTGGCTGAGGGATTTCGTTGTCGGTGAACGAATGGGTACTATTTTTTGTAGGGTGTGTTGCTATGTTTTTCTGCGAGATATATTTACTATGTTACCAAGAGTTGGATCAGGTTTTTCTGATCTCCTTGTCTCTTTGGGCCAGGGCCTTTGGTCCTTTCTTGTTGTAGGCTTTGGCCAGTTCAAAAAAAAAACAGTTGGAACTAAACTTAAAATAGAAAAAAGAATGGTAATGACATATCAAAAGCATTGATAGAAGCCAAATTCACCATTCTCAGAGAAATCATTGCCATTAGAGAGAGATGTCAAGGAAGAAACCTAGATCAATAAAGCTACTATGCCTTTTACTGTCAAAGATAGTTCAGCTAATGGCTTCGGATAAACAGAAAATCAACATTGGCTTCATAGCTCGAACTTTTGGGCTCGACCCATCAACTTTGAAGCTCAATGCCTCGATTGAATGTCCTCCTCTCAATTTTTTTAGGCAAATCTAAGCTTTTCTCATAATTTTCAAAATTTGGTTAGTCCTACTTTTCTTGATTGGCTTTCTTTTGAAATGAAACAATGGTTTGATGATTAGCTTTGTATTTTCTTGGTGGCTATTTACTGTATTTGGCATAGAAGGAATTGTTTAAGATTGGGCAACCAAGTGGAAGATTTAATGGCCACTTATGGCTGTTGCAGGAAGTTTGTAATAAGTACAAAGCTAGTTTGTCTTGTGCAAAATGAAGCTTCTACAATGTCTACTTGGTGAAGCAAACCTGAGTTTCCTTTTTGTAAGCTTACCATGTGGTATTCTATGATAGTTCTCCCACTCATCTCGATGATGTTCCCATCACTAAGTAAGATCCTTTCTTAGGTAAGGCCCATTGAGTTGGCTTTGATATAATTTACCACGGCCCCATTACCCTCTCTCCAAAAGACACGCTTAATGGAGTGTGTAGTGAGCTATGTAATGTAACATCCTCAAATTTTAATTATTCTAATATTTACACCTAAATTATTCTAGGAAATATAAAAGAAAAAAAATTAGGAAGAAAGGGAATTATTTGATAATAGAATAAATGTTATATTTTTAGAAATAGGATAAAATACATTAATCTTATTTTTTTCTTAAGAAAAATATTTATTTACAAAAATAATTGAAATGCTATATTAAGGAAAAAAATAGAAGATATTAATTAAAAAAAATATCATCAGAGATCATGATGCTCATGGTAGGCTTAGGGAACCCTTCACCTACTTAGCCATTATGAAATAAGGGGCAACTCATGGAGTTAATAAATGATAGCAGAGGAGATATTTTTTTGGCTAAGAAAGATTAAAGGAAGTAGAAGGTTAAGCAGTGGGAAATATAGAAGGAAGAAAGAGGAAGAAGTTGGGGTCATCTTAGAGAAATAGTAGTTGTTAAAGGAATTTTTGGGTAGATTTCATAGTTATTTATTTTGAAAACTTATTATGATGCAAGCTAGAAAAAAAAATCTTTTGATGTTTCTCCCTAATTCTTTTTATCTTGCTTTCTCCTAGCAAATTTTGGATATGAGCTGTTAGAGATAACCATTTTTGACTTTATGTTTAATGTATATGCATGTTATGTACTCTATGGTTGGAGTTTTGCTGGTTTAGGTTGATTCAAAGGCTAGAATTGGTTTGGTTATTGTTTTGTTGGCTGAAAATGTATAGGTGAGAATATGTGTGTGTGTGTGTGTGTGTGTGTGTGTGTGTGTGTGTGAATATATAAGTTTTATAATGCTATTTACTTGGAAACAATTACTAGGATTGGTCCTAGATAACACATAATGAATAAAACCTCAGTATAAGATCTTAAGGGAAGAGAGAAGTGGTAAAAAGGTAGTCTTTTGGGTGACAGAGGAAAAATAGAGTGGTGCAACCTAGAAGCACGACTGTGCCCTAAGACATGGCTAGGTCGTGCTTTAGGCTTTCTCATGAAATACATACCTGAGATCAACATAGGCAGGCCGTGCTTTGTGATGTCTCATGAACTAAGGGCACGATTGAATGGGTTCAAGCACAGTCGTGCCCTGAAGTACGCCCAAGTCATGCTTGAGGCTATAAAATGAGTTAAAAGCAAGATAATAAGGGGTAAATTGCATGCAAACTATGATGTAAGATAGGAATATGCATATTGAAGTGAGTTGACTAAATATAAACTCCTAATCAAGTATATATATGTTTATAATTTTGGCTTGGCTAATGAATGAGTAATAAATGGTTGGATATGAAACCAATAGTTGGGTTGAGTATTATAATTATATATGCATACAATAAAATAATACATTTCCTAAAATTCCTAATACTAGATAAGGGCAACCTTTAAAAAGGGACTATAAAAAATGAATTCTCTTTAATTAAGAGGGATTTATAAGTTTTCTTTGAGCTGAGTTGTATAAGAGAAACTTACAAAGATAAGATAAGTCTTAGTAATGATATGAAATATATAAGAAAACACTTTATACAAAGGGTAAGTGGAAAACTAAAGATTATTATAAATATGATCATGTGTATTAAAAATGAAGACTTTGGAAAGATATGTAAGGCCAAACCATTTTTCAAGTCTATGAATCATTTCAATCCATGACATGGTCAATATGTTATACTATAGATGCAGGTTACATATATTATTTAAAGTTTTGAAGAATGATCAATAGTAGTTGCCTGATTGCACTTATATATATGTATATGTATGGCCTTAAATAATTGTATGCTATACATGACGTTAGAAGCAAATATGTGGATGCTTTATCATAATGCATTGTTAAAAGAATCCATATCATAATTTGGCCATTTTAAGAAAAGATACAAAGAGGGATGATTTTTGCCGATGCGAGGTGACTAAAGAAAGGTTTCACGACCTTTGTATTGGTATTAAAATAGGGGATGTCTTATTCACAAATAGAGAAAGTATGTTTTATGCCATGCTTAGGTAGTAGGAGACATCCACATTCAGGGGTGAGCCGATTACTTATTTGACCTAGTGAGATGGTGCTCACATGAATTACAAAATCAGTAAATTAGTCAAGCAAGAGAAATAGTTTTGATACTAAAACTATGATGATCTATGAATATGCATCAAGAGATGGATATATGTATATAATACAGCCTAGTATGGTTGTGAGTACTATGTTTACATGATATTATATGCATTGACATAATATAAAGATTATGACGATATACACTATGTAATATATATAGCCGAACATGATATGATATTGAAGATATGTGTGCATTATCAATATATAACACTGAGAATTTTTATTCTCACTATTGTTCATATTATGTTCAGATAAGCATATTATCATGACAATTTACTTTATGACCCTGATGTTTGTAATTCATTGGGTTGAGCTGTCCTATCTTGGGCATATCCAAATAGTGCAAAAGTTCTTTGTAGTTTAGTTATATGAGTTTCCGATGCACGTGCCACCACTATTTGTAGCATCAAGAAAATAAGATGAGTGATAGAGTACAGAGTGTATAGTAACTATTTTGTATTAAATTAACCCAGGATGTATATTCTTTTGGAATAGTGATCGGGTACCCTCTTACTTTTGTACTACAAATAGTACATTGGTTACTATAGTTTGTATATAAACATCTCCTTAGGTAGTTGAACTGATATAATGGCTATATTAATCTAATGTTATGTATAAAGTTATGATGTGCTATTTTATTATATTACTTAGTTAATTAAATATTTAATTACCAATTGAGTTAAGTGATCAATGTAATCTAGGTAAAAGAAGGTAAGTAATAATATAATAAATGAAAATAGATTGGCAAAAAAAAATAAAATTCTAAGATCATTACATGTTATATGTCCTAAACCTTTTTAGTTGTTATCTAATGTGGAACTCTTTGACAACTAGCTAAGAATGTTGAAGGTGTTGTTGTTGGAAGCCCATGCTACAAGGGATGATATTTTATTTGCAATGGATATAGGGGTTAATGACATATGACTGGAGAGTGAACTACTATTGCCTATTGGCATTAATGGCTCCAAGGGGAAATTTTAATATTTTGGATTGCTTATGTTAGAGATCAAAGTCCTTTTGTCTTATTTTAGTTCTTTTAAAGCTTCTTAGATTGCTAGATCTAGAAATTAGAGGGATTAATCAACTCGGTTCGGTCAATTTTAGAGGCTTAACCAAACCAAACCAATTATTTATTTTTTAGAAAAAAAAACCTGTTTAGTTTGGTTGGGATCTGTGGAACAGAACCATACTAAACCATAGAAAATCAATTTGAATTGATTTGGCTCATTGGTTTTTTTTTCTCTCCCTGTCTCTCTCTCTTGGGTGTTTTGCAATTCTTCAATGCTTCTACGTTGTAGGAGTGCAGATTGGAGAACTTACCAACACCTTGTTGAGATAGGTGAGAAGAACCCATTTATTCCCACTATCACTCAACAACTGAATAAGGTTGAAGTTAGGGTTGGTGTCGGTGTGATTGGTGCAGGGCATGGATGGTTGAGACGTGGCTGAGAAGGATAGAGGTAACTTATGTGAGCTTAATGATGAGGTGAAATTTGAGACTTTGGCAACTGTGTGCTAACGGTTTAGAGGGCATGTACTTGAAGGAATGGGTATGTCAAAGTCAGTTGAAATAAGCAAAACTTTAGAAGGCAAAAGTAAAACAATATCTAAGGACGACACATCGAGAGATATAGAAGAACTAGAGTAGAGGGTCTGAACTATGGGAAAGATGAGAGTGGAACTCTTCTATACATATCAGAATTGACAAGGGCTTACATATTACATTCTTTTTTTTCAAATAGTATAGCAAAATAATTTTTTTATTACACATGCGACGTACATCACGTTATTGTCATAAAAAAAACAATGTTCTCTCCCATTGGCCCCGCATAATTCACTCTCACATTGAAAAAATATATTTAAGGCTCGTTTGGTGGTCAAGATAGAATAATGACAAATAGAATAACATATAGGATAGCAGTAGGATATGATATGAACCTGATAAACTCATATTCTATTTAGTGTTTAATGCCCATTAGGATAGACATTATGCTATCATATCCTGTGTTTGAAATAAATTCGATAATAATAGGATATGATATAAAAAATATAAAATGACAAAATTATCTTTATAATAGAATTACATATATAATTATTTAAAATCAATTTTAATATAATTTTTTTATTAGTTTATACATTGGTATAAATTAAAATTAAAAATAAATAAATATAATTAATAAAATAATATCTATAAATTAAAATATATCATATAAATGTTATATATTCAAATCATAAATATAAGTTCAAAGAAGTGGTAGAATTTCAAGTTTAATAACAGGACTCTTTAATATTGCCAACTTACATGCTCCCTGGATCAATGCCAGAACCACTTCCATTCCTAATGGAGGAAAATGTAATGAATGCAAGAAGCAATAAATAAAATTATAGAATATCAACATCCATAATAATTAATTCATTCTCTAGTCATCAACATGGATTAACAATACAAGGGACAAATATCAATCTCAGCCCCTGGTTGATCGTCCCAGCTACAATGAACCATAAAATTAGAGAGAGCCACACGGATACCTAATACTAGTATATTACATAGCACATACTCAGAAACAAAAATAGCCTCATCCAACATTAGTCAACAAATATTAAATCTCTCTTCTTTCTTTTCAAAACGAGATTAGCTGTTAAATTAATTTTGGTTATCATTCTTCCTTCCTGATGTTTTGTCTTTCCTCTTTTGTAACAATCTTCCAGCCTCTTCATCAGCCTATTGAACCTTCTTCTATGCCATTGAAGCTTTGAGAGTCTGTAACTTAGAATGATTATAATATGCAACCCTAGAAATGCTAACGCATAACCAATTAAATTGTTGGGTGTGACAGTGTCCTTTATCACAGACCAGGTGAATGCTATCAACAACCAATCCTTCACCACTCCAGCTACATTTGTGGTCAAAGCGAAAGTCTTCCCAACAAACAAAAACACAGCATCATTTAAGGATAGCAAAAAATCACATATGCAAATATACAAAAAAAACAAAGGTGAAAAGGAGAAAATGCAAGCTCATTCAAGGACAACAATCTGTAAAACAATTTTTACAATGCATCAGCTCTCAATTTCTACAATTTCTGTAATGCAATTTCTACAATGAAATTGATTCGAATCCAAAAAAATCAACATATATAATCAGAAAATAGAAAAAACAGAGGCGAAAAACTATAGATGCAAGGCGTGAGGATGCAATTGGGTAAAACAGAGACAATGGAAGAAATTGATGAGAGGAGAGAAATCGAAGCTTACCTTCGAGGGAGACGAGTCGCGAGGGAGGGAGACGAAGACTATGTCGTGGGTTAAGTGAGATGAGTCTCGAAGGAGGTTGAGGGAATTAACAATTTTTGAGGGAGATGAATCGCGAGAGAGGGATATGGAGACGGAGACGCAGATGGGGGTGAGGAGACGAAGATGAAGGTGGGGTGAGGGAGGAGGATAGATTTCTGATGGAGGTACGAGGGGTAAGGGTTAGTAAATTATGCTATCCGGTTCTTAACCTACCTCATTTCGAAGGATAAAATTTTCAACTAAAACATAGGATAGGATAGCAAACATGATAATCATATCCTATCATATTGGCTCATCAAACACAAGATAAAGATAGGTTGAATAATTTATCTTATTTTATCTTTCTTATCTTATCCTCCAAACAAGCCCTTAAAGAAAACATGACCAAATGTATAGGATACTCAATAGGGCAGAGGTAAAAAAATATATTAAAATTTAAAAGAAATATTAAATATAATATTAAAAATAATAAAATATTTTTTTTTAAAGTAGCAGTTGATTCGGTCTCCCAATAGAAAATCAAACCGAATCGTTGTATTCACTATGTAAAATAATGATCTAAATCACTCAATTTTTTTTTCAATTTTTTAGTAGTTTGATTTTATTCAATTGATTTTATTCGATTTGTGCACCCTTCCTGAAAATAAAATAGCTTATGAAATTGCTCAATTTACTAAAAGGTGGCTTTGATATTGTAATTTGAAATACTCTTACCCTCTATTTGACCATGTTGATATTTCTTAATAATATTCCCCTTTCCATAAAAAAATTCCAGGTATTCATTATTTAAATTCAAAATAATATTTTCAAAAGTACAAGATGTTTCTAAAAAGCAAATTATAAAATGAACCATTGTTGATGACAAAGTTAATGACATAGATGCTTAATTTTTTTTTTTTATGTACATTCTTGAAAAAATAATATTATTATTAATTTGGCACTCTAATTTATTTATTTTTAATTTTTTCAGGACTTAAAAATATAGTTTTTTTTTAATTTTACCTTTTAAATGTATTAAAATGATGATGACAAATAAATATATAGAGTTTAAATAAAATTATATTTTCAAGTATTAAAATGATAAAATTTTTATGTAAAATTAAACCGAAAATAACATATTTTTCAAAAAAAATTTCAAGTTAAGAAATAAATGAAATTTATAATTATTTTTAGAAATATTAGTTTTACAATAATATTTAAAGAGTTAAAGAAAAACAAATTTTCTATTTATATGCAACTAAAAAATTTTGCGAGCATACGTCCATATGAAGTTACGGGCCAAAATACAAAGGTCCTGCTCGACCTTACCCGATCCAACTATTCATGCTGATGTGGCCATGCGGACCTACCTCTGATTCCTGTGGCTTCATAGACACTTCGAGAAGCCGTTGGAACCAAACTCGAAATGGAGAGAAAGAATAGTAGTGACCCATCAAAAGCAGTGACAGAAGCCAAATTTGCCATCCTCAGAGAGATCATTGCTATTAGAGAGAGATGTCAGGGAAGCAACCCAGATCGATAAAGCTATTATGCCCTTCACTATCGCAGATAGTCCAGCTAGTGGCTTCGGATGAACAGAAAATCGACCTTGGCTTCATAGCTCGAACTTTTGGGCTCGACCCATCAACTTTGAAGCTCAATGGTCACTTTATCAGTAGAGGGGTCGACCTCATCGCCTCCTCTGTTACTTGGAAGTCTATGCTCTCTTTCTTCTCTGCTAAAGGATTGTCTACTGGGAAAGACGACCATCACGCGCTTGTGGTCACTGGCAAGCTCTGCAAAACTGGGAATAAACGTACGTCTTCATACATATATCGCAACTGTTTATTTAATCTTAAGGGTTCTTTGGCCTCTTGAAATTGTGGCAGTTAATAGGTGTGACTCTCTGATTTCTGAAGCATTCAATCTAACCTCCCCCATCCCCCATTACTTTTTTTTTGTTTTGTTTTTGTTGGAAGAGGAAAAAGGCACTAACTGGTTGATTATACATTTTTTTTTTTACCATTTTCCTACAATTGAAGTTTTTTGTTTGTTCTTTTTCCTTTTGAGGGGTGCCTTGGTTTCCTTGAAATCCTGGCAGTCTCCCAAGAACTAATTGCAAATATTGCAGGGGAGAGGAATTTCAAGTCTTAATTTGGTATAATTCTTTCAACTTTTTCCTCTTCTTTTTTTGTTCATCTCTTGGCATGGTATATATAGTTCTTTGAAATTTCACATCACTTACCATATCTATTTGGACGTTCTTTGATTTGATTGCTGCTGAAGTATTCGTAGGGAGACCGATAATACTTCATTTTGTTTTATGAAAAATTGGAAGTTCCTTTCTTATGTTTAATTCTTCAAAATAAGAGAGATGCACGACCACTAAAGAAATTTTCAATTAGAGAATTAGACAAGATTTCATGGGAGCACTTTTTGTGGCTTGATTTTAGAATATAATACTGCACTAATAAAGCTTGAACACTTCAAAAAATGAGTCAGACACATTTCACATGACACTACAAATATTGCAGTGTCGTGGCATTGACGTCAGTGTCATGTCACATAACCAGTGTCCATACTTCATAGATATTGAAAAATTCTTTTGTTGTTGAATTCCGTTGGGTGTGTATTCTAAAAAGAAATGAAAGAAAGAAGAATGTGCACCCTGAAAAAAGATATTATCTGAGATTTTTTATTTCTCGTAAAGTGACTTTTAATGAGCTATAACTATTAATATGATAATTTCACAATTCTCAAATGGTTTTCTAATATCGCAATGCCCAAGACTGAGTTGTGAATTTTCAGGAGGGCATGACTCTCAAGATGCTGGAACTGGGGTTTGCAAAGTGATAGGAAGTGAGAATGTTAGTAGCAGTAGAGGAACGCAGCTGGAAAGTATTAACTTGCTTAAGAATAAGAAGTTGAAAGAAAGCAACCCAGGTAGATTTTTCATATAATCTTCTTAAGCTGTCCTCTTTGTATGGCTGGTAATGTTAGTGACTTGTGAAGAAGAAATATGAAGTTCTTTTGTAACTGTTTTTAAAAACAGTTTTCTATTTTTAGTTGTTTTTAGAATAAAAAAGGACGTTTAGAAGTTGTTTTTTAATTTTGTTTTGAAAATAAGTTGTGAAAATAAATTATTTTTAAAAAAAATAAAAAAATAAAAACAATGGAGAGTTATTTTTATTTTTTGTTTTTGTTAAAAAGCAAAAAATAACATTTTCAAAACAATTTATCAAATAGATTTTTTCTTCTTTTGTTTTACAAAACCATTTTTAAGCATAATTTTCAAATTTTTTTTTAAAAAAAGTAAAAATAGAATCAAACAAACCCATGATTTTTGTCTGAAATTAATAACTCCTATAACTATGAAAAAAATGTAAACTAGATGACTGCACACAATTTTATGGTTATAATAATAGGATGATTAAATGGGGAGCTTTACTTTACTAGAGATTGAGCTTTCTCACCATTATATTGCATCTTGAGATTCTTACTTCAATTTTTTATTTAGTAAAGTGAGAAACTTAAAGTGCATCTAATAGTGAAAAAGTTCAACCCTATAAAGTAGGGATACTTTAACAAAACCGTGTCCATGTTTGACATGTGCCGGACACTCGTATTAGCATGACACAATTTTCAAATTATATATGGACGCTTCATATTTTGTTGTATCACAATATTTGTGTTAGTGTCGTATTACATGTCCATATACTTTTTAGGTCTAAGCTCAACCCCTTAGATTGGTTGAGCACTCAGTAGAATCACTGTGCGCTATACAACGAGTTTAAAAACATGTCAGTTTAAAAGGCACCAGATGATTAGTTCAGAAAGCATTTTGCAGTTTTACAGTTCTTATTTGGTTTATTTCTATTGCAGTTATCCTGAATGGCCTGGGCTGCAAGAGAAAGCAAATATATGAAGATGTTAATCTATTCAAGAAGCTAAAGATAAATGAGGATAAGTCAGGTATATGCTTGTTCTGATTCTCCCATCATCTTACTCTCTTTTATTTATTTTCTTGAAAAAGTTTTCATGGTCGTTAGTTCTAGCAATATTCACCGTTCATGAGTATTGCACTAATTTTTTTAACACTTTAAATTTGACTATTTGTTTCCTTTTTGTATTCATCATCCATGGGCTGCTCAGGGGCATTTAATCCAAGTGGTTAATCATAATTACTGTTAAGTGAGATTTTTTCTTTTTGTCAATATACCTCTTCCTTGGCTGGATCAGGCTCGGGTTGTATTGTCAAAATGGGTTGTAGCTGGCGGGTTAGCTTTTTTTTTTTTGGACTATGAGGGTTAGCTTGTTTAGCTTGTTTTTTGTTTTTTGAACTATGTTTAGCTTGTTTATTGGATGGACTTCGACATTTAAAATTAGGCCCATTTTAAAAAGCCTAAATGAGTCGTGCGGATGGATATGGGCCTACCTGAAACTAAAAAATAAGTTTTGACTTTATTATTTTGTTAATATATACATATATTATTGTGCTAATAATTCTTTTAATGAAAATTTTAGGTTTGTATAGTTCAAAAATGGTTTTTTAATTTAATTTTTTTTTAAAAAAGGCCCATTTAACTTATTGGCTTGCAGGCTAGTTTGGTTTGACAGTGCTAGGCTTGGGTTGAAGCTTAATAGATTTCAGATGTTAGACCTAAAGCCACCTTAATGTAAATCCATCGTTATAGGCAAAGTAATGGCTTAACTCCATCTTAAACCCATGGATAAAGTCTAGATAATTGTGGGCTCCCCAAAATTGTCAACTCCATCCCTCTCCAAGAAATACTCTTCTAATTTTGTCTACCATTCAGAAAAATTGACTCTTAAACACATTTAATGTACTGTGCACAGATGTTCAAAATAAATTAAGTGACCTCTCCGGCAACATTTCACGCAACCAGTTTACATGCAGTTATGCGAGTAAGAATCTGAAGCGGATAAGAGATGAGGCAATTGTAACTGCTCATTGTAAACGGATTAGATAAATTCTCTTTTTTTATAAAACAACTATTATTTCCCCTTTCATTTTTCACCTCTTTTTATTTTTTCTTTTATGGACTCAATAACCTACTATCGACACGTACATGATGAACTGAAATAAATGCTATGAATTTTTTTGTCTTTCTGATATTCTCTGAGCATACTGAGGGTTGTAGATTTAGGTGATCTGCAGATAGCCATCGCATTAGAGGATATATTAGTGATGAAACCTTTCTTGGATTACTTTTTATTAATTATAATTGTGGATTAACATTTATTAATTATTAAGATATTAAAATATTTTTTTTTTGAACAAAAGGATATTAATATACTTGAGTTAAGCTATAAGTTCAGATCAGAAGTATCTTTATTTAACTGTGGTTAATCTATAATATGTTAGATTGCACACAAGTCTATTGGATAGATGACTCAATTTGTGTTTTTTAATTGTCAATTGGTTTTTTATTACAATACTGATTTAAAAAAGAGATTTTGAGTATAAATAATTATTATTTATAATATGAAAAATCTAATCGTAAAATATAAAATAAAATATCTCTTTTAATCTGAATTTGTCTCTTGGACTCTGAGTTTTTTATGCATAATAAATGGCAAAGCATGCCATATCTCTCTTCTCATCTTTATCTATCATCATTAGATACGTATTTATCTCTTAATATATTTTACGAATATTGTTAGCAAAAGATATCAGAGCAAAACTAAAAATATTGTATTCTAAATTAGTTTGTCATTTGAAATTAATTGTGATTTATAACTAATTTTTTAAAGAGTATCCAAAATTTTAATATTAAGAACTTTTAAAATTGGGAGCTTTCGATTTTGACATTAAATTGCTTAATTTGCTTCGATCGCTAGTTCATCTATGAAATATAAATATTATTATTTGTTGCACTTATGTCAATTTGTATTATTATTTTATGTAATTTATTTGAGATTATGCTTCTAAATACATCATACAATATTTTTCTATAGTTTAATTAATTTAAAATGGTCCTATATCATATCAAAACTTATTTTGGAGAAGGAATTTTTAATCCATCTTTGGTGTTTTCTAAATCTTTTTTACTTGAATTGATGTATGATTCTTAGTTAGGAAAGTGTGTAAAATAATTGTATTGTCAAACACAACAAAATCATGTTTTATGAAGCTTTCACTGAAGCAACAATGGTGGAAATCTGCCATTGTTGGAGGGGGGTGAAGCAAGGTTGAAGACGTTCTAGTTCCACCCAAGCCCACATGCGTTGTTTGGTGCGTGTGGATGCGTGACAGTGGGTCTCTTAACCCACTATTTTCTCCTATAAATTCTATTTTTTGTGTGGGAATCGTGAATATTTTTCTTGAATTTTTGGAGATATTTAAATATTTATTTAGAATATTCTAAAGTTTATGCAAAAAAAAATTGTTTTTAATTCTTAGAATTTTTATGAGACAAAAATTGTGAGATAAAATACATATTATTATTTATAATATATGTGGTTCACTCATCATTAGATATATGAAATAAATTTGTAAATATTTATAATATTTGCATTTTGAAAAGTTTGAGTCTCAAAATTGCATCGTATTGGTTTATGCAATTTTCAAGCTCATATTAAGGTTTTTTGGCATCTAAAATTTAATCAATCGCTATTTTGAATATAGTTATAAGTTAATATTATTTTAGCATTACTATAAATTTGTTATATTGATGATGTATACACTTTATCAATGTGGCATTATCAATGTAATTTGTTGTTTGGATTACATTGAATAGGCTGGCAACATGTTCTAATATATCAACATTTCTAATATCTTATAAGTATAGAAATATTGAGTTTATTTTTGTATCGAGAATATAATAAACCGACTTTTAGGGTACACATTGAATTTTTTTAGTTTCTCGTAATCTGAAATCCTTAGGTGAGATTATAATAAACGTTTTGATTTTATAGTTATATGAACTAAATTTTATTGAGAAATCTTGTTTATAATTATATTGCGTATGTATAATTAATATTTTTTAATTTTATTTTCTCAATTTCCTATTTTAGCAACTATTTGTGGTAAAAATTCAAATGAACTTTGATGACCGGAGGGAGTTCTTGGATTTGTATCTGGTTATATCAAGAGAGGATTTGGCTCTTAAAAAATCTAAACCAAACGGATCTCACCGATGGATCTAGTGCTCTTGATAAGACTTATCACAAACAATGGCATGAGTTTAATAGAATTTATTTGACAATAATCAAATTCACAATAAAAAAGAAAATTAAAGAAAGCATCCTTGAGAAGGAAAAAATTGCAAAATATCTTAAGGCAGTAAGTGACAAATTTAAAAAAATTTGATAAAACAAAATGACCTATTACTTGTCATTGGTGGACTCACTATGACAGGGGTGTCTAGGGTCAGGGAATATATTATGAAACTTGTGAATTACTTTAACAAACTGAAAACCTATAATGTTGATCTTGATGAGAGCTTTCTAATTTATTGTGTTCTACAATTATTTTCACTTGAGTATATTGTTTTGAGAACCACATATAATTCTCAAGAAACAAAGTGGACAATAGGTAAAATGATTTTCATAATGACACAAGAAGAAGAATCTATTAGAAAAGGAAATTATTATCTACCATCCATAAACTATCTATCTTATGCCTCAAATAGCAATATGGATGATAATAATAAAAGAGAAGAAGGGACCAAATTTAAAGAAATATGAGTTTAAGAAAAGTGGCAAACAAAACATGGGTCCGAAAAAGTACACCTTCAAGGGTGATTATCACTATTGTAAAAAGCATGTACATAAGATATCTGACAGTTTAAAGCTTAAAAATTAGCGTGAGAAGAAAAAGGTTTAGGAATAGGTGGATTCTAAGTGAAAAAAAAGGGAAAGGTCACATTGAGAGTTGAAAAGAGTAGAGTAATAGTAGAATGTATAGACTCTATTAGTTTAAATTTACCTTATGAGTATTTTTTCAAATTTGAATAATGTCATTTATGTACCTTCTTAAAGAAGGAGTTTGGTTTCTAGTCCTGTATTAGATAATGGTCATTATTCTTTTTGGCAAGAAAATGAAAATACCAACATTTATTGTCAGTTCCATCATTGTTGGTTATTCTTCTTTACATAATGGATCTTATTATTTAAATTTCAATATTTGTTTAGTAGGTTCTTCTAGTGCTCTTGTTAACATCGTGATTTGACATAATAGAAAAAAAGGGTTTAATGAAAGTAGTTTTGTCATTCTTGTACTTTATGTATATGACATCCTACTAGTCAACAATTCAATAAATTTTCTAAATGAGACAAAACACATGTTATTATGCCATTTTGATATAAAAGATTTTGGTAAGGCCTTTTTTCATTCTTAGAATACAAGTCCATCATGATACTTGGTTTGTCTCAAACAACCTATATTAAGTGAGTCTTCTATAAATTTAGTATGGCTCTTGTACTTCCTGTGCTACGCCTGTTAAAAAAGGTGAAAGGTTGTCTAAATCACAATGTTCTCAAAATGAAACTGAGAGGGCTGGAATTGATAAAGTTTCATATGCTTCTGCTGTTGGCACGCCTTATGTATGCTCAAGTATGTACTTGTCTAGACATAATTTTTGCTATTAGTGTGCTTAGTAAATATTTGAGCAATCTTTGCAAAGATCATGAAAGGGTTACAAAAAAAGTTATGAAGTATCTATATAGTACAAAATATCATATGTTGACTTTTAAAAAGTTTAACCTTTTGAAATTATGAGATATACGGATATTGACTATGCATCCTATTTAGATGGTCATAAGTCGACTTCTGGATACATTATCATGATGTCTGAAGGAGTTTTGTGAAAAAGTGGCAAACAAACATTCACAACTACCTCAACTATGAAAGCATAGTATATCGTTGTGAAGCCACCTGTCAGGCTATGTTATTGACGAACTTATATATGGCATATATCTAATTGTTTTTATATTAGGATTTTTAACTATTTATTGTGATGATTCGTTTGTTGTATGCTTATATCAAAATCACAGGAGTTCTGATCATGCTAAACATTATGATATTAAAACTCTTGTTCGTCAGAGAAAAGATTGCTGAATCTCAGACTCATTTGGTTCATATTTATGGTGAACAAATGCTAGCAAATCCATTGATCACCCGTGGGAGTATATATCAGAAACATATCACTCACATGAGTCTTGTTAAATCTTTTGATTTAGCCTTAGTTTAGTGAAAGTTTGAGTTTTGTGATTGGTTTTGAGAACATCTATGTAGCTTTTGTTCAATTCAGATATTGAAATATTATATCATGTTTTTTATTAGATTCAATGATGTTATGTGGTTTCTTTTCTGAGCTATGGTTAAAGAATCAATTTTTTATTCTATTATATTCGAATTTGAAACTTTGTGTATTTAATATCACTTGTTTCTTTATTGGATATACCACATCATTTTTTAATCTTAGAATCATTTTGTTTACATTTCTGGTGAAAAATGCTAGCAGATCTGTTGATTAAAAAGTTTACACGCAAAAGTTTTTTAGAGACATGTCGCTCACATGGGTCTTGCTAAATTTTTTGATAGAGCCTTAATTTAGTGGGAGTCTGAATTTTGTTTGTTATAAGACCATCTATGTTGTTTTTTTGCAGTTCATATATTGAAATATTATATATTTTATATTTTTATTGGATTCAATGATATTGTATAGTTTCTTTTTTAAGCTGTGATTAAAAGACCAATTTCATATTTTGTTTTGTTCATATTTGAGACTTTGTGAATTTTAATATCACTTGTTTTTTTATCATATTCAGTAATTTTATATCTGAATCTTGGAAGTGATTTAGCATATACTAATAGTTTAATATTGTTTAAATCTTGTTGTTTTGTTATTTATCTGAATAATTGATTAATTTTATTCAAGTGAGAGATTTCTATATTATTTTTTGTTAATTATAATTGCAAATTAATATTAATTAATTATTAAGATATTAACATACTTGAGTTAAACTAGTACTAAACTCAATAAATTGAATCTTGATTTAATTGTGGACAATAAAGTAAATTTCACATAAACTCGTTAGGTAAAGGGTCCAACATGCAGTCTTTTAATGGTCAGGTAATTTTTTATTATAATATTGACTTATAAAAAAAAAATTTGAGTATAAATAATTAGTATTTGTAATATAAAAAATTTAACTCTAAAATACAAAATAAAACTTTTCTTTTCACTATCTCCGGGACTCTTTTAAGTGTTTTTGTGCATACTAAAGGACAAAGCATATTATATCTTTTTTCTCATCTTTATCAATTGTGTGTATAATAAACACTATTGAATCATCATTTATGTATATATTCATTTTTTAATGTGTTTTATAAATACTATTAGAATTCCAAATATCTTATTGAGGGAGTGGGTATGATTGAGAGCCACAGCATTGAAAAGTAGATGAAGTAAATTTTAATATCTTATAACGAAGAAAGCTGGACATATTGGAATCTAGTAACTAGAGTTGTAAATGAACCAAATTGTACCCAAATAGTTTAGATTAAGTTTGCATAAAAAGATTGATGTGATGTAGTTTTTATATATATATGAAAGCATTAGCGTATCATTCAATGTCATGCTTTAAAAAGAGCATTGTTTTTATTTTAATTTTTTAAAATGTAATAATTATTAAAATGTGATTTTTTTTAATTTTATTTTCAATTGACGCTGATAAACGTAGTTATCTAAACTTTAACATAAAAGATTTTGTGTCGACATTTCAAAAAGAAATTTGGGGGCCTAGAGTCAACAAAAAAATTTACAACTTTCACATTTTAGTATGAATGATGTTAGTATATATGAAAGTTCGGATCAAAGTGGTCAAAGAGTTTCAAAGGCATATTATACATTTATTTATATTTTGTATAATGGTTTATAAAATTGTTTAACTCATTTATTGTGTTCAAACAAATTCATTAAAGAGAATTGCGTAAATTAGGTGAGTACAGAAGTCAAAACTTTCATTTAGCAAAGTGAACCGAGCTTTATTTTATTTTTTAAGCTTGTTTAGGATTACGAGTTAAAGCTCGAGTCATTTATATCTCTACTAGTAATTCTGTTTGGATATTTTATTTTAAGAATGTAATATAATTTTTTAAAAACATTTAAATTGCCATCCGAAGAATAGAAATCATAATGAAAGTATAAGCAATATTACAAATACGAAATTTTGTAAATATATAGATTTGAACTGCTGAAAATTGAATTCTAAATTTCATCATCCAAAATTAATGAATAAATAGACAGAAACATAATACGAAACTCTCATTTATTTATTTTTTTGGGAAAAAAATTATAATTTTTGAGGGTTATATGGCACCATTGTTCTGAAAATTAGAGTGGACATCAAACAGAAGATTACTGGGTTATGCTCCAATCAATTTGAACACAAAGTAAATAAGAAAATTATATAATTTTAGTGGCATTAAAAAGTTCTTAAAAGCAGGGTACTAAATGTCGTCCCGTTTCGATGGAAATGGCCAAAACTTTTCGGTTTCGATGTCCACCGAAACGAAATAATATACTGAAAACGAAATTCTGTTCAAACGTTTTACTATTTATTATTAGCGCCATAAATATTATTGTGTTGGGCCAAAATCACTTTATATGGTCCTGTAGAATAAATTAGATAAAAGATTTGTCTTTCTACTTTTTATGTTTATTATTTATATATTTTTATAAAAAATTTATTTGTTACCAAAGTTAACCCACGCTGCCACGCATGCGTACTGGAATAACCTCTTATCTTGGCTCCTTCTACATATTATTTAAAAAATATTATTTTAATTAAGAACATTTATAATTTTTCAACAAAAATATTAATATATTTTTAATATAATTATTATTTTATATTTTTTATTAAAGTATTTTTATTTTTAAATATACAGATTTAAAAATATAAAATATAAAATATTTTTAACCTCCTAATTAAGTTTATTTTATTTTTTAGTTATATAATTATTATAAAATATAAATTACAAGAAAAATTTTGATTATTTGTTCTCAATTTATTCATTTAAAATTTTATTGACTATATTTATAATAAACTCTAAATAATTACATTTTTACATCTATGTGAAATCTTGTCAAATTTTATAAATATTATTTTAATGACAATATCATTATTTAACACTATATTACCTAATTTTATATATTTATACTATTAATATTATATTAAAATCATTTAAAATTTAAAAAATTGTTTAAAATTATTTAAAATATTTTTTTAAAAATTTTCTATTTTTTCAAAATTTCAAAATGTTCTGTTTATTAAAAAATTATATAATTTCGATTAAAATTACTATGTTATGAAATATTTCGGTGGAAATATTCTTATTTTAAATTGTTTCGATGGAAATACTCTTATTTTGAGTTGTTTCGACAAAAATACTATTAATTCAAGTTGTTTCGACGGAAATACTTTTATTTCGAATTGTTTCGATGAAAATAATTTTATTTTGAGTTATTTTAAAAGAAATACTCTTGTTTCGAGTTATTTCGAAAAAAATATTCTTGTTTCGAGTTGTTTCGACGAAAATACTATTATTTCGAGTTATTTGAATAGAAATGTACTAAACCAATTTAAAAAATAAAATAATTGATAATTTGAAAGTAGATAAAAGTAGTATCACATGACATAGAACACCAAGTTGTTTTCTTCCACAAGTCACAACATTTTTTTTAACTTCTTACTCTCTCTCCTCGTTCTCATGATATTATTTTCTTTTATTATCTTCATTTTAAAAAATAAAACTATAAAAATAATAAAAAGATAGATTAAGAGATAAAGAGAGAAGAAGGTACCTAAGAGAGATACCAGAAGATAGAAACAGAATCATAATCAACAGAGAAAAATTTAAAAATAGAAGTCACGAAAGAGTTTAAAATATGAAAAAATAGATGCAATACATATGTTGTTGAATGATGTTGAGATTTGAGTCGAAATTTTTACTGTAGTAACATGTTTACTTATTATTCAACTATAAATATTAATTTAAATTAATTATAACATAATTTTATATATTTATATTATTAATATTATGTTAAAATATTTTAAAATTAAAAAATATTATTTAAAATTATTTGAAACGTTTCTTAAAAATTCTTTCGTTTTCACCAAATTTTCGAAACGTTTCGAAATATTTTTATTTTTTGAGTTATCGAAACGGTATCTCGAAACAAAATTTAGTACCTTGCTTAAAAGATCAATAATATTTTGTCTGGTCCAAACTTATTTTACTTACGGGTGTAGAGAACCAACCGAATCATGAAGAAATTGAAAAAATAAATTTAAGACTATTTAGAATGATTTATATAAGTTTTGTTTATATTAAACTTTAAATTTTGGTTGAAATTTTTTTTAATCGAATTGAACTCAATCCACAGTTATATATTTTATATTTTTAATATTATATTTCACTGATCTAGTACTAGTACTTATCTACGCAGATATTTGTCAAGTCTTATGAAGCTCGAAGTCTGCGACTATGCACAATGAGTGTCATACTTATTTTTTTTTCTTAAGTAAAAAGTCTTTAAATGAGTGACTTAAAGTGTGGAGCTCAACGTTTACTCGTAATTAATTCTTTTAATTCTCTGTTAAGTTTTATCCTGACAAAATATTAAAAAGTAAAAAAATGTGACCTTGAAGCGGCGACAATCTATAAAGTGCTCGGGACGAGCACTTTTGGTAGCAAATACAAAAGCTGACGTTTTCAATGCCATGATGCGAAAGAATGACGACTTGATGAGTGAATGCGCATGAAGATAAAACAAAGCACCCCACAACCAAAATAAAAAAAAATTAATGAATCAAATCAAATCAAACTAATTTCTTACAATTTTGATTTTGTTCAATTTTATAAGAATCACCAAATCGAATACTTTTTTTTTAAATTATAATCAGTTTAATTAAATTAAATTTTCAAAATCAATCAAACCCTCTAATTTTACCAACTCCTTTCGATTTTGATTTGTTTTAATCAATTTTTCTGTTTATTTGTCTTTTAAGAAAGGTAAGATGTATAAATATATGCATAATAACTGTATACAATTAAGTGATAAGATTTAAGTCATGAAAATAACATACTCTAAAAGATTAGTATACTATATGAAAAAACTTCATAACTTAATACCATTTTAAAATTTGATAGTTGTCCAATATAAAACATATTATTATATATCCCTTCAAAGGCCAAAATACATGACAATCCACTCTAAGTGATTTTCACTCTAGTGCTCTTCACCAAATAGCTCTTTTCTAAGTTGTCCTTTTACATTGGTCAACTCTTAATAAAAACATTGATACGATTTAAATTATAAAAAGAGTACATTCTAAAAGACTAATTATTAAGTGAGAGATTCTTATACTTAAATACTATTTTAAGAATTGATGGCTGTATCATATACAATAAACTAGAACCTGCTGTTTCATATCTAACTGCAGAGACATGGTTTTTGTGGAGAATTTGCAATTACTATTACTTGATAATAATCATAATCAAATGGTCAAAATTTTGTATATAATCAATTTTCTGAAGGTAGACGTGCGTTAAATGTAACAAGGTGATAGAATAAGCGTTTGCATTTGATCAATTGGAAACACCGAGAAAAATGCAATCACATTAACTATATGCAATTAGAATATAGTACACCAGAACTACCTATTTGGATTATATCATTGTGAGTAGTACTGCCAAGCAACTGCAATTCCTGCAACAATTAACACTCTAATAATCAATTTTGGACTAAAGGATGATGAGGCTGATGATGATGGCTCATAGGTCTCTGATGATCTCCCTCTTAGTTTGGCAGACAACTTGGTCAATAGTTGAGGAAGCAAGCCAATTTTCTTGGCATCTACAAGCAGAAAAATAGAAGGATTTAATTATTAATAATCTCTCTCGATCTCATCTAACGAGAAAATACTTAGTTGTTGTTATACAAAAAGAAAAATCAAAAAATAAAATCAAAAACTTAGTAATAATATTATAAAAAGAACAGAGGAATTTTTTTTTTAGTAAATGACCATTTGGCTCCCTAAAAAATGCATGTTACATCAATATAGTTCTTTAAAGATAATTACTTTCATTTGACTTGAAATTTTTTTAAAATTCATCACGTGAGATTAGTCAAGCATCAATTTAACCCACTGTAGGATGATATTGATGGATTTTCAAAAAATTTAAAAATTCAAATGTTGATAATTATCTTCTAAGGACCAAATGATGGAACATGTATTTTTTAGCGTAGGTAGTTCTTTTTTTTAAAATTTGCATGTTTAGCTTTTGATAATGCATTCCATACTATCATAAGGGCCAAAAATAAAAAATTGCACACTCCAAAATATTATTGCAGCTAAATTTAATTCTATGATCTATTGTTATCATCGGTAATTGATAAATATAGGCAAACAAGGAAGCTTGAAAAAAAAAAGGTATTTTGGATGAAGATTAATATTTCTAGACATCTTATAAGCATCTTTTGTAGGATTTTGACCTGGTGGTATTTGACAATGATCAGGAAAAACTAAGGCAAAGAGAGAAAATATGAATCTGTAAAGGTAAGGATGCTTTAGTAGTTACAAAGGCATCATATTTAGGGTTTTCGTATTATTCTTCAAACTTGAATTAATTGTGGGTATCAGGATGCAGTTACCGCAAGAGTTGGGAGTTACCTTTGTTTTTCAAAAGTCTTTCCTCCTCTCCAACACGCCTTCGGAGTACATTTAGCAAAGATCCAAAGTACAATGCAAAAACTGTGCATGTAATTGTGATGACATTGTAAGGCATACTGAAATCAGGAGTTGTCAAGGGTACAAGCAGAATTTCCGTGTAAGAGAGAACAGGTCCCTTTTCCTGCATTGCAGACCCCGAAAGTTTGATATGACAGTTAGAAATATTAAATTTACTATAGTTATGAACAAAATTGCTCATTTTCAAGTTACCTGTAATTTTGATAACATTGGTGACTTGCTTATAGAGTTATCAGGAAATTGCAATCCAGAATGGAAGTTAGGAAAGCTAATTATTGCTGATGGAATGTCAAATCCTTGATTAGCGTCTGGAGGATATTCATCAATGTGCAAAAAGCCCTATGTAAACCAACAAAAGTATTCAAAAACCAACTTTATCAGAAGAAACTAAATTCACGTTCATCCATCCTTAAAGTGTCTACTATAAATTTTTTACACAAGATAAATACCATCAGCTTCCAATGCCATACACACATAAAAATAAGACAATTATTATCATATTCAATATCATTATAAGGGCTCAAGGTAGATTGTATGCTAAATTATTCAATCCTTAAAGCTCAAATTTAGTGCAAGTCAAAATCATTTTTTACTACAAAAGGACAATGTGAAGCTCACCTGATGACTCCAATGCCTATAATTTAGCTTTTTTGTCTTATTTTTTAAATCCTACTTAAGATGTTGCAGGTTCAAATCAAATATGCCAAAAAGAATGATCTTCAAGGTTGTTAGAAGTATTAGAGTAAAGTTGACAGCCAGCATGTTGATCTTCAAGATTGTTAGAAGTATCAGAGTAAAGTTGACAGCTAGGTTAAAATAAGTGTTAGTGACTAATGGAACAAACTTGTACTATTTATACAACATATATACTTGACTGAATTTATAATTATAAATAGACATGGGGGGAGCGAATTACAAAAGTCAATGATCCCATTTGGCCTTTCTACATGATTTTAGAGCTAGATTTAAAAGATGAGTAGCCTTCCAACAATTTACCCTTTTTAGGGCCAGAGTTCCAACCACTCCTTCGAGTGAGCTCTACCCTCCCCCCCTTCTTTTCTCTAGCATAGATCCGGTGTCTTTCTCTAACTATTTTTCAGTAACATATATGTTTGCCAGTAACTCAAAATTTTTTCAGCAATTGATAAATGAATGTTTATGTTTGCTATGAGGTTTACTGTTGAGATTTTGGTTATGTTTTTATTTGTGGTGTGATTGAGGTTTATGCAGTACTTTGGTTTTCTTTCTTATTGAAGTTTTTGAAGTCTTAGCATATTGAAGGCTGTAGCACAATAAAGTTCTTGAGGGGACCAGTTGGGAGAAGGTGGAGGAAATTACTTAGGAAAAGTAGGGCGAAGACTTTTAGGAGTTGTATTATATGTCAGACGGTGTGGCCAAGAAAAGTAGTTGAAAAAATGTCGAGGGGGCCAATCATGTGAAGCGGGTAGAAGAATTTTAGAAATTGTTTGTCTACGAACAACAATATAAGAGCAAGTGTTAGTGGCCAAAGTTCTTGAATATGGTCTCTAGGTTTTTGTTTTTTTAATTGGGTTTTATGTGTAACAAGATGAAGTTTGTAAAAAATTTAGTTTGAGGAAGAGTGTTAGAAGTATTAGAGTAAGGTTGATGACGAGTTTAAAATAAATTTGTTAGTGACTAATGGACTGAGTTTGTACTACACATGAACTTGACCTAATTTATAATTATAAATAGATACATGAGGTGTCTAGCTAAGTAAGTTAGTTATCCCATTCAACCTTTCTACAAAGGTATAAACATATTAATTTTTGGAATCAGACTAGCTACAGAAAACTCTATTAATATGGTCACTGGTAATCAGTTTTGAACGAACTATCCAGCTAGTATATGTTATCTTTAAGCTTATCATATTCATATAATCTGCTGCTAACTAACTAATCCAGATCAATAATTTTATTTCTTGTCTTTTCTTTTGGATAGAAGATGAAATTTTATAAGGAAAAAGCAAAAGCTATACAAAGAAGGAGAATAGGAAATACACCTACAGAAAAAAGCATAAGGAAAAGGAGAAAAGAAAGCAAAAAGCCACAAAATCCAGGTCAGACATGCCAAAGCAGCCAGTCACTCAGTATATTCGATAAACACCCTTGAAAAATAAATCTCCAAAGAGTAAAGGAGCTGCGATACAGCTTTATAGGAAGAAGGCGAGATCAGAAAACAGAATCTGCTCTTTGATACAGCTGAGATAACAAGGCTGGGACAGGGGAGATAAAATCCCTATAAACTAGGAATAGCCAATGTAATTACATAATATGAAACTAGCCTAATTACAGATATTTACAACTACTATCATTCCCAAGATATTAGGAGAATTCCACACTCCCCCCCAAGCTGGGGAGTAGATATTAAGTTATCAACCATTCCCAGCTTGGATAAAAGCATGTCAAACTGACTTCCAGGAGTGGCTTTAGTGGGGATTTCAGCAGTTCAATGTTGAGTAGGAGTATAAGTAACTTCGATGATGCCTTGTTCAATTTTCTCCTTTGTAAAGTGTCTGTCTATTTTCGCATGCCAGTTTCTATCGTGATGAACAAGAACCTTGGCTATGCTAACAGCTTCTTGATTATTACATAGAAGTTTTATGGATGTGGTATCAAGAAGCTGCAATTGTTCCAAGAGTCTCTTAATCCATATTCATGCACAAATCCCATGAGCCAAAGCTTTAAATTCCACTTCTGTACTGCTACACAACAACATATTATTTTTTGCTTCTCCAAGTGACGACATTGCCCAATACATAAGAACAATAACCTGATGTAGACCTATCAGTAAGGGACCAAGCACAATAAGCATAAGTGAAAATTTCAACATTCCTGCTAGTTCCCTTTTTGAAAAATATCTTTTTGCCTAGGGTAATTTTAAAATAAACTAATATCCTGTAAATAGCCTTAAGATGCTCCTCATTAGGATTATTCATGTACCGGCTTACAACACTAACAGCAAAACAAATATAAGGCCTTGTATTTGACAAGTAAATCAACTTCCCTACAACTCTTTGATATATGCCCTTCTCCATTGTTGCTGAATTTTCTTTTGATCCAATCTTGTTGAAATGATCTATTGGAGTGTCAGAAGGGTTACATCCAAGCATGTTGAGTTCCTTTAGCAAATCCGTAGAAGAGAGCACTGGAGAGAGAACTTGAAGAGAAAGGAATACTGCTCTTATTAATCGATACAAATACAAAAGACCAAACTAGGATTTATAGGCATCCTGGATGGGAGAGAAATCCCAATAGTTTAGGGATTAAATCATAACAGAATAAAAGATAATTAAAAACTAATAAAGGCCGGAAAACAGGCCCAACAAAAAAGGAAACTAAATAATAAAAAGATAACAAAATCAATCAATCACAATCTCAGAATAAGTGGGCCAAGATATGGGAGGACCGAATGTGATTATATTTCTAACACTCCCCCTCAAATTGGATTATATATATCAAACAAACCTAGCTTGCATATCATCTTCTCAAACAATGGTCTTAATAGCCCCTTTGTGAGAACATCAGCTATTTGTTTTGTAGAAGTTACATAAAGGATGTAGATGGTTCCAACTTCAATTTTTTTCTTGATGAAGTGACAGTCGACCTCTACATGTTTAGTTTTATCATAATATACTAAGTTGTGAGCAATGTTGATGGCTACTTTGTTGTCACAATAGAGTTTCAGGGCTTTCATTTTCAATTTTAAGTTATTCTAAAAGTAATCTTAGCCAGATTAACTGTTGAAACCTCCCACTCCCAGAGCAAAGACGTTTCCCAAGCTAAAGCCGATACTGCACTCAGTTTTTCCTTAACCCCCTTGCCTATCCGTTCCCCTCTACTAATCCCCCTCTCCCTCCTATAACAACCTCATCATGCATAACAGAATTCCCTTTGTCATTCCTCCTACGAGCTCCCTTCTTTCTTCTAGAATATACCCTCGATACTCTTAGGCCCCCATTGGACTGGTCCACCAATTGGTTCCCTTGGTTTTGGGTCCCATCACTGCCCTCACCTTCAAGAGCAGTCTTGTCCTCAAGATTGAAAGAGGGAAATTGGCTCCTGTCCTGGAATTCATCCTCCCAAGTTGCCTCATCAATGGATTTTCCTTGCCATTTAACTAATAGTTTAGAAGAGTTCTTCCCTTGTTTTTTGACAATCTAGGCTGCCAACACTTTCTCTAGTTCTAGAGGTTCATCTAGTTCTCCTGTCATGCTTGCTGGTAATGTGGATGTAACAGCTTGGGTCCCAACAGCTCTCTTTAGTTGAGAAACATGAAATACTGGGTGAATTCTAGGAGAGTTTGGAAGTTGTAATCTATAAGAAACTAGCCCTATTTTGGCTGTAACTTGGAAGGGTCCATAAAATCGGGGAGCAAGCTTCTGATTAATTCTTTTTACCACAGATTGTTGCCAGTGTGGCCGCAACTTTAGATACACCCATTCCCCAACTTCATAAGAAACAAGCCTTCTATGTTTGTCTGCCATCCTTTTCATCTGGTTTTGTGCTTTGTTCAAATGAAACTTTAGTTGCCTCAGAGCTTCATCCCTATCCTACAACTCTCTAAACACTACTTCGACCCTTATTTCCCCTAGAATGAACCTTATAACAGTAGGAGGTTTTCGGCCATATACCACCTCAAATGGTGTAGAATTAATTGAGGCATGAAAGGTTGTATTGTACCATATTTCAGCCCAAGGTATCTAGATTGCCCATGTCCTTGGTTGTTCTACTACAAAACACCGAAGATAAGTTTTCAGACATCGGTTAATGACCTTCGTTTGTCCATCCGTTTCAGGGTGGTAAGCAGAGCTCATTTTTAGAATAGTTCCTTGCTGTCTGAACAACTCTTGCCAGAATTTACTCATAAAAATTGGATCTCTATCACTCACGATGGACTTAGAAATTCCGTGTAATCTTACCATTTCCTTGACAAATACCTCTGCAATACTTCTTGCTGAATATGGATGCTTTAACAAGATGAAATGTGCGTACTTTGAGAGCCGATCCACTACCACTAAGATTGCTTCCCATCCTTTGGATTTTGGAAGACCAGTAATAAAATCTATAGAGAGGTCATCCCATAACACCTCAGGAATTTCTAGAGGCTATAACAAGCCTGCTGGGGACAAAGCTGAATACTTCTGCTTCTGGCATGTTTCACACTGCTGGACAAAGTTCTGAATCTACTTCTTCATTCCCACCCAATACAAATTTGCAGCAAGCTTCCTATAGGTCCGTATGTATCCTGAGTGACCTCCTAAAAGTGTGGAATGGAACTCCTCCACCAGCTTTGGGATCCAAGGAGATGAAGAAAATAATACCAATCTATTTTTATACTACAGAACGCAGTGGACTAATGAGAACCCTTGTACAGAAGTAGAATCATTCTGCAAAGCAATAATAATTTTCTGCAATGCAGCATCATTTGCCACCTTTGGACACATTTCTTGGCCATCTATCCAAGTAGGAAAAGTCAATAACAGACTCAGCTCTGCTCCTTCATGTCTCCAAGAGAGAGCATCAGCAGCACCATTTTCTTTGCCAAGCTACTTCCAAAAGATGTTTACTTTTTCTTTCTGCAATCCCACTTTGTCAGGGAGTATAGGTACACATACTTTGATAAATGATGCCATTTTCATTGAAGTAGTTATCTAAGGTTTGGTTAAAGTATTCCCTTCCATTATCAGTGCGTAAAATTTGAATATTTGTGGAGAATTGAGTTTTAACCATATTGTGAAAGTTTATGAAAGTTTGTTCAACCTCTGATTTGTCCTTAAGCAAGTATAGCCATGGTCATCAATAAAAGTTATAAACCATGATTTTGAATAAATGTTGTGAGATCGTGAAGAACCCTAGAAATCACTATGAATCATAGAAAAAGGTTTAGTGACTTTATAATGCTTAGGCTTATACACAAATCTTTGATGTTTTGCCACTTGACACGTTTTACATTGAAAATTGTCACTTTTATTGAATAATAAAGGAAACAAATGTCTTAAATAAGAGAAACTCGGATGTCCTAACCTATGATACCATAACATGACTTGATTTTGCTTTGTAGAGATTTCCCAACTAACAGTAAGAATTTGTTTATCCTCATTCGAATAGAAGTAATATAGCCCTTTATGCTCCCTGATATTGCCAATTCTCCTCCCCATGCTTTGGTCCCAGAAAAACACAATTATTTTGTGAGAAAACTACATTGCAATCATAGTCTTTTCTGATTTTGCTTATTGATAAGAGGTTACAAGATAATTTAAGGACATATAGAACATATTTAAGGGTGAGAGTTGGACTTATTTGGATGGTCCCCATTCCAGCAATTGGAGATAACGATCCATCAGCTATCTTTATTGTTGTATGGCTAAAACAAGTAGTATAAGAGGTAAATAGCTAGGAATTACCTATTATATGGTTTGAGGCACCAAAATCAATAATCCAAGGATCTTTTCTTTCATTAGTGCAGTGAAAAATTTACCTTGTTGGGCTATAAGAGAGATACCAATGTTTTTTCTAGAATAAAGAACTTGTAGAATCGGTTAAGTTGTTCCTTGTTGAGATTTAGACCTCCCAAATTCTCTCCATTCTTTATATTACTATGTGCAGCATTGGACTGGTAGGCTCTCTTGTCTCTTGGGTGATGTCCAAGTTGCTTCTCATGATTAGGATTAGTTGGTGGCCTTCCATGTAGCTGTCAACATGTATCTCGAATGTGATTAGTTTTTTGGCAAAAATACACCAAAGGTTTCCCCTTTTTCCACGTCTATTTTTAGTTGACCCTTCACTCCGATTTTGCTCAAGGTTCCTAGAGATTAAAGTAGAGACTTTTGTTTGATTAGTCCCTTGATAGTCACCCAGTATTAGGTTTCTTTTGCTTTCCTCCCTTTGGACAGCTGCAAAAACTTCTTTAATAGGTGGTAATGAGCGAATTCCTACTATTCTACCTCGGATTTCATCTAAGTCTTTATTTAACCCTACAAAGAAATCATAGGTGCGGCTTTTTTCTACCAAGTTTATGTATTTGTCTTGGCATCTCTCACACTGGTCATTAGATTCAAAGACAGCCATATTTTAGTTAAGGTAGGAAAGTATTTGGTTACACTTAAAACCCTTGTTTAAGTTCCCTTGCCTTATCCCTTAATTCACACAATTGGATAGAATTTTCTAGGTCAGAATAAGCAATTATTACCTTATCCTAGATATCTTTGGCTATAGGATAGATAAGATATAAGGCTCAATGTGTTCTTCTATAAAATTGATAAGCCATGACATCACAAGGGCGTTTTGAGTGTCCCAAACAATATATGCTGGATCTGTAGGTGATGGTTTTGCTATGGTGCCTTAAAGAAAGCCAATTTTTCCCCTTTCTCGAATGATCATTTGGACAAACTTAGACCATTGGAGAAAATTCTTTCCATTGAGTTTATATGAGGTGATTTGACAGGGAAGGTCATCAAAGGAGGCCGTAGGAAGGCTTGGGACAATAGTGTTAATTGTAAGGTTTGGTGCAAAAGAGGGGTTTTCCTACCCATCCTTGCTTAACTCAGTTAGAGCTTGCTTGAAGCTGGCCATCATCCCCTCTCAATGGAACCAAACTTTGATACCATGTCGAAGAGAGCACCGGAGTGAGAACTTGAAGAGAAAGGAATATTGCTCTTCTTATTCGATATAGAGGACTAAACTAGGCATCCTGGATGGGAGAGAAATCTCCATAGTTTAGGGATTAAATCATAACAGAATAAAAGATAATTAAAAACTAATAAAGGTCGGAAAACAAGCCCAACAAAAAAAAAACTAAATAATAAAAAGATAACAAAATCAATCACAATCTCAGAATAAGTGGGTCGAGATATGGGATAACCGAATGTGATTATATTTCCATCAAAATCTATTACATTTTCATTGGAATTGGGATATAAAGATACCCTTATTTGACTGTGCAATCTCCATTCCAAGAAAGTATTTCAAGTCACCAAGGTCTTTGATTTCAAATTTCTTGTTGAGAGTATCTTTTAAATAGGCAATTTCCTCTTCATGATTTCCAATCACAATAATATCATCAACATAGAAAATAAGAATTGTGATTTTATCATAAGAGAATTTTTTGATAAACAATGTGTGGTCTGTTTTTCCTTGAGAACATCCCTACTTCTTAATGGCTCTTATGAACCTTTCAAACCTCTCTCAAGAATTGCTTAAACCCATAGAGAGATTTACAGAACCTACAAACTTGGTTCGAGTTCCCAGGATGTTTTAGATGCAGGGGTATTTCCATGTACACTTCATCTTTAAGATCTCCATTGAGAAAGCCATTTTCAATATCTAATTGGTGCAAACTCCAGGTTTACAATCAATGAGGGAAGTACACAAATAGTATTGAGTTTTGCAACTGGAGCAAAAATTTCCTAAAAGTTGATCCCTAAGTCTTTGTGAAGCCTTTTTCCACCAATCTTGAGGAAGGTTTGTGAGTTCCCAAGTCCCCTTTTTTTGTAGTGCTCATAATTCCTCGTTCACTCCCTCTCTCCACTTTGGTTGTTCAAGAGCCTCTTATATATTTTTAGGAATTTCCATGTTATCAAGATTGATTGTGAAAGCTTGATATGTTCAAGAGCCTCTTATATATTGTTAGGAATTTCCATGTTATCAAGATTGATTGTGAAAGCTTGATATTTTGGAGATAGTTTTTCATAGGAGACAAATTGAGATATAGAATGTTGGGTACATGTTCTAATCCCTTTACTTTGAGCAATGGGCAGATGAAGATCATTAGTGGAACACAAATCATAGTGGAGGAACTACCTTGATCATCTACAACAGGAGTTGGATTTAGGGCATATGTTTACTCACGAGGTGTATGTTGCTCCACAGTTTTTGTACCCCTCTAGCATCTAGATACACTTTAAGCTCCTTGTTTCCTTCCTGCAGATTAGGATGTGAACTAGGTGGGTCAATTTCAAAGATTTAAGGATCAGGGTGAAGGCAAGGACAACAAGGAATTTGAGATGAAGGTGCTGCTAGAATTTCAGAATTGGTGGGAATATCCCAAAAAAATTATTCTTCCTGATACATAGATTCGTCCCTCTGAATAGTGGTTTTGGGATAGCAAGGGACATTTTCAACGAAAATAACATCCATGGTATTGTAGGTTTTTTCAGTGGAAGGGGAATAACATTTATATCCCTTTTGGTGAGGTGAATACCCAAGAAAAATGCATTTGACAGCTTTTGATCTAATTTACTTCTTTGGTGTGGAGAGAAATGAACATAGGCTGAGCACCCAAAAATTTTTAGGGGAATATTAGTAGCTAGATGATTTTGGGGAAAAATTTAAAGAGGAATTGACACGGGGTGTCAAAATTTAAAGTTCTTGAAGGCATACAGTTGATCAAGTAGGCTACAGTTAAAACAACTTTTCAAAAGTGTTTAGGAACATTACTGGTAGACATGTCAGATTTAGCAACTTCTAAGAGGTGCTTATTCTTCCTCTCAATTATCCCATTTTGTTGTAGGGTATAAACACGAGCTTTAACAAGCAATGTCTATTTCAAGAAGATAGTTTCCAAGGAGAAATACTCTTTAGCATTGTCAAACCTGAAATTTTGAACTTTTAGCTTAAAATTGATTTCCAATCATGGAATGAAATTTTTTGAAAATAAGGCCAGCCTCAGATTTTTCTTTCAAAAGGAAAACCCAAGTGATTTGAGTGTGATCATCTATAAAGGATAGAAACTAGTGAGCACTTGAAAATTTTGAAACATGTGAAGGTCCTCAAATGTCACTGTAAATGGCAAAAAAAGCATGGGATGATTCATGGATATGAGAGGGGTATGTGCTGCGACAATTCTTAGAAAATTGACACTTCACATTGAAAAGAACTTGGATTTTTATTACCAAATAAAGATGGAAAAAGTTTAGCCAAATACATGAAATTAAGGTGACCCAAATGAAAGTGCCATAACATAATTTGGCTATCTTTATTCACATTCACATTGGAATTAAAGAAATATAATCTGTAGTAGAAGAAATATAGTAAGCTTGAGACCTTCGCTTGTTGGTGTTGATTCTGTAAAGACCTCCCTTCTTCTTAGCATTGCCAATCATCCTCCCAAAACCCAAATCTTCAAAAAGACAATGGGTAGAAGAAAACTTAGCAACATGATTTGAGTTTCGTGTGAGTTTACTAGTGGACAATAGGTTGCATGATGAATTGGGAACTAAAAGAACAAATTCAAGTGTCAAATTTGGAGAGATAAACACTTTTCCAATGCTAGTTATAGAAGAAAGAGAATCATCAGAAATTCTCACTTTAAAATTGTCATGACATGGTTTGAATTCTAGGAATAGTGAAGCATCATCAGTCATGTGATCTGAGTCCTAGAAGCTATGATCCAAGTAGAAGAATTCTCATATTTTACATGTAAAGCATTCAAAAATGTACCTTTTTGAGCCATGGTTCCAGTAGAGACAGCGGAAGTGGGAGTTAAATATTGGCTGAACAATTTTTGTAACCACTCCACTTGTTCTTTGGAGAAGAGTGCAGGTTCGCCCATACCTCTTTCTTTCTCCTCTGAAGCAGGCACTAAACCCCAAGGTTCTTTCTCCTTAATTGACTTGCTTGACATAGACTTTGCTTCGAATGGAATATGCACAGATTGATCGTGAGATCCTTGACAAATGGAGGCTCATTTTTACAGAGTAGTCATAAATTTGGAGAGTTTGCTTCTAGAAAGAAACGAAGACTTACGAGAACAAATATTAAACCAGGAAGAAAAAAGGGGAAAATGTAAAAAAGTCTAAGGCACATATGGCACAAAAAGGAAATATGATTTCGGAAAGTTCTCATTTTTTGGTCAGAATCACTTAGCTGGTTTGTCATAAAGTTTCCACATTTCTCGTTGGTATGACCAGATCATTGACAATGGTCACACCAAGATCTTCCTTTCTTTGACTGAGGATCATTGACTAGAGGATTTCCTCTTCTCACAAGAGATGAACTTTCAAGATGGCTTCCTGATTTCCAGGCATGAGCTTCTTCTTACTCTCTTCTCTTTGTTCTTTTGAAAAAGCTTCGCAAGTTGAAGAAAGGGGCTTGGTTCCAAGAATTCTTCCCTAACCTCATCTAAGTTTTTATTCAGACCTAACAAAAACTTAAATTCTCTCCTTTTCAACAATATTTTTGTATTTACTGGCATCCTCATAACATTCCCAATTGCTGCTAAAGACTTCTAAGAGTATTGTAACAATGGGTAACAAAGGACTTACCTTGTCTGAGATCATGCAAGGCACCTTTAATCTCAATCAACAGTGTTTTCTTTGTTAGAATAAGTTTCCTTGGCTGCAGTCCAGATTTCATGGGGAGTGTCATAAAACAAGAAGTTTTGTCCTATTTCATTGTCCATAGTATTAATCAACCAAGATATGACCATATTATTTTTAGCTTTCTAGGTTTCAAAACTTGGCTCATCCTTCTCAGGTTGAGTGGCAATCCTTGTGAGGTAGTCATCCTTCCCTTTTCCTGAAACGAACATCATCACAGACTTTGACCATCGTAGATAGTTTAGACTGGTCAATTTGTGTCTAGTGATAAGAAGAGCAAAAACCTCAGAACCACCTTGGTTCATGGACTCTTATGAGCTACGATAAAGCTTTATAGGAAGGAGGGATCGGAAAATAAAATTTTCTCCTTGATACAGGGTCAAGATACTATGCTGGGGCAGGAGATAAAATCCCTATAACCTAGGAATAGTCAATGTAATTACATATTTGGAAACTAGCCTAATTGCGTATATTTAAAACTCTTTACAATCTCGGGATATTATGAGGAAGATAATTCCAAGCATATTAATCCTGCTAAGTACCGAACTCCAGAGAAATGATGAGAGCTTAGAGAGAGCCTTAGAATTCCAAAGCAGCTTGTCAAGAAAAAACTTCACAAAAAAGCCTTCATAAAACATATATCCCCTACCCAAATATTAGGGGGAAATTATCATAACACTATTAAATCTTTAAGGACTCTCATGAGTGGCTGTCAATGTCAAAATGGCATCCCACTTGTTTTTTGTAATGTAAACCACATTTACTGCAGATTACCTAGTGCCATAATGAAGGTCTCTCTCTAGATGAAAGTGCCATAATGAAAGTAATGTTTTCGGACACCAGATTTTGGACACCTGAACCCCTTCCTTTAAAACCTGGCAGAGTCTTGATTTTGGACTTCAATGGGAAATTACCATTTTAAATACTCATCCTCCCATTACTTGCCTTAGATTTATCTATAGAAAAACAAAATATCTTATTTCAATCTCCACTTTACCAATCCATTTTGTTCTCATGCTAAACCCCTTCACTAACAACAAACAAAAACTAACTATTTTTTTAATAGGTGGAGTCGACTACATGAATCAAACGATGACACAATAACCTAATATAAATAAAGTCAATAGAGAAATTATTAATTGTTAAATTATTTTTAATAATTTCACTTATTGTTTTCTTTTATCTCCTTCTATCTCAAACTATCAGACTGTTCTCCATCTTATTTACTCTTATCAGTGGAGATTCTAAAGATCTTCTCCACACATGATCAAATCACCTTAAACGAGATTCTACCATTTTTTTCACAAAAAGTGTTATCCCAACTTTCTCTTTAATGCGATCATTTTTAATCATATCTCTTCTAATGTGTCTACACATCCAACGCAATATTCTCATATCTACAACATTGAATTTATCTTCATATTGTCCTTGACCGCTCAACATTCAGTACCATACAATGTTGCAGGTCTTATAGCAGTACGGTAGAATTTTCTTTTAACTTTGTGCGACACTTTTCTATCACAGATACTCTTAAAACCTTCTTCTATTTCATCCATCCCGCTTGAATCCTATGATTTATGTCCTCCTTTACTTCTTCGTCATTTTGTATAAATAACTCAAGATATTTAAAATTTGTAACTTATTTTATAAGATGATCTCCAAATTTTACTTCTAAATTTGTATTTATTTGTCTTTTACTAAAATTACATTCCATATATTATGTTTTATTTCTATTTATACGAAAACCATGTGTTTCAAAAGGTTGCCTCTGTAACTTTAACTTCATATTTTTTTTTTCGATTCACCAACTAGAACTATTATATCATCTGCAAAAATCATACATCAAAGCCTCAATTCTTGGATATGTTCAGTAACTGCATCCAAAATTAATATTTATTTTCTTTTTCGATTTACCAATCAAAACTATATCATATGTAAAAATCATACATCAATGCTTCAATTTTTGAATATGTTCAGTAACTGCATCCAAAATCAAGTTAAAAAGATATAAACTTTGATGTAGTCCTATAATTGTGAAAAAATCCTTTGTATTCCCATTTTGTGATCTCACACAAATCGTGATCGTATCGTACATATATTTGATTGCTCGAATATAAGCAATACATACTTTTTTTTTCTCTAAATCCTTCCATAAAACCTCTCTCTCAACACTCTATTATACACATTTTCCAAATCGATGAAGCCATATGTAAATCTTTTTGATTTCTTTGATATCTCTCCATCAATATCTGGAGTAAGTAAATCGCTTATATAGTTGATCTTTCTGGAATAAAACCAAATTGATTATGTTTGATCTAAGTCTCTTGTCTTAATCTCTGCTCAATGACCTTCTCCTATAACTTCATAATATGGCTCATGAGTTTAATCTCCTATAGTTGACACAGTTCTGTATATCTCTCTTATTTTTATAGATAAGAATTAAAATACTCCTCCTCTATTCATCCTTATATCAATAAAAAAACTTAGTGAGCCAACTTATATATTTCTTGCCTAAATTTTTCTACATCTCAATAGGTATATTATCAGGTCCTACGACTTTTCTATTATCCATTCTTTTCAAAACTTTCTCTACTTCAAACTCTTAAATTCTACGATAAAAGATATAATTTTGATTCTCCTCTGTAATGTTTAATCTATCAAAGTGACAGAAAAATTCATGTCATTAAAAATAACTCTTCTATTGTGCTTGAATATCTTGCTCTCTTACCAAGACATTACCCTTTTCACCTTTAATACATTTCACTTAGTCTAAGTCTCTTGTCTTTCCATCCTTACCCTTCGCAAACTTGAAAATTTTTCTTTCACCATCTTTAATTCTTAAGGATTGATATAGCCCTTCCAAAGCTCTAATTCTCGCTTTACTCACAACCTTCTTAACATCTTTATTAGAAACTTTATATTTCTCTCAATTTTTATTATCTTTACATAAGTGTCACGTTTTATAATACTCTCTTTTAATGTTAATTCTATCTTACACCTCTGTATCCCACTATGCAAATTCTTTACCCTTTAAACTAACACCTCTTAATTAAGTGTCCCTTTTACTATTTTCCTAATCTCTTCTTCCTTGTACTTCCCAAAACCCCTCTGCCCCCACCCTTCTTTGAAAGCTCGTCTGTTGTTCATCTTTCAAATGTAACCACCTAATTTTCAAAACTTTTTCTAACTCTTTCTTTCTATTCATCTCTTAACTCATACATCCATAACTAAAACTCTCTGTTTGTTAGTCAAACTCTCTCCAAGTATGACTTTACAATCTATGCAATAATTTCTATCTGATTTCCTTACCAAGAAGAAATCTATTTGAAAACTTACTCCCCCGCTCTTATACGTGATAAGATGTTCTACCCGTTTCTTAAAACAAGTGTTTGTTATTGTAAAATTAAAGGCTAAAGAAATCATAGTTTTACCTTCTCCATTTGCTTCCCCTAACCCAAATCATCCATGCATGACTTCATATTCTTATTCACTCCTTGTATGCCTATTTAAATCCCCTCATAGGAAAATTGTTTCTCCCAAAGGTATTTCCTAAACCAAACCTTCTAGATCCTCTAAAAATTTATCTTATAATATTCTTATATTCCTACTTGTAGTGCATATACACTAATCACGTTAAAAGTTATTGAAGGAAATTTCAGTATTCCTCTCTATTTGATATGCAACTATGTTGTTATTACTAGTCGTTAATGAGGGTAGATGTAAATATTTAGTTGACCCAAATCCCAAATTTTCGAGATTTGATTGATAGGAGAAAATCTCTCCTAATTCCTTAATTTCCAGTTTGTTACTCGTGTATATATGTTATGCATTATTTGTGGAATAAGATGAGAGGGAGTTATATTCTTCAATCACTTTGTTCATGGTATCAGAGCCTGATTTCGACCATGGCTGAATCCGACTCCCTCCAAGAGATTGTTGAAACTAGTTCACCAATCCAACCTTCAATTCAACCCTCCTTTGAAAATCATTCTCTTCAGATCACCCAACATAAACTTAATAGAACCAACTTCAGGGAAAGGTTCCAATCTGTCTTTCTTGTCCTAAAAGGAAAATGGAAAGCTGGGTATGTTACAGGTGATTTTCCTGTGCCTACTATAATAGATCCCAAATTCAGCACATGGGATGCTAAAAGTTCTATTATAATGACCTGGATAATTAACTGCATGGAGCCTAAAATAGGGAGAACCTACCTATTTTTCAAGACTGCCAAGGAGATATGGGATCAAGGAGATATACTTAGACATGAAAAACACCTCACACTGTTTTGAGGTCAAATAAAAAACTCGAAAGATGAAACAAGGCAGCAAGTTAGTCGCTGAGTATTATAACTCTCACCGAATTATGGCAGGAGATGGACTTGTTCTACAAGATACAGTGGAAGTGTGAAAAGGATGGAGTAAAATTTACCTAAATGATGGAGAAGGAACAAGTATTTGACTTCTTGCAGGGTTTAAACAAAGACTTGGATGAAGTAAGGGAGAGGTTGCTAGGACAAAAACATTTTACCACTATCAGAGAAGTTTTTGTTGAAGTTAGAAGGAAAGAAAGTAGAAGACGAGTTATGCTTCTGAGAGCTCGTTACTTGGATCTACTCTAGCCACCCATCAATATAAGCCAAACACCTTGAATCAGAGAAACCAAAAACCCACAAAGGAGAGCAGAGAGCAGTTATGGTGTGATCATTGCCACAAGACCAATCACACTCATGAGAATTGTTGAAAACTTCATGAAAAACCCGTAGGATGGAAACCTCGTGGTCAAAGGGAGAATACCAAGGAGCAGAATCAGGCATTTGTTGCTAAAGCAGTCATTGACAACAGCAATGGGGGACAACTAAATCTAATTCCTAAACAAATCAAAACTCTGCAAACTATCCTTAGCCATCACAGTGTTCCTTCATCCATAAATGCCACGGTAACTCAAAAAGGTAACTTTATCTCATCTTGTTTTCTTACTAACATTGAAGAAAATAAAGCCTGGATTATAGATACTGATGCCTCAGCCCATATGACCAGTAATTTGAATATTTTCTCTACCTATGAACCATGTATAGAAAGCTTGCAAATCAAAGCGGCAAATGGAAAAACTGCAGAAGACGCGGCATTGTGAAGTTCCCAGGATTAGATTTAAAATTTATCCTTCATGTTCTTAATTTAAAATACAATTTGGTTTCAATTAGTAAACTCAATGAAAACCAAAACTATGCAGTAACATTTTTCCCTTCTTTTTGTGTGTTTCAAGGCCTATCATCGAGGAAGATGACTAGCAGTTTAAGGAGCATAATGGCCACTACTTTCTCAATGGTTCTAGTTCTTCCTCAATGGAAATTTCTCACACGGCAGCCTCTTTATCAACCACCTTTAACTTTGAAATTTTGTTATAGCACAAACGTCTTGATTATCCTAATTTCTCTTATCTAAGAACTTTGTACCCGCAGTTATTTATGAATAAAACTGTCTCAAACTTACATTGTGAACATTGTATCTTTGCCAAACATATTCGAAACTCATATGCATCACATCCTTATCAACCAACAAAACCTTTTCAATTCATACACAGTGACATATAGGGCCCTGCTTGAATTGCTTCCATTTCTGGAGCAAAATGGTTCATCTATTTATAGATGACCACACCTAGGTCTGCTAGGTCTATCTCATGAAAGGAAAAAATGAAGCTGGTTCTATTGTCAAACAATTCCATAAAAATATTTCAAACATTTTTCAATCCCAAATAAAAATCCTCCGTACAAACAATGGGAGAGAATACTTCACAAAAGACTTGATTAATTACCTAGCTAAACATGGTGTTCTACACCAACATTCATGCATATACACTCCTCAACAGAATAGTCTTGTTGAGCGAAAAAATATGCATCTCTTAGAGGTCACCCATGCCATGATATTTACCAACAATGTCCCAAATAATTTTTGGGTAAAGGCTATTCTCACAACAACTTACTTTATCAATAGAATCCCTTCAAAACCCTTCAACCTTCAGCCCCTTATTAACTGTCTTTCAGACACTTTCCCGCATGTTCATCTCCTTCACTCTCTTCCTCCAAAAATATTTGGTTGCACAACTTTTATACACAATCATGACCCACAAAAAGGAAAACTCGATCCTAAAGCTCTTAAATGCATCTTTATAGGATACTCTCCTACACAAAAAGGATATAAATGCTATCATCCCACCTCAAGAAAAATCTTTGTTTCTTATGATGTGACTTTTCTTGAAGACCAACCCTTTTATTTCATAGGGACTCATTTGGAAAACAACCAAAATGTAGAAAACCATTGAGACCCAACCATATCTCTACCTATATCTCTCCCATCCAGAGACCAGATTCAAGACCAAAATCCTAAAACAATAGAAGACCAATCAATTCAAATCATCAACAATTCTTCCCTTGACACAAACCTAATGATACATGATCACACATTACATCAAGGAGGAGAACAGAACGTGGACAAACCTGTCGTGGTTTACTCAAGGAGGCCAAGAGCTCAACCTCCTATCAATATCAAGTCACCCAAACCAGAGATAGCCCTAAAATCCACAAATGAAGACATGGATTTATACCTTCCCATTGCTTTTAGAAAAGAGGTACGTAAATGCACTCAACATCTTATATTAAATCACTTGACTTATAAAAATATGTCTCTCAAGTACAGGGCCTTTGTCACACAAGTTGACAATATTAACATACCAAAAGATACTCAAAGTGCCCTTGAAGATTCCAAATGGAAAGCTGCTATTGATGAAGAGATGAAGGCCCTTCTCGAAAACAATACTTGGGAGGTGGTTGATCTACCACAAGGAAAGAAAATTGTTGGGTGCAAATGGATATTCTTTGTAAAAACTAAACCTGATGGAGAAGTAGAAAGATACAAGACAAGGTTAGTGGCTCAAGGACACACTCAAACCCATGGCATAGACTATGAAGAAATACTTGCATTGGTAGCAAAAATGAACTCCATAAAGGTACTTCTTTCCCTTACTAAAAATCTCAACTAAACTCTATCAAATGGACATAAAAAATGGCTTCTTAAATGGAGAATTGAAGGAGGAAGTGTTCATGAGAATGTCTCCAATCTTCAATGAAGGAAACACCCGTGTTTGCAAACTTAAACGGTCTCTCTATAGATTAAAGCAATCCCCTAAGGCGTGGTTCACTAGATTTAGCTCTGCTATGAAGATTTTTGGCTATACTCAAGGATAGACAGATCAATCTTTATTCATTAAACTAAGAGAAAATGGAAAAAAGATTATCTTCGTTGTATATGTAGATGACATGTCATTACGGGTGATAATCAAGAAGAAATAAATCTACTGAAGAATTACCTAAAAGGTGAATTTCAAGTCAAGGATCTTGGAATCCTGAAATATTTTCTTGAGATGGAGGTAGTCCGAAACTCACAAGAAATTTATGTTACCCAAAGAAAATACACCCTAGATCTTTTACGAAAAACGAAAAAAACAGGATGCAAGCCTGCCCTCATTCCTTTGAAAAGAAACTGGAAGCAGAGACACCACGATGATGAACCTCTAGTAGACTGTGGAAGATATCAAAGATTAATGGGGAAGTTAATATATCTTACTCTTACAAGACCAAACATTACCCATAGTGTGAGCATAATAAGTCAGTTTATGCATAGTCCTACTAAAAGACATATAGAGATAGCCAACCAAATATTGAGATACCTCAAAGGAATGCCTAGAAAAGGGATTTAAAAAATACAACACCAGAAGCATAGAAGGATTTGTTAATACTAACTGAGCAGGTTCAGAAGATAATAAATCTATCACAGGCTATCGTATAAAGGTACGGGAAAATTTTGCCACTTGGAAGAGCAAAAAGCAAATAGTAGTAGCAAGAAGCACAAGCAAAATACTGAGCCATTGCCCAAGGTGTATGTGAACTAATTTGGATCAAAAAACTTTTGGCAGACCTTAACTTTCCTATAGACAGACCTATGAGGTTGTATAGTGATAGTAAGTCAGTTATAAGTATAGTTCACAACCCCATCTAACATGACCACATGAAACATGTGAGAATTGATAGAAGTTTTATCAGAGATGAGATTGATTCGGGAGCTATCACATTTCCTATGTTCCAACTAAGCATAAAAAAGCAAACGTTCTTACTAAAGCCTTATCAAAACCTAGATTTGAGCACTTAATCAGCAAATTGGGAATGATTGATATCTATTCACCAGTTTGAGGGAAAGTATTGGAAGAAATTTCAAGATTCCTCTTAGTTATTTGATATGTAATTATGTTGTTATTACTAGTCGTTAATGAGAGTAGATGTAAATATTTAGTTGACCAAAATCCTAGATTTTTGGGATTTGATTGATAGGAGAAAATCTCCCCTATTTCCTTAATTTCTGGTTTGTTACCCGTGTATATATGTAATGCACTCTTCCTGGAATAAGATGAGAGGGAGTTATCATTCTTCAATTACTTTGTTCAAAAGTGTCCCGCTCTACTACAAAGTTTTAGAGCTATAATCCTATCTCTTAATTTTTTTACACCTACCACGATGTTACTCCTTATCAACTATTATGCCTATCCTATTATTAGTTCTTGTATTACAAGTATACCAAAGTTTAAAACTCGAAGTATCTAATTGCATTGTCTTTTCTCCTACCCACTTAATTTCTTGTAAATACATGATGTTGATTATTTTCCTAATTATGGTATCAACTATTTTCATTGATTTACTTGTATGCATGCCTATGTTCCAAGTTTCAAAATAGATCAAACTAATTTTTTTACCCACACCCATTCACTATATTTTTTACTACACCCGAATGTCGATGCAGGAGCTCTTACTCTTTTGGCATGGTACTCAAGCTATACAACATGTTGTTTCTAGACAACGACCTAGCCATAACACTATCTTTTCGTTGATCAATGCTCATGTAAATACGAAAAAGTTTTACGTTGGTTGTCGCAAGCCTAACATAAACCTCCTTTTTTATTTGGACTTGGGACTGATTATACAAAAATAGGCAGAGTTTTAAACCCCCTTCACTAAATTCCAAAAAACGTTTAGACTTTAGGTAATCTATTTTCAATTACATTAATTTAAACCCTAATGATTAAGATCATAGCTCCCTGGCACTTCAGAAGTTAGAACCTTTTACAATCAAAATTACTCCCTGTTAAATTTGTTCTATCTATATAACATAAAAGCGAAGTTGTTTAAATATATAATGTGATGTGTCCTAAAATCTTACATCCTAAAACATAGAAGAACTAAAAGAACCATACAGAGAATTCCCTTCATCATAATCAAATAATCTGTCTCATGCTCAACTTGAAGAGTATACTGCCATGGTTGAGTTATACTTGTATGGGTTGTGGCCATTCTGATTAACTAAAACATTTACCAGTGTAATTGTTGTTGTCTTTCATAAATTTAAAGTTGATAACAAATCTTGCACCTTCTTACCACCCAAGTGACACTCTAGGGGTACACTAATAAGTTTGATAATGTCTGTCATTCCTTTAGCAGTCAAATTCTATGCTATACCCTAATTTCAATCTTAGATAATATCTTACTTTCAAGAAATCCTAGGGAGCCATCTATACATCAATCTCAGTTATAAAAGCAAGTGCTGTGTAAGTAGCATTAAAAAAAAGAAGAAATAGTTGAATACATTAAAGAGAAAACAAAAAGGGGAAAGCAGCAGAAAGGCTAGAGCATACAGCATGATCATACAATCAAATAAAAGCATCAGAAAGGCTAGATAATACAGCATGATCATACAGTCAAATTTAGAAGGGTTTGATGTGCATGTATGATGAATGTTAGAATATTGTTCTCCTTAATTGTCTACGGAGGTTTGTTTTTAGCAATATCTTATGCAAATAGAGCTTAATGTCAACCATGAAAAAGTGAAGTAAGAAAATTAAAATGGAAAAAAGAACCTTGGGCAAACCTTGTCAAACTCCAAATATAAGACAGCTGACTTCATGTTACAAGGAAATTTAAGGACCAGCTCCATCACCCCTGGTGATACTTTGTCTTCAGAAGGAGAAACATGCATTCTCTCAACAAAATCTGCGACTACTTGAGGCTGTTCATCAACAAATAGTTGTAAAGTGTGATAATATACCTTAATATACCAAGGCACAATTTGGAGGACATTCACTTGCAACTTACACCTCTCTTCAACACTATTAGTAACAAGGAAGTCCCAGGTCAATTCTGTCGATTTCAAGGATATTGCAATTGCACCCCTTTCATTTCCACTTCCCATTAAAAATCGACTAGCATATAAAGGTGCATGTGGGCTTGACCAAACAATAGGACGTTTCCATGTAAGACTTAAATCAAATTGCTCAGTTTCTCTGTACCCTTTGATTGAATATTCATACAGAATTGAGGGATTCTTTTCCACTTCTTTATGCACCCTGTCAGGATTAACAGACAATTCATAGCCAAGGTTACTCCTAAAATTTTCAAGAGCTATATCATTAGCATCCTTCTGGAGATTCTTGAGTTGAGTGACAAGACCTCTCTCAAATTGAAGGTAAAGATTACTTGACTTGGCAAGAACACATCTTCCATTAATGTTCCTTCCAAAAATTGAACTCAAAGACCAGCTTGGTTGCATTTTTGTCTCACTGCCATAGCTCATATCAGCTCTCTGACTATTAGGCAGAAGTACAACTGTTAGGGTTTGTTCTAGTATAATTCCTGAATTTAACCCATCATAAGTAGATTTGGATACAGTCAAACGCAATCGCTGAGAGTGGTAAAAGCTTCTGTAGATAGATGGTCTGTCCATTAAGGAAGAGAGCCCAGCTTTATCTCGACAAGGAAGGAGTTTCAACCAGGGAGTCAGGTTCTCAGTGCAAACTGCTTCACGTGGCAATGTACCATATCTTAAACTTCCAGAAGCAGGTTGGAATACCAATTTAGGAGCAGAATAAGTGGTAGAAGACTCTAGGAAGTTGATTGAAGCACAGAAGAGTCCTGACAGTGAATGTGTTAAATTCTTCCAAGAAGTATCAACCTGATGTTGAGGAACGTCAAAGACTGCCCACAATTCAACTCCAGGAGGCTTTGCATTGCTGCTTGATATTGGATCAAACCCACCCCAACTTTCATAGTTCCACCTACCTTGTGTGAAAGACAACTCCATTGCATTAACATTATATTTATGAACCTGTCAGTCAAACACAAACCCACGTGTTATTTAGCATTCAGAATACTAAGTCTTTTGGGCCATCAGAATATTAAAAAAATATGAAACAAACATGATTCTATAATCCATAGAGAAAGCATTTTCATTAAGAAAAAATGAAGTATAGACCAAAGTATAAGCACAGGAAAGTGGAACTAGAAGTAGTAACTTAGTTAGACCTGCAAAGCCTATAGCAAATTAATGTTTAAAAAAGGACTTTGTCAGAAAACTTTCTTTTTAATGAATAACGCAGTAGCCGATAGGTGCAGAATAATTAGTTTGTTCTTAAGACTTAATACATTTTTTAGGAGGAAATAGGGGAATGGAAGAAATGATTTTATGATAAAAGAAGAATAATTACATAGAAGATATAGTACAATAAATAATTGTTGCCACCTGCTTGACTTGTTGGTTCTTCCACAGAATGACATAATTTTTCCATTAGCATTTCAAAATCAAAAGCTGGGTTAACTTAAAACATCCCAGATTTGTCCTCTGCCCCCCCCCCCCAACCCTAAGAAGTTCCATTAATGAACCTTTTCCTTCCTTATACTTCAAGTGCACTGATAAGAGGGAAAGAACATCTTAATCTTCTGAAGACACTGCTATAGTAGGGGTAAAAAGAAAGACTTGGTTATATTCTACCGAGGTAAAAGATCAACTTTTAGTTCCATGTTCTTAGAAGTAGAACCATCATATATATAATATTAAATAATTAAAACTTAATTCTATAAACTTTACAATTTTGCTACAATTATTTTAACATATGAAAAAGAAAACTCTTAAGAACTTGTGTTAGTATTTGTGAGGTTGCATCTTTTTGGTTAGGCCAGGGATGATATGAGGCTCAGCCAATCAAATAAAAATAAAGAACATTAATCAAAATGTCTTGTGTTCCCAAGCACATGGAAAATGTCAAATGATAGCAAGGATAACCGATATATATTAAAAAGAGTGTCCATGGAAATTTGACCAGACTCCAGTGAAAAAAAATATTGAGTGGTAATTCAACTTAACAGGACATCAAGACATTAGTGGCTCAATTTTTCCTATCATTTGAATCATGTCTGTAACTAATTCAACTTAAATATAATATTTTATGGCTGATCATTCATTGTTGTCCATTCTTCATTCAAGTTGATCATTTTAATATTTTGTTAGTTAATTACATCTTCCTAGAGCACATGAATGTGTGGGAAAAAGACAAGTTCCATCTTTTATGGGCATCTCACAAATTAGTTGCGGGCAACATGATTTTACAAGTAAACTGATGGTTAGTAGGACAACTGACCACCTGAAGACATAATGTGTGGCTGATCACATTAAAGGAGGAAAGTGATGTCAAGGATGCTAGATATTTAGAGACATATTTCTCTTCCCCAAAGGATCATGTATATACAGAATTCATCAAGCATGAAAGACATAGGTTTAAAAGAATGAGGAAGCATAGGAGGATGCACTTGAGACTCTATCTTTTATGATTATCCACTCTTGCTCAAAATTTTGCTTATTAAAGAGAGCCACACAAAAAATTCAGAAGCTGCTAATTATGAGATGCTAAAAGCTCAAAAGGGCAGCCAATCCAATGCAACAGAAAACTCAGTAATATGTGAACTGGAAAACTTTGGTGACCTATTTGTCTTCCAGAAGCATACATACAAATATTATATATTTTAGGCTTATGACCTATGAAACTCTATTCCCATTTTATAAACCACTTAAAACCTGATGGTGGTAAACTCTGACTTTTCAGTGTGGTGCCACTAAAAGCACAAGCAAGCAACTAAGAAACATAAGGACCATCAAACCAATGGTGAGAAAAAGAAACCTACAAAAGGTTTTTGAACTAGAGAAATTCCCATTAGTAAAAGAGCAAGGAAATGACAAAGTAAAACTACTTGTTTCCCCCCTATTCACTAATTACTACTATATTTTTGAAGCAAATTTATAATATTCAAAAGAAGAAGGGGGGTCAGCTTCATGAACTATTTTGAACCATTAATGAAATTGAACGAATAATTGTCACCTTGCTAAAATCTAATGTATAACCATGTGAAGATAGTTTCCTTCACTTTGTCCAATCTCTACAACTTATACACTCATCCACACATCTTATTTGACAAAGTAATAATTCATGCAAAATAATGACTAAGGTTGGTAACAGTACTAAAATCTATGTACTTACCCTCTATTTTCTTTTAAACTTCGTCATTTTCTTTTGACCCAATTAAAAACAAGGCCACAGACATGTCCTTTCTCACAGATTCATCCTCACAAGTTTCGCAGCAACAAAAAAGAGAGGAAAGAAGGTGGAGAAACAAATGCATACCAGCTGAGAGATAGCTTTGGGGAAGAGGTGGTGGTGGCGAGCAAAGGAATCGGTGAGGGGAGCTTTGCTTTGGAAGTGAAAATGCGCGAGCACTTTGCGATCAGGCAGAGGCTTAAGGAGCAACTCCTCCGAGAATTCTTCTTCTCCAAAAGCCGATCTGATGGCAATTTCGGGAAATACGATCGAAAAGAGAAGTACAAGAAAGGGGAAGAAACTCGACTTTCGAAGAAAAGCCATTGCTGTATATGGGAACACACAGTGACTCTAACTGCTATTGGGAGCTCGCCATGGACGCACTGCGGCACTAGCAATGCGAGCTTGAAAATTGGTCAAAAAACAGTTTTACTTCCCATTTTATTTTTCATTTTTGTTTTGTTCTCTTATTTTATTTCATTCTACTTTTTTTTTGTTTTTTGGACAAGTATTTCATTCTGTTTAATGCATGCCGCTGCAATGGAGCTTCTGCCTTGCAGAGCAACAGCTGGGCCTCGCTGAATGGCGCTGATTTTTTATGTCACAACCAACCCAAAAAAAGGGTAATAGCATTTATATTACGTACACTTAAGCGTACTCTTGTCTTTTCATTTTTTTTTAATGTATTAATTTAATTTTTTTATAATTTAAAATATAATTTTAACCCTCCAAAATTTTATCAAATACATCAAAATAAATCATTAATAAGTTGACTATATATTTTATTATTAATTTATTATAAATATGTAATATATATATATATATATATTATTAAATATATTATATCTATTGACACAATGTGCACCACGACACATCTATCACTAAATGAAACTGTAGATAGGTCTCACTAAATGGCTCTTTTATTTTCACGTATCCCTACTCTTTTTAGTTTAGCAAGTTAGAAAGAGTATATTTACCACAAAAATAGTATAGTTCACTTCACATGAAGCACCGTTTAGTGTCACAAGAAAAATAGTATCACCGTCTAGTGTCTGTTAAGTGAATATATTTAGTGAGTATATGTCACACCCCTACTTTAAGAACGCGAAAATTTCTAATATTCGATAACTTTATTATTATGCACTTGTAAATAGTTTCACAATATCACATATCTAAATATTACCATATGTTTATAAATTTGTAAACAACTTGTCACGTCTCAATTTAATGGAACGCAAATAACACATTTATAAGAAAACTTTATCTTTATTCAATTACAATCGACCACATAATATATCATAACAGGATAATATCATACATTTACACATTTCCAGTATAGTCTATTATACATGCTAGGTCTACACTTATCAGTTTTATAGCAGAAATAAAGATCTTGCCTGTGACGTTCAGAGCAACTCTAGAGTACAAATATATTACAATATCAAACACTGAGAGCCTAAAAACAATTTAGACTCACCACCGAAGTACGACCCCTAGTCGATCACGTGGCTACTAGACCAAACTCTGTGTCTTTATCTAAAAAATCGATCCACATCGTGTAGTGAGTTTTACAACTCAGTAAGCAGATAATACCTCCTATGACCTCTCAAATCAACATAAGGATGTACTCATATATTAAAATTTATCATATCAAAATCTATCATTCAGAAGTACATCCTTATGGGACCCGCGTTTTCAAAATATTCTCAGTTCAAGTCACATTCAAATTTCTGTAACCACATATGATACAAATTGATCTTAAATCAAATTTGATATACATTAAAAATTAATTCTTTTATATAATGTTCAAGTATGTCACAACTTTCAATATACACAATAGATAAACATGGAATGTGAGTTCATCACCCTTCTGCCTCCTCACATTACCATAGTCACAATCACAATAGATAATTAGGGAATGTGAGTTCATCACCCTACTGTCTCCTCACATTACCACTGACTACAACTTCAATAGATCAACACAGAATGTGAGTTCATCACCCTTCTGCCTCCTCACATTACCATTGTCATCATCACAATAGGTAATTAGGAAATGTGAGTTCATCACCCTACTGCCTACTCACATTACCACTGATACCACCTTCACAATACCGTCTCAAGTCATATAACCCGTCAATATTCATCAATACATATAAAAATGTATAAAAGTGCACATCCATCAAATGCAATGCATAATTATCAAACAACTCGCCATGAGCTTTATACTTGTCATTCAATCATATTCGGCAACTTATAACTTTACATATAATTCAAAACAGAGCTTTTAATCTAAATACAAAATCTTTTATCATAAATTTTTCAATCAGGAGAATCATATAATCATACTCATATCCGAGGCAAACATAACACTGTAAAATCAATGTCACATGTATAACATATTTCCTTTGCCATGTATTGTGAAATGCATTTAGAAATAACGTATTCAAAGCATTTCAAAATCTATTTCAAAAATCATACTCTTCTTGAACTAAATATCATTTCTCAATCATGTCAAATATTCCAAACCATTTCAGAAACATATGAGCATATAAATAACATGTAATCATACTCATTTATCAATGAAAAGTTCAAGAAGAGTAAAAACAAGCTATAGGAAGAATTATTTACTCACAAGTAAGGGCTCCAGATTGGACAGCCCTAAAATCTTCGTTTCTGGTCTAAATTCGGTAGAATAAACCCCAAAATTGAGTCCGGAAGGTCCAAAAACCTTGAAAATGACTCCAAATTTGCTAAATTTGGCTTTTAGAAGCTCGGTCAACGTAGGTCAACGCTAAGGGTACTATTCACCGCTAGAACTATTCACGCCGAAATCACTATTTATCGCTGAAAAATACTATTTACCATCACAAAAATTTTACCGAATCAACGAAACGAATTCATATCCTAATGTTTATTTAGTTTCTGAATCCATCTACGGAGTCAGATTTCTAATTAGAAGTCTCTAAGTAAGATTTTCAGAACTTACCTTTTACCGAGATTTTCTACTTCAGATCTACAGCGATTCAACGGTTGATTTGAAAAATTGATCGGTCAAAACTGAAGTATTCGTCGTCCTGAATCCAGTAACACCTTCAGTTTTGAGATCGAAAGTCAATCAGTACTCCAGATCGAAAGATAAAGTTGTAGGTCACTATTCACTCACTATGCATATTCATCGATTTTTTTTGTCGAAACTGCTATTCTCCGCCCCTGGGTTTTCGTTTTATCATTTGCCTCTCTTTTTTAATATAATAATAATTATTAAATAATTAATAATAGGATTTTTTTTTATAAAAATTCATATAAATTCCATTTTTCATCATAAAATATCTCAAAAATTTCTAAAAATTTCCATTCTCATAAATCTTTAGTTAAACTCTTAAATCATGATTTTTCTTGATAAAAATCATAATAAAAAAATTACAAAACAAATATCTTTATTCATATTAAAAAAAAGAATATTTCTAAAAATACCATAAAAATTCATTAGAGGTCGGTATAATTATTTTAAGCAACACAATAATTTTTTTAATTAAAAGTCTACTTACTTTTAGCAAAACATAATCATTTTTAAGCAAATAAAAATATATTTGCTTATAACAGAATACTATTCTTGAAAAATAAAAATTACGCGCCAAAACGTAAATTCTCATATTCCTTTTGTAATTCTTTAATCCATGTAATAAATATACATATTTTCTACAGTTCTTATCTCTATTTTTAAAATTCTCTTTTTTATTCTAAATTTCCTTTAAATTGAAATTTTCATTAAATTTTTACGGTTATTACAGTATATATAATATATATTATTTAATTATACATATATAACGTATGTCTGGTAAGTTAATAATAAAATAAATGATCAAATATAATAGAAAGATTATGTTGATATATTTAGTAAAATTTTAAAAACTAAAATCATATTTCAAATTACAAGAAAATTAAATTGACATATATTTTTAAATAAAAAAAACAAAAAGTACAATTAAGTCTATTATTTATATACTAAAAGAATATAAATGTGCAATATATATATGTAAACAGGTAGCGTTCAAGATTGTTTCTTTTTAATTAATATTTTTTTATAAAATCTAAATCCAACTATATACAAGAAGAAGCATGAAAGTAAAAAAATATGAATATCAGGCTTAGACTTGCATTCTATGAAGCTGTCATCTCTAGAGTTTTAATGTCATAGAAATGTATTATTATTAAATATGATTCAAACCAGGTTTAGCTACCAACTAATTCTCATATCACATTGAAAAATGGCAATAAATGCATTGTTGAAATGTGTTTCCATTGATCTACCCTTCCATATAAGAATATTGGCAAATTAGTGAAAAAGGTTCACCATCGAAAACTATCTCCCAAGTTCAGCAATGTGTTTCAAGTTCTGCAATTCCAGTATTCATTTGTGTTGTAAGCAGTTTAATAAAAAAGTTTAATTCACAATATAAATCGAATGAATCGTTTTGATTTCTATGGCCATATATAAATTGGTGGTTAAATTGCTAGAGGACAAAAATCGACACTGAAATTGCACAAATCGTGTTACATATCAGAATATTAGGGGGGTTCATGAGTCATTGTAAGTGGGTTAGTAAGGGTATCTTGGTACTTGAACGGGTGTTGTTGTAAGCATAGGGATATATACTGATAGAGTCACGTGTAGAGGATTATGGAACTAGTAACAGATTTCTTCTTTACCGCGTTTCTCTTCTTCTATCTTCTTCCTTCTTTCTTGGTTCTTCCAAGATTCTCCTATTCTTCATTTCTGATCCTATCAACTGGTATCAGAGCAGGAACGATCCAACAATGGCGGAAGCGACTAGATCAAAGGTTACCAATAAAGATTCAGAGGATAGGCTGCGTGCAGAGGTAGATTAGAGGTTGGCGTCGATCGAGCAATAGATAGATGGATTGCAGGAATTGTTTCGAGGACTATCCTATCACTTTACAGAAGTGATGAATAGGAGTACAGATCACAATCGTGGAGATAGAGCAGGGGATTATCAAATTCCAACGCGATTCACGAAAGTGGATTTTTTGAAATTTTCAAGTGAGGATGTGAATGGTTGGATATCTAAATGTGAGAAATTCTTTATCCTGGATCGAATGCCAGAAGAAAATAAGGTGACTTTTGCTAGCCTATCATTACATGAAGCTGCTTACAGGTGGTTTCAAAATTTTGAGAAAAGTGAGAATGGCAGAGTGACTTGGCTGAACTTGGTGGAGGCAATCAGAATCAGATTCGGATCCATTTTTTATGATCCTATGGAGGAACTCATGCAGCTCAAACAGGATGGCAGTTTACAGGAGTATCAGGAAATATTTGATCGGCTGGCATGTAGAGTTGAATTGACTGAAGCTCAGAAGCTGAGTTGTTATTTGGCAAGGTTGAAGGCTGAACTAGCGATTAGAGTAAAGCTGTTTCATTCGGAAACACTACTAGATGCCATTCGGTTGGCTAAATTACAAGAGTTGAATGTGGAGTTAATGCAGAAGAAAAATAAGGAACAGGGAGACGATAGGGGAATAAGGAACAATATCACCAAAACTACTAAGAACTCTGGTGTCCAGGAAATGGAAAGATGGGGTGGAACTGATAACAAGGTCACAAGACCCTGGGAAAATCGAGTAGTGGGCACAAGTGATCAAAAGGGCATACTCGAGAAACCCACCTTACGATTCCAGCAAAAGTTAACTCCCGAGGGGGTAGAAGAACATAGGTACAAAGGATTATGCTATTTTTGCCATGATAGATATTCCCCTGGTCATAACTGTCCTCAGAAGAAAAAGATGCAACTCTACTTAATGGTGGTGGATGATGAAAAGGCAAAACAAGATGAGACGATGTTGATAGATTCAGCAGAAGAAAGTTACCAGGAAAACAATGAGCCACAAGAGAACTCTTTCATCACCCTTAATGCATTACATGGATTGCTGCCGATCCTACTATCAGGTTGACAGGGCATGTAGGCAAGAGAGTTCTGCACATTTTAGTGGATGCTGGCAATACACACAATTTTCTGGATGAAGAATTTGAGAAAGAGTTGTGCGGGAAAATCAAGACTATAGAAGCAATTAACGTTACAATGACAGATGAAGGCAAGTTACAAGGAAGGAAAATGTGTGAAGAGTTGAAATGGGTTATGCAAGGGATAGAATTTGATACAAGTGTAATCTTCATTCCACTGGTGGGTTATGACATGGTGCTTGGAATGCAATGGTTAAAGACCTTGGGTATCATCAAATTGGATTGTCTTAACTTGAGCTTAGAATTTCAGTTCCAAGGAAAACCCGTGAAGCTCATTGGAGCTAAAGAAGAGGAAGGCATTCAACCAAGGCCATTACCTGATGAGTGGGGTGCAATTTTAACTAAACGAGAGTCTGAAGCTATTCTAGACCATCGCCTTGTCCACAAAAGAGGCAGAGCTATCACAAAAAATTTGGGTCAAATGAAAGGTCAAATCGGAATAAGATGCTAGCTGGGAGCTCTGGTTTAACATTTAGAAGCAGTTCTTGATTTTGCTAGTTGGCTGCACCCTTGAGGACAAGGGTGATTTCGTGGGGGAAGTATTGTTACATATCAGAATATTAGGGGGGTTCACGAGTCATTGTAAGTGGGTTAGTAAGGGTATCTTAGTACTTGAACGGGTGTTGTTGTAAGCATAGGGATATATACTGATAGAGTCACGTGTAGAGGATTATGGAACTAGTAACAGATTTCTTCTTTACCGCGTTTCTCTTCTTCTATCTTCTTCCTTCTTTCTTGGTTCTTCCAAGATTCTCCTCTTCTTCATTTCTGATCCTATCAAATCGATGTAATTTTAGCAAGAATACCCATCTCGAGATGGATTTGCAGCCTCCCTCAATAATGTAATTTTTTTTTTAAAAAGTAGGATAAATGATAAATTGAAATACAAGTTGTGAGGATAATTAACAATTCAACTTGTACGATCAATCAATGAATAGCTTTCAAAATGGCCAAAACCGTGCTATTCATGATTCTCAACTTAAAGCAAATGGTTCTGACGATTTAGGTAATGATTTTTTAACCTCTACGATTCAGCAAGTGTTTGGAAGGAAGGCAAAACATAAATTGCTAAAGTTGCAGTTGATTATTTTAAGAACCTGTTCTCTTCTTCCATTACAAACAATATTGATAAGGCTTTGGAAAACTTGACCAAAAAGGGTTACAAGTTGAAGAACATGTGGCTTTTAAGGCCGCTTTAAATAGTAGCTTTTTCATAGAACTTTTCAGTGCTCCAGAAGACGATGGTTTCACAACTCTTTTTTTTTTTTTCAGAACCTATTGGCATATTCTAAGTAATAATATTGTCTTGACTATCATAGTTTTTTTTTGTTAGGAGTAAGAAATTACTTCATAATATTAATCACACTCCTCTGGTTCTTATTTCTAAATGCCCAAACTCCTCTTATATGACCAAGTTGAGACCTGTAGTCTAACATCCCAAATTTTTTACTCATCCTGAAATTTCTCCAAAAATATTTATAGAGTAAAAAGAAAAGTGAAAAGTGTAGGGAGAATTAAAGAAACTTTTGTATTAAAATTGATGATGGAATACATAAGTTATAGTGTGGTACCAAGCTTAAGGAGAAAGAATAAAATAAACGAGAATTATTTTATTGTAAGAAAATTAGGATATAAGTCTCACTAATTATGATTAAAAGTGAATTAAAGAGAAAGTAAAAGAGAAAATATCCAAACAATGGCTTAAGTATATGCTAAGGGACACCTCATTATTCTCTTAATTATTACCCTAGGAAAATATCTAGATTCTTATCAAGGAAGACAATGGAAGGGCTGATGAAATAAAGCATACCCAACAGAAACGTGAAGAGTAAGGAAGAAAGATAATAAATTTTAGGATATAGAGGAGAATTAATTACCCCTAATAAATTTAAGAGAGGAATTAAAAAAATATATGTAAACCTAAGATTTTTAGAGGAAATTAAATAATAAGGACATGTTCAATTAGAGGATTGCACTTTATTAGCTTCATCTTAACTAAGAGTTCAAAAGAAGGGAAATTTGGAACAATCCAAATGGATAAGGAACTCAAGGTCAACATGAAGCCAATTAGCACATATGCTAATAAGGAAATATTACTACATGGTGTCTTACTCTCCAAGTTGGTCATATAAAGCACATGGAGACATTCATGTTTCAGCCTAAAAGAATAAACTAGAAATTAATGGCAACCTAGAAGTTAAGGGAGAACAAACTGAATAGTCAAGATGAAAGGTTGTAATTATGAAGGGGCAGATTAGTGATTAGCAGAATAATCATTATATCCACAAAATATCTTCACTATGCTTGCTCACCAAGTTGACTAAAGAGGGTATATTTTGTTAAGCTTTTGTCACCCAAAGTGTAAACAATAAACTAGACTAGCAGAGAGAGGGGAGAGAAGAAAGAGAAGTTAGCAGAAATTGAAGAAGGAAGTAAAAGATTTTGGCCAATCAAGGTAGGTTTAATGGTGTTTTCCTCTTACAAACTAATTTTTATGCAAGTTGGAAGAATTTTCTAAGCATCTCCCATGAAGTTTTTGATTTTGTATTCATGCGAAAAAGTTATGGTTTTTCACCACTAAAGCTAGCCATAAGTATAATATGTATTGATGTATGTATTTTATGTGATATGGTATATTATATGCTTTGGAATGATTTCATTTCTGTGGTTGGAACTACTGGATTAGTGCTTGAACTGATATCAATGTTTGAATTACTATCATGTGTTAACCTGAAAATTTACAAAGTCTCCTTAAGTTAATTTAACTCTCCCTTCTTAACGGTGCTATATGTAGCACTAATCATCACTAAAGAGAGCTTTTAGTTACATCCTAAGGTCTTGTCATTGAGTAGAACTTTTAGTTACAAGATTGTCATCACTAAAGGCTTTAATGTATGAATTATTAAAAATATGCAGTAATTTTAATTACAACTTTCTATCACAATTTTAATTTCTCACAATTGAAATCACATTTAGTAATTGATATTGTTGTCAGTGACAACATTTTTCATTGTCACTAAAAGGTTATTCAGTGATGATGTGTAACCATTGAAACTTGTTTTTTAACTTATATAATAAGTAAAAAATGTAGCAGTTGACATTTATAGCTGAAAGAATTATTAATAAACAAGAAAATAGAAGAAGATGACCATTAGATGAGAGAAAACTACCAGACGATAGGAGAACAAAATTGATAGGAATATTCTGTAGTAAAGGCAGAATAGCTAGAGTGTGATACAACATCTTACCTCAATCTAAAATGGTACTTGAAAATTTCATCCACCTCCCTTCAAACCAATATTAGCTTCCTGAAAACCTCCCTTCAAAACAATGTCAAAGAAATGCTTAACCCCTAACTTGCTCTTTAGAAAATAGAATGTGACTAAAAATAGGGTTGGTTAGGAGATCAACATGTTGATTTTTAGTTGAAATATGCTTAACAGCTATTTCCTTTTGCTACGCCTTCTCTCTCACAAAAATTAAGTCAAACTTTATATGTTTTGTTCTTGTATGTGATAATAGGATTGCCTATCATTAAAATAGTATTCAAATAATCGCATTTAATGGTTGGAACAACAACTAATGTAACATTCAATTCTTGCAACAAAGATTTGATCCACACCATTTTTGTTATTGTATTTGTAAGACTTCGACATTGAGCTTCATTGTTGGACCAAGATACCACTCCTTGTTTCTTGGAAGACCAAGATACAAGGTTATTACCTAAGAATGTATAAGAAATATAAATAGAAATAGATCTTCTATTGTTGTGTGTATTTTACCAATTACCGCAAGCACATGGCATAGCTGTAGTTAGTCCGGCGAGTACGGGTCGTATCCCACAGAGAACAATGCCAATTACTAGAATTTCACAAAAGATGCTATCTAAATCGATGCAATTCGATGAGAAAATGTCGCAATTAAATAGAGGAAAATAACCAATTAAGTAAAGCCTAAGATTAGGGTTCACCATACTTGTGATACTCAACAATTAATATTTACCTTTAATTGCAATTATCTAGATTATTGGGGATGGTTTAGCCTTAATTAATTAGCAATCTCTTTCAAGCATTACCAATTGTACATAGGTTGATTTAATTGCTTACTTTCGTGGTTCTTAACTCAACCTAAGTCCATTGAGCTTTATGCCAACCATGGAATACAATTAATCGGTGTTCTCGTGCCCACTAATTGATTCAATCCTAGAGTATCTTAAACTACTTTCGTGATTAAGATATCCCTAATTAACTATTAAGTTCCGGTTTTAATCTTCACCTTTCAGTTCATCGATTAAAAACCTAAGACGTGATAAATTGTTGATCAGGCATTCTACCAACTCATCATGAATATAATAGTCAATCCTAATCAATTTAGAAGTAATCACAATTAGAGTTTCAACATTCAAGTCATCAGCACAATATCATCATATCACAAGAGGGTTCCCTGAAACCCTAGATTAAATCTACTCACACATCATATAAACAGAAATCAAATTCATATTCATTAAGTAAATCATGATAGTTCAGTACAATTTAAAGAGAATAAGTAGAAGTAGAGGAGAAGAATTCAAATGGAAAGATAAAACTTGGTCTTCGGAAAGTCAGATGAAATACAACCTTTGAATGTAGTAAATTCTACTCTAGAACATCAAAATCCATAATGATTCAAGTAAAAATCTAACTTATGAGTGTTTTCTAAGCCTAAAAACTGAGTTTAAAGTGTCTCTCTAGGTTTGAATATGTTCCTTTGCATTTTCCCCTGAATATGTATTAAGTCAGCAGCCAAAAACCCTAAAAATCACGTACAGTACGGACCCAAAGCACGGCCGTGTTCCAAGACACGGCCTAGCCGTGCTTTGGGTTGGTTTCTGGAGGTTCTCTACATCTTCTGTCCAGAGCACGACCAAGCCATGCTCCATGCCACCAAGCATGGCCTGGCCGTGTTGGGGGCTGCCGAACTGCTTTCTTGCTGATTTTTGGTGTGTTACCTCCTTGCTTCCTCCTTAGCATATCTCAAGTCCTTTTGGCTCTTCCCATGATTGTTTTCTCTTGCTTATTTGCCTCTTTTGCTCTCCTACAAACATAAAACAAACCACAGTAGTATCCAGAACAAAGTATAACCAAAAGCAGAGAAATAATCACAAGTTACTATGAATTAGGGGATAAAATATAGCCATTAAGTACTCAAAATTCTCCTTTATCAAACTCTCCCATGCTTAAACCTTTGCTTGTCCTCAAGCAAATAACATATCATGTTAGAAGGAAGGGGGAATATGCAATCAGATTCCAGAAGGTAGAAAAATGCAATACAGGTAATTTTTCACTCAATCAGTGTGCACACAATAGATATATGAATAGACATTTATCAAATAGTCTCTATTCTTCTAAAACCAAACAAAAAATTCTTCTATCATATATCTGCTTCTACTGTTACCATTGGTTGTATACACCAGACTAATTTTCAGACACTCAAGTAGGCCACCTCATCCTTTATATCTCTCTATTTTGCCTTACCCTTCTTTTTATTTTTCTCACTCCATTTCTTTTATTTCTCATCATCATTTTTTTATATATTTATAAAAATATGCCGTGAGTGAATTTTATGCTCCATCTCACTAGGGTAAAAGTATCTAGGTACTCATACTAAGGCCTTTTTGGTGCCTTGAAGGGGGTACTCAGAGTGAAAACTTTTTGAGTTTCACATACCCTCATTTTTTACCTCTCCCTACCTTCACACTCTCATAGCGTTAAAATCAGTCATAGCATACAAGTCACAGCACAATAGAGAGATATTTTTCAAAAATTTAGAGGTTTAATGCTAGAAGAGAGAGATTAAAATAATAACTACCTATTTCATATCCTATTGTGCAACACACGTTCATGAGCTAAAATTAGCCTATACTACACCAATCTATCATGGAAACAGCAACTATGTGATTATGTAATAAGAGAAAAGGAAAGTGATATGTACAATATATACATGCAAAGAATAACTAAATCAGTAAATAAAAGTAGCCAGTGCAAATCATAAACTCAGCCAGCAAAAATCAAATACGCAAGTCTACTCCCCCATGCTTAAACCAGACAGTGTCCTCAATGTCAGAAATAACAGAAAATATAGGCAAAGGGGAGAAGGAACTTACGTACTCACTGGTCATTCGGTGGTGGTGGAAGGGGGTGCTGACCCAGGTGCCAGGTATACCAAGCCTACACATACCCTGCATGCTTTGGATGGAGTCTTGCATGGCGTGCAGGGTTGTTCTCTGTGAAAGTTGCTCGGCCTCAATGCGGCTAAGCCTGGAAGAAATGAAGGTCTGATCCTCTGGCGGAGCAGATGAGGTACCTGCACGGTTAGTGAACTGGGAATGGGGTGGGGGTGGAAGAGCCATAAATGGCTCAAAGGGGACATCTTCCTCCTCAAGAGGAATCTCAGCATCCCTTCTATCCTCATCTAATAGATATATCCAGTTCTGCCTAGTGGTAACCGCAGTCCTAGTAGGGTTAAGGAGGTAGAAGAGTGTATGTCCTCGGAGATACAACCAGTATTCAGCATTTTGCTTGACAACTAATTTCATATGCAAGTAGAATTCTAAATCAATCCTGTTGCTACCAACTACTAGTTGCAACCCCTGCAGATGAGCCTCAAATCCTAGCCCTCTAGCGATAGCAGTAACTAGGCCCCCCTATGACTACTTTCCTATTCATTGCACCACCTACCCTAGCCATCTGGTGAGCCATGAAGGCTCCTGTATCCACCTTTGTACCATTAATCATAGCATCAAGAAAGTAAAGCTCTCTTTGATTAGCAACCCCATCACTCTCAGCCCTACCAAAAACAGTATGGGCCATAAGACATTGTAAATATCTGAAGGTAGGGTTGCAAATGAAAGAGGCTTTGGAATTTGATGCACTATTTTGCCCCTCAATAGTAATTGAGTTCCAAAAAATGTTGGCAAGAAAATTAGAGGGTACTGATCTAGTTCCCCCTGGAGGCAAGCTAAATAGTGCATTAAATTAAGCTAAAGTGAGGCTAAAGGTACGGTTAAATAGTCTGAAATTAACGCGGCCTTGACTGACGTCGGGGCCTCGAAACAAGACTACATTAATGGAGTTGAGAAACTTCGAGGTGGGTCTAGGGTAGGCCAGGTATCGTAGTGAGATGAATGTGTTCCACCTAATCTAATCAACCAAGTATTAGACGTCATTTAAAAGACCTAACCATTCTAAACATTCCTCATCCAGATACCGGGTACTCAGCATTCCCTGTCTAACCAGAGTATCATATCGTGTCCGTTGACTATCATCAACAAACACAATACCATATTCATTAATCTGATGAGGAAGTTGTGGCGGTTGTTGATTTCGTCCTCTATGGGATTGGTGGGATTGGGTGGATGATTGGCCAGTCCGGGCTCTTTTGGGACCCATTTATAATGAGATGCAATGTAAAACAGAGGGGAAGCAAATGCACTTCAAGGTTGGCAAATGTTACAATAACTATGAGGAACTATCAGAACAGGAAGCATGGAATATCAAGTCCAAAAGTGCAAATCCCAATCCAAAGCAATTTAGACAAATGCTATTCAAACCAATGGATGCACCTACTGGAGGATTATGCAGAGACAACTGGGAGTTTAACTGGTAAAGTGCAACTCAAGTTTATGTATTAAAGACAAGATCAGACCATCACAAGCAAATGAAGTACACATGCAAGGGTAAACCTAGTTAGATAAACCATTCTCTGAAAAACAGAAACCAGAGAAACATATACCATAAGTCAGTTAAACCAACCAGCAAGTCTATATAGTGGGAAGGAGAAGTTTAATACAGCATGTCAATCAAGGCCAGAGATTCAAGGTAGTAACTCAGCAATGTGAGGATCAAAAACCAGATAGCAAAACAGAGCAATGTAAGACAACTATCGATTGCAGAAAGCAACAGACATAAACCAGCTATGAGACTAATTTCAGAAAGCTAAAACCATTCCTAATGTAGATTCAGAAACCAGTGAAACAACCAGCATTATATAGCGTTAAACAACCAGAGATATCCAAACAATAAACAGCAACCACACCAATAACTAGCAATAATCAGGGAGTGTAAACTAGATAATTAAAAACAAAAGCAGGGAGAGAAAATACCTGGGTGGAGGTGCAGCAAGATGAAGAATGTAGGTGAATGGGTTTTGGGTATGGGTAGTGGAGGGAAGGTGAAGAATGCAGGGGAATGGGTTTCGGTTTTGAGGGGGGAAAATGGGTGTCGTAGACCAGGGGATTTGGGTAAGGAAAAGCCGAGATTGTTTGGGAGATTGAGATATAGCATGGATTTTGGAAGGGGAATGGACGCAAAATAGGGGATTGGTGATACGGGTAAGAGAAAAACCGAGTGGGTGAGGGAGATGGAGTTGGAAAAAGGAAGAGGAAGGATGGGGAAGAGGATGGGCAAACGCACAGCGTGGGAAGGGGGAAGACAAAGAAGGACGAGGAAGAGGAAGAAGAAGAATGGCCGAGGGAGAGGGAGAATGGTTGCACCGGTTTAGGGCACGGTTTGGGTAGGGAACATGGGAGAAAAAGAGGGAAAAGGGGGGTTAAATTTGGTGGCCAAGCCCGAAGCATGGCCGTGCTTGGGGCTGGCAGCTACATTGCCCTTTTTTTTACTTACCTGGAGCACGGCTGTGTCCCTGGCAGGTGTGCACTAATTTTCCACAATTTGGCCCGTACTTGCAGCACGGGCGTGGTGTGGAACACGGGTGACCCGTGTTTCGGGCTGGAATCCCTAAATTCTTTGAATTTGGCCTTGGTTTTTTATTCTCTTTGAGCTCCCTTGATTTTAATCCTTTATATTGCGTTGGAGACATAGGAATAGACCTGAAAATCAAATAAAAACACTCATTAAACTTTAACCTAAGAAATTAACTAGAATTAAAGATAAAAACTAAATCTCAAAGCAAGTAATCAAACAAAAAGGGAACTTAAAAATTAAAATGTAGGTTGCCTCCCACAAAACGCTTGTTTAAAGTCATTAGCTCGACTCCTTTGCACACTATTGGATTGATAGGGGCTTTAGGAGAGCTTGGGTGGCTCTCTTTTCAACCGGTTATCCCGTCATAAAATGCTTGAGGCATTAACCGTTAACCTTGAAGGATCTGGTAGCTTCACTCTAAACTTCCACTACTCTATATGGAAAAACTCGACTTACTTGGAATAGGCCGGACCAACGAGAACGGAGCTTTCCGGAAAAACGCTTCAGCCTTGAATTAAATAGCAAGACCCAATCTCCTACTTAAAATTGGCGCCTAAGGATATGCTTATCATGCCATTTTTTTGTTCTCTCTTTATATAACTTAGCACTATCATAAGCATCATGTCTCAGTTTATCTAACTCATTCAATTGTAGACATCTCCTTTTTCCAGCAGCTGTCAAGTCAAAATTAATTGTTTTGACTGCCCAATATGCCTTGGGTTCAATTTCTACCGGCAAGTGACAAGGTTTTCCATATATTAACCGAAAAGGTATGGTGCCTATCGGTGTTTTATATGCAGTCCCGTAAGCCTATAATGCATCATCAAGTTTGAGAGACCAATCTTTTCTTGCCTTTGATACGGTCTTCTCCAATATTGCTTTGATTTTCCTATTTGATATTTCCACTTGCCCACTTGTTTGAGGATGATAAGCTAGAGTCATTTTATGAGTGACTCCATATTTCTTTAAGAGATTCTGAAATTGTTGCTCGGTGAAGTGGGAACCTCCCTCACTTATCACAGCTCGGGGTACTCCAAATCTTGGCAAAATCACTCTCTTGAAGAGCTTGGCAACCACTCTAGCATCATTAGTGGGAGATGCCACTGCTTCTACCCACTTAGACACATAGTCCACAACTACTAGGATATACTTGTTCCCACATGAGGATGGGAAAGGACCCATAAAGTCAATCCCCCAAACGTCAAATATTTCTACTTCTAGAATATTGTTCAGGGGCATCTCATTCCTTCTTGATATGTTGCCAACTCTTTGACACCGATCACATGCTTTTACAAAGGTGTGCACATCTTTGAAAAGCGTAGGCCAATAAAATCTAGCTTGGAGAATTTTAGCTGTAGTCTTAGAAGTGCTAGTATGGCCTCCACAAGGTGAATTATGGCAATGAAATATGACGCTATATACCTCTTCCTTCAGAATACACCTTCGGAAGATGCCATATGTACACCATTTGTATAAACATTGATCATCCCAATAGTAGGACTTGATATCAGAGAAAAATTTCTTTCTCTAATGGTAGCTCAACCCTTCAAGTAATATTTTGCATGCAAGATAGTTCACAAAGTCTGCGTACCAAGGAACATCAGCAAAAGTGACTGCAAGGAGTTGGTCATCAGGAAAAGAATCGTCTATAGGCAACTCATCTTTGTCATCTCTCATTAAATCTTGCCTAAGTCTTGAAAGGTGGTCTGCAACCACATTCTTTGTTCCTTTCTTATCCCGGATCACAAGGTCAAACTCCTGCAATAAGAGGATCCATCTAATCATTCTTGGCTTGGCATCTTTCTTACTTAGCAAGTACTTGATTGTAGCATGATCTATGAATACTATAACTTTGGATCTCAGCAGATATTGTCAGAATTTGTCAATTGCAAACACTACTGCTAGGAGTTCCTTTTCAGTGGTGGAATAGTTGACTTAGGCTTCATCCAGGGTCTTGCTAGCATAGTAGATGACATAGGACTTTTTATCTCTCCTTTGCCCAAGTACAACTCCCATAGCATAGTCACTTGCATCACACATGATCTCGAAGGGAAGGCTTCAATCAGGAGGTTGGATGATCGGTGCAGATATTAGTGCCTCCTTCAACATGCAAAAAGCACGTAAACAGTCATTATCAAATAAGAATGAAATATCTTTAATAAGCAAGTTAGTTAAGGGTTTAGAAATTTTAGAGAAGTCTTGGATGAATCTTCTGTAGAAGCCCGCATGCCCAAGAAAACTCCTCACTTCCTTAACATTTGATGGTGGTGGCATTGTCTGGATTGCTTCTATTTTTGCTTTATCCACCTCTATCCCTCTTTTAGACACCAAGTGTCCGAGTACTATTCCTTCTCTTACCATAAAATGGCATTTCTCCCAGTTCAGTACTAGGTTGACTTCCTCACATCTCTTAAGTACCTATGTCAAATTATTTAAACAGTTATCAAATGAGGTACCATAGACAGAAAAATTATCCATAAATACTTCTATTATATCCTCAATAAAGTAAAAGAAAATAGCCATCATACATCTTTGGAAAGTGGCTGGTGCGTTATACAATCAGAATGGCATTCTTCTATATGCAAAGGTGCCATAGGGACATGTGAACGTGGTCTTTTCTTGATTGTCTGGATGGATAGGGATCTAAAAGAATCCTGAGTATCCATCCAAATAACAAAAGTGTGAATGTTTAGCCAGCCTTTCCAACAATTGATCAATAAATGGCAAAGGGAAGTGATCCTTACGGGTGGCCTTATTCAATTTTCTATAATCAATACACATACGTTAACTCGTAACATCTCTAGTAGGGATTAATTCATTATTATCATTTTTAACAACAGTCATACCTCCCTTTTTAGGAACTACATGGACAGGACTTACCCACTCACTATATGAAATAGGATAGATAATACCTGTATCAAGCAATTTAAGTACTTCCTTCTTGACTACCTCTTTCATATTTGGATTGAGTCTCCTTTGGTGCTCCCTGGAAGGTTTATGATCATTATCAACTATAATACAATGCATGCAAACAGATGGACTAATCCCTTTTATATCATCAAAACTATATCCAATCACTTTCTTAAACTTTCTAAGTACATCCAACAACTTACCAGTTTCTTCAGCATTCAAATCAGCATTCACTATATCTGGATATGAAGAGTTAGTGTCCAGAAATTCATACCTTAGATTGGATGGAAAAGGTTTGAGTTCTACCTTAGGTCCTTTGCTTTCCTCACTAGTTGCTGATTTTTGACTATGGTCCAACTCCAGCTTTTCAGATCTTTCTGGTGAGGTGAGAATGGGACACTCATCAAGCAATTTAGTATATACATCAGCTTCCACCTATTTAGCACAAGAAACAGAACTATCCACAAGGAAAAGTTAAGTGGATCAGAAGAACATAAACTCGCTGCATTATCAACAATTTTTTGCTCAATTACATCAACCTTGCAACAAGTATCACCTAAAGATGGGCATTTCATTGCATCATTAAGATTAAACTCAATCTTTTCATCCCCTACATTCAAGGAAAGATTTCCATCTTTAACATTTATAATGGCACCTGTAGTGGCTAGGAAAGGCCTTCCCAGAATGATGGGGATTTGACTATCTTCCTCCATTTCTAAAACAACAAAATCAATAGGTATGAAAACTTACCTACCTTTAGAGGAACATCTTCTAATATACCTACCGGATGAGTGATGGATCGGTCTGCTAACTGGAGGGAAATAGTGGTAGGCTTCAAATCACCCATCTGGAGCTTCTTGCATATGGACAATGGCATAAGACTAGTGGCTAATCTCTAAGGGAAAGGAACTAGTGGCTTGTATGGTTCAAGAGCCACATATTTATGCTCTTCTTCTTCCTTCCTTCCACTAACTTGCTCTTCTTCTTCAGTTGCTCTTTTTTCTTCTTCCTTATCTTCCTCCTTTTCCATTGACTCACCCAATTGCTTACCACTTCTTAAAGTGATAGCTTTACAGTGTTCTCTTGGATTCTCAGGCTACCCAGGGAATTTACCAAAATTTCTATTTGAAGAACTCGCTTGTTGTACTATTTGAGTCTTTAGCATATTGTTATGTGTAGCAAGGGAGTCAACTTTAAAAGCCAAGTCCTTTATGGCTTTATTCGTTGAATGATTCTGGGCTCTAAATTCTTCATTCTGTTTACTCTGTGTGGAGATGAAATTCTCCATTAGAGCCTCTAAATTTGACTTTGGTTGAGGAGGAGGAGGATTGAATGGCCTCTGATTCTGAAAGCCTGGAGGTTGCCTGAAATTATTTTGAGGCTGCTGATTAGCATTCGGCTTGTAAGAGAGGTTCAGGTGATTTCTCCAGCCTGGGTTATATGTATTGCTGTAGGGATTGTTTCTTTGGTTGTTCACAAAATTTTCCTGGTCACAATCCTGAAGTGCAGAGTTTCCAAGCTAACATTCGTTGGCCACATGACCAACACCTCCACAAATCTCACAAGATGAAGATGAAGATGGAGAACTAACAGCATTGATGCTTAGCTTGTCTAATTTTTGAAATAAGGCATCCACTTTAGAAGTTAGATGATTGAATGCATCTACTTCATACATCCCTGCTGGTTTTCTTGGCTGCCTCTCACTAGACCATGAGTAATGATTTTGAGCCATGTCTTCAATCAATTCATAAGTCTCATCAACTATTTTGTTCATAATTGCTCCTCTAACTGCAGCATCCACAGACATACGGGTGCTGTAAATCAGTCTATTATAGAACGTATGGACTATCAGCCGCTTCTCTAACCCATGGTGTGGGTATATTCTGAGGAGCTCTTTGAATCTCTCCTAAGCCTCATATAATGACTCCCCATCCTTCTGAGCAAAAGTAGCGATCTGATTCCTAAGATGGGTCGTCTTACTTGGTGGGAAGTACTTGGCCAGGAAACCTTGAGAAAGCTGTTGCCAAGTGGTGATAGACCCTGATGGAAGATAATGCAACCATGCACGGGCCTTTTCCCTCAAAGAGAAAGGGAACAGTCTCAATTTGATGGCATCTGAAGATACCCCATTCAACTTCAGGGTGTCACAATACTCCAAAAAGACTGACAAGTGTAGATTTGGGTCTTCAGTAGGTAACCCTCCAAATTGATTCTGTTGAACTATCTATAAAAGAGAAGGCTTTAGCTCAAAGTTGTTAGCTTCAACAACTGGCCCGACTTTGCTGGGATTCAGGCCATGAGTGTCTGGGGTGGTACAATCCTTAAAAGATCGATTATCTCTCTCCCCCATAGTAGCTGCAGAATTTTCTTGCTGCTATATTCTTCTTCTCCTCCGCAAGGTACGCTCAATCTCTAGGTCAAATTCAGCAATGAATTTGTGGCCTTTTCACATAAAATAGATACACACCTATGAAGGAAGAAAAAAAGGAACAAAAATTAGCAAAAGAAAATTATGCAGAAAAAATTAAAAAGAAAGTGATCTAGTCTAGCTATTTTGTAAAATATCTAATATTGACTTTATTCCCCGGCAACAGCGCCAAAAACTTATTGTGTGTGTTTTATCAATTACCGCAAGCGCACGGCATAGCTGTAGCTAGTCTGGTGAGTACGGGTCTTATCCCATAGAGAACAATGCCAATTACTAGAATTTTACAAAAGATGCTATCTAAATCGATGCAATTCGATGTGAAAGTGTCGTAATTAAATAGAGGAAAATAACCAATTAAGCAAAGCCTAGGGTTAGGGTTCACCACACTTGTGATATTCAACAACTAATATTTATCTCTAATTGCAATTATCTATATTATTGGGGATGGTTTAGCCTTAATTAATTAGCAATCTCTTTCAAGCATTACCAATCGTACCTAGGTTGATCTAATTGCCTACTTTCGTGGTTCTTAGCTCAATCTAAGTCCATTAAACTTTATGCCAACCATGGAATACAATTAACCGGTTATCTCATGCCCACTAATTGATTCAATCCTAGAGTATCTTAAACTACTTTCGTAATTAAGATATCCCTAATTAACTATTAAGTTCCGGTTTTAATCTTCACCTTTCAATTCATCGATTAAAAACCTAAGACGTGATAGATTGGTGATCAGGCATTCTACCAACTCATTTATGCATATAATAGTCAATCCTAATCAATCTAGAAGTAATCATAATTAGAGTTTCAACATTCAAGTCATCAGTACAATATCATCATATCACAAGAGGGTTCCCCGAAACCTTAGATTAAATCTACTCACACATCATATAAACGGAAACCAAATTCATATTCATTAAGTAAATCATGATAGTTCAGTACAATTTAAAGAAAATAAGTAGAATTAGAGGAGAAGAATTCAAATGGAAAGATAAAACCTAGTCTTCGAAAAGTCAGATGAAATACAACCTTTGAATGCAGTAAATTCTACTCTAGAACATCAAAATCCACAATGATTCAAGTAAAAATCTAACCTAGGAGTGTTTTCTAAGCCTAAAAACTGAGTCTAAAGTGTCTCTCTAGGTCTGAATATGTTCCTCTGTGTTTTCCCCCGAATATGTATCAAGTCAGCAGTCAAAAACCCTAAAAATCACGTGCAGTACGAACCTGAAGCACGACCGTGTTCCAGGACACAGCCTGGCCGTGCTTCGAGCTAATTTCTGGAGGTTCTCTGCATCTTCTACCCAGAGCACGGCCAGGCCGTGCTCTGTGCCACCAAGCATGGCCTGGCCGTGTTGGGGGCTGCCGAACTGTTTTCTTGCTGATTTTTGGTGTGTTGCCTCCTTGCTTCCTCCTTAGCATATCCCAAGTCCTTTTGGCTCTTCCCATGATTGTTTTCTCTTGCTTCTTTTCCTCTTTTGCTCTCCTACAAACACAAAACAAACCACAGTAGTATCCAAAACAAAGTATAACCAAAAATAGAGAAATAATAACAAGTTACTATGAATTAGGGGATAAAATATAGCCATTAAGTACTCAAAATTCCCCTTTATCATCTATCATCTAGGTCAAAATGCCAATTAGCATCACAAAAGCCAAGTAAATTCAATTCACTTGACTTCTACAAGTGCAAACCATAAGAAAGGGTTCCACAGAGATATCTAATGATTCTTTTGATAGCCTTCCAATAGGACTCCAAGGGATGGTGCATAAATTGGAACACACAATTGACACTAAATGAAAGTTTTGGTCTAGTGATGATAGTACTACTAATCTATAGAGCTTAAGGTTAAAAAATGGCTTACTGTCATTGTGTACTAGCTTGGTACAAGTTTCCTTAGTTGTTGGTAAACTTAATTTTAGTAGAGTTCATATTTGCTTCAACTCCTAGAATATAATTCAAGAGCCTAAGATCCCTTTGTGCAAATTCTTTGTTCTGATCAATTCAGCAACATAAGATGGAGAGTTTCTTGAAACAAGAATATTATCTATACCAAAATGAAAGTAGTACACAGTGGAGTAAATTTTATAAACAAAGAGTGATCACACTTGCCTAATAGAAAACCAAACTAATGAAAAGTAGTTGCAAGCTTGTTAAACCAAGCTCTAGGAGAATCCTCTGCCTCTATCCTTACCATTAGGCTTTCTCCCTCTTTTAAAGACCTTGGTGATGACATTTCCATGATAGCCTTAATTTTATATGGTTCAACTTCTAATATGACTAACCCTAAATCCAAGTAGCTTACCGGCTATCACTCTAAATACGCCATATAGAACCTTCTTTAACTTGCAAACTAATTTTTTTAATTAAAGTGCTAAAGTCTTTGAGACTAGTGCATGAACACTTTCTCTTGCAAAATGCCATTGAGAAAGACATTATTTACATCCAATTGATGTATATTCTACCAACTAGCTAGAGTAAGCACAATTTTGATAGTTGTAGAATTGACTAATAAACTAAAAGTCTCGGTATAATCAAAGTCTTCCTATTGGTGAAAACCCTTAGGGATTAGCCTTGCTTTATATATTGGAAGATACCCTTCTACATTTTTCTTGACCCTATAGACCTATTTACAACCAAAGCCTCTACAATAGACTTAGGCTATTTTTGGAATAGTAAATCCCTTAGTTTGAAAATTTTGAATTTTGCCATTGCCATCATAGGATGAGTTGGTTAAAGGCCAGGTTGAGAAGGTCTAGGATCTAGATTTTAAGAAGGAACTAAACCTAGAGAGTTGCTACTAGAATCACCATACTATAATGAATCATTATATGCATTCAAATTCACTCTCAAACTAGAATAACCATCCTCAAAATATAGTAGAGAAAATTTGGGCACAAAAATATGAGGATTTGTAAACACTAAAAAATATGTAGATTACTGAACCCAATCTTTATTAACACAAAAATTATTAAAAGGACATTTACATTAATTTAAGATCACATCTCTAGAAATATAAATTTTTCCTTTTGAGTCCAAAAAACTATACCTTCTGTGATCCAAGCAGTAACCTAGAAAAATGCATTAACCTACTCTAAAATAAAATTTATGCTTACTATAAGGTCTATGGAAGGCAAAACAAGAACAACTAAATACTCTTAAAAAGGAATAATCTAACCTAAGTACTCCAAATAACATCTTAGTTGGTGTTTTTACTGTGTAAAACAATAATTGGTAGTCTGTTAATTAAGTCAACAACAATATTAAATGATTTATTCCAAAACCTTGGTAGGGATGAAGTAGCCAACAAGGTAAGCCTAATTTCTATATTGTGCCTGTGCTTTGTCTTAGCTGGTCCATTTTGCTCATGCACATGAAGACAACTGAGCCTATTAATAATTCCCTACTAAGATAAGAAGTTAAAAAATTATATGTATTCACCTCTTCCATCTAATTAAAGATACTTAATGGATGAAAGTCTCCAAAAGTTAGAATATATAAATTCCATATGTTTATTTTAAATAGTAGTTGAGTGATAAATGGAGTTTTGCGAGTCTTACCCAAACAAAATACTAAACAAAATTCAAATTACCTTTATTATAAAAAAAAATATTACAATTCTTGAGCATTGTTCTTACAACTTTATGATAGGGGTGACAAAGTTAAAGAGTAACAAGAGACAAAACATTGCAACAAGATGCCTTTGTATCCATTACATCAATATGACAAAAAATTGCATGTCAAGAATCTTGCTGAGACTTCTGCTTTGGATGGTCAAGCTTGAAATTTCAACATTGAGTCCATTTCTAATTTTTCTTTCCAAACATACCTCCTTGGTATCCTATGCCTTAACAAAGCAAGAATAAGGGTGAAACTCAAAGAAAACAAAATTTTCTTGAGAGTAAGTAGAAACCTAAGAAAGGAGGTTGAATTGGGTGTATGAAGTTTAAATCTATTTTGCAAAGTATAAAGAAAACTATAAATAATGAGGCAAAAGTGCTTTCAAGGATTATGTAAATATTGAAGCAAGCCTTTTAATAAGGCATTGCTTGATTTTAACTTTGTTAAAATAGATGTAAAACATATCTCAAAACATAAAATCAATTTACTAAAGTATGCTACAACAAAACAAGTTTGATAAGAAATAAGTTTTTTAGTTCAAGTAAGTAGACACCTAAGAAGGGAGGTTGAATTAGGTGTATGAAGTTTAAACTTATTTTGAAAAGTATGAAGCAAATTGTAAATAATGAGGAAACAGAGCTTTCAAGGATTATGTAAATATTGAAGCTGAGCCTTTTAAAGAAAAGTTGCTTGATTTTAACTTTGTCAAAATAGATGTAAAACATATCTCAAACATAAGATCAATTTACTAAAGTATGCTACAACAGAAGAAGTTTGATAAGAAATGCGTTTTCAAGATAATCAAGATGTTTCAAGAGTGTAAGTAGAAAAACAAGTTTGCTTTGAAGAATTTGAGTAAAACTCAGTTTATGATGTTTTTATTTTACTTTTTCTCTTGAAAATCCAAATTTTATAATAACTATTTTAGTATATCAAGTTCTTTTTCAAAGAGATTCAAAATTGATGCAATGAGGGAAAATAAATAAGTAGAAGAAAAAAGCTCAACACCATAATATTTATAGTAATTCAAATTCTTGTGTAAATATTCTACATCCACTCTCCAAGCACATAAGAAGAGAAATTATATTAAGTAAGAATAATCACCAAAATTATAAGTTCAGCTACTGAACTTTTACAACCCAACCTGGATAACCTTTATAGTCACGTAACTCATTGGATTGTTCACTCAAGAACCAGTCAAAATTCAACAAACAGGATAACCAAACTTTCTTTGTAGCCATGACAAACAACCTTAAAAATAGGTAAGCTCAATAGCCTTTAAACTCAACTAGGTAACCTAACAAATTAAATAGAGAGGCAAATATGCTTTTACACCATAAACAGGCGTAACCTTTAACTTCTTAGGTTTTGTCAAGCTCCTAAAACTCAAGTGATGATGATAGTTGTGAATAGAACTTGCTTCTTAAAGCAGATGAATCACAAAGATCACTCATTGCTTCAAAAAAGATGACAAAACTTGATAAGTAGAGGTATATTACTAAGCTTCTGCTCTTGGAGAATTCTTAAGTGAAAGCTTATTCTTTATTTTATTCAAAAAGTTGTTATTCATGTGTCAAACTGTAACCTTTATATTTCTTCTTTGAAAATATTTTTTTGGACATTTTGCTTGATATTCTCATAGGCTCTAACATTTATCTTAGCAACTTTAATCAATTTCAAATTTTGGCTCCAAGTTGATAGGTTCTTGCTTCATTTTTTTTTTCCAAATTTGTGTTGCTTTTAGGTAAAAGCATATGTGGCATGGATATTAAGCTAGACAAATAGCATGGCTACCTAGCAACTATTTAAGAAATTCTTTGCTTTACTTTTAAACTGAGTTGGGCTTTCCTTGTAGAAGCTTTTTCTTAGGACATCAAAGCATCATCTTTAATTTTCCTTTTTAAGCTTGTTTTAGGCTTTACTTCTTGTGGACTTTAACAATTATTGGGCTACTAAATAAAATTAATAAGAGAAATAATTCTAAGATATAAATGGCCCTAACACAGTCTTATTTTATGTATTGGCCCTAAAGCTACTTCATTCATGTTTTGGCTTATATTATACTTCCCATTTGAACTTAAGCCATGATATAATAATTAGTTGAGGCATAAATCTTTTTTTTCAATTTAATTACTTTTTCTTCTCAAAATCAAGTTCCAAATAATAACAATATATGATTTATTGCCACCAAAATCATCAATTCTATCAATAATTTATCAAGAGAGATTTAATCAAAATTAAGAACCCTTCCTTGTTCTAACACAAGGCACATGTAATAAATTGAGAGATACATTTGAGATGTAGTAAATGGAGACTTAAGTGTAGAAGAATCAATATATTTTATGAACAAATCTACTCCATTGAAAACATGAACATGTTCTTGACCATTGTAATATGATTTATGCATGCAATTTTTTGAATCTGGAATCACATGATTTAAGTCTCCAAGATTAGGATACCAAGCTTCATCTTGAACTACTTATGGAGTGGCTAACATACCTACTAGGGGTGTAAGTAACCCGATTAACCTGAAGCAAACCGAAGTAATCCGACCCAAAAATTGCTATTCGGATGAAGAAAATCGGATTAATGGGTTGAAAAGGGTTAAAAATATAAATTTTCGGGTTGTAACGGATCGGTTCGGGTTGGGCTAAAATAAACCCGCACAACCCGACCCAACCCGAAAAATGCATTAATATGGAACGTTGTGTTTTGTTGCCCGTGAGTGAGTCCCCTTTTTGCAATCGGGTTTTGTTGCGTTTTTTCCTTTCTGCAATCGTAATTCACAATTCGCATGCCCTAACCCCTAACCCGAGTCCCTCGGCCTCATCTCATTTCTCAGTTTTCAGTTCTCAATTCTCACTCTCGACTCGAGTTTTTCGGCTTCGATTAATTGATTATTTTGTTCTTCTTCACTCACACGAACACGATCACACCTCAACGGCTCAACCTCGAAGGCGAATCTGGCATCCGTAAGCTGCTCACATAGTCACAGACCTCCAACGTCACAGTAGCACTAGCAGCGTATCCTCTTCTTCGATAGCCCCAATACAGCCATACAGGTAAGTTTCTAACATTCGCCCTAATCTCAGCCCTAATCAATTATTGAGTTTGTGTCTTAGCTGCCTTGGCTAATTCTTTGAGACTTTGATTGAGCTATGATTATTTGATATGGTGTTTTTGAGTTGAACTTCATATCTTGGCAAATCCAAACAATTTTCATGACTCTGATTCAATCTGAGAAATTTTTGTTCTGGGCTGATATATTATCCATGACCACATCTGGTTTAGATTTCTTATTTGCTTTGTGATGGCTCTTGAAAATTTGTTCTGGGCTGATATTGATATTGATAATTTAATATTGATATTCATGAGTTGTGTCACTTAGTAGGTTAAGATTTAAGATGGATTCCTCAAATTCAAAGGAGCAAGAGACAGTAGCATCTACACTTAAATCACCCGAAGTTAATCCAAAAGGAAAAGAAAAGGTAGGTGCTTCATTATCACTTGAGACTAAAAATTCTAATGTCGCTCCCCCTAAGCGACAGAAAAGAAAACCCCCTGTTAGTGGATCTCAAAAATCTTCAGCAACATGGGATCACTTCACCAAATTACCGGATACAGCAGAACCTACAGCTCAATGCAACTATTGTGGAAAGAAGTACATGTATAATCCTAAGATACATGGTACTTCAAATTTAGTAAGTCATTTATCCAAATGTCCTAAATATCCTTTTGCTTTAGTGAATGATCCTAAACAACAAGTGCTTGGTTTTGAGCCCAAAAAAGATGGTGCAGGAAGTAACATGATAAAAGCATCACAAGTGTAGAAAAGCTATAGTTGTTTATGTTATTACTGATGAATTGCCATTTAAAATAGTTGAAGGGTATGGATTTAAGTATCTTTATAGTATATTACAGCCACAGCTTCATATTCCTTCTCGTATCACTGTTGCAAAAGATTGTTATCAACTGTATTTGGATGAGAAATTAAAGCTTAAAAATTTCTTACAGTCAAATTGTGCTAGGATATGTCTCACCACTGATTGTTGGACTTCAATTCAAAATTTAAGTTATATGGTAGTCACTGCACATTTTGTTGATAATGACTGGAAACTCCAAAAAAGAATTTTGAACTTTTGCCCTATTCCTAATCACAAAGGAGAAATAATTGGAAGGAATATAGAACTTTGTTTGAATGAGTGGGGCATTAAAAAAGTATTTACGGTGACTGTGGATAATGCTAGTGCAAATGATGTGGCAATATCATATTTAAAGAAAAGAATGAAGACAATGAATGGTTTGGTTTTAGATGGTGATTTCATGCATATTAGATGTTGTGATCACATCTTCAATTTGGTTGTTAATGAGGGTTTAAAGGAGATGCATTCACCTATTGCATCTATCTGTAATGTTGTGAGATATGTTAAGTCTTCTCCCTTTAGACTTGCAAAGTTTAAATGGTGTGTTGAACAACTAAAGATTGCATCTAAAAGTTTTGCATGTCTTGATGTTCCAACAAGGTGGAACTCAACTTTTTTGATGTTAGAAGCTGCTGAAAAATTTGAACAAGCATTTAATAGGCTAGAGGATAATGAATCTGCCTATGTTGATTATTTTGATGATAAGATAGCTGGTCCTCCTTCTTCTAATGATTGGAAAAATGCTAGAATCTTTATACACTTCTTAAAAAATTTCTATGATGTTACATTAGAGTTGTTTGGATCTTTATATGTTACTTCAAATAAGGCCTTCCCTCAGCTTGCTTTAATTCAGAGTGAATTGTTGCATTGGAGTTCAAGTGATAACTCTTTGTTGAATTGTATGGAAATTGAAATGAAGAAAAAATTTGACAAGTATTGGGGAAAAGTGGAAAACATAAACCCCTTATTGTTCATTGCTAATGTACTTGACCCAAGGTACAAACTTGATTATTTGAGATGGTCATTTGATGATATTTATGATGCTATTGTATCTTATAATATGGTTTGCAAGGTCAAGTATGATTTGCAAAGATTGTATGAGTGGTATCGTCAATTATATGATCCTAAAGGTACTTCAAATGTAGAGGACAATTCTTCAATGATCATTAAGAATGTAGTCCAAGATGCTGCAAAGAGAAAACATGCTCAAAAAGCTAGAGAAGATGCTTTCAAATCCCATTTAAGAGCTAGAGATTCTATTGAAGCAAAAAATGAAGTGAAAAAATATCTAGCTAAACCTTGTGTGGATGCAGATGATAGTTTTGAAGCTCTAGAATGGTGGAAATCAAACATCTTGAGGTTCTATATTCTTTCTATTGTTGCTCGAGATGTGTTGGTTGTTCCTGTGTCAATGGTGGCTTTTGAATTAGCATTTAGTACTGGCGGCCGTGTACTAGATGTATTTAGATCATCTCTCTCTCCAAGAATGGCTGAGGCACTAATTTACACACAAAATTGGTTAAAACCAAATTTGTTCCAATTTGATATTAATAATGTGGATTTTGTTGAAGAATTGCAGCAATATGAAAAGATTGAGACGGGTAAAATATCAAATATTTTGTCTATATATTATAACTCATTTTCATTATTATATTCTACTCAAGTATGTACTTATTATTTGCATTTTCAATGTTTTGCAGGGCTAGTAGGATCTGCTTCCAAATAGCAATGCTTGGCAAAATTAGGATGTTATGTTAACTTGTTGGGTTTTATTTTACTTTGCATTTATATATCCTAGATGCTTTATTTCATTATGTTGCATTTCATATCTTTATTTTCTGGGTTATAATATATATCATTTTTAACTATTAGCCTATTATGAACTTTAAATATGATAAGATGACTTCACAGCTTAAAGTACTCCAATGAATTCCTTCCGTTCTTCTCTTTTTATCACTTTTTTAGAAATGTCATGATAATATTATGTGATCATATGAACAATTTATCTGAATTCTATATTCCTAGCCTAGTAGAGGATATGGCTTTTTAAGAAAGGTCAGTGTAATTTATTCTTTCTTATATTTTACTTTATCCCCAAATCTTGCTTAAATATGACTTGATGATTATGTTTATACCAGGACTTTGGTTATGTGCAAACAACATCTACTGAAGTGTTGAAATCCTATGTTTTCAATGAGCCAATTATGATCAATGCTGCACATCTGTCACCTCTTGGGCCTGCTCAGTTTGGGATTTAAAATTTGATGCTTTTCTATATAATAATTGAATCAGAGTGATAAAGCAAAGGCCATGGAGGATAGTAGACAAGAATTGGATTTAGTCTTAATTGATTTCTTTTATTTAATTATGACACTGCTATTCGTATTTAAAACTCTCTAATGCTATCTGTTATACCATCCTTTATATTCTCTCTCCAGATGCAGCTACTTCTGTACATCATATTGGATGTAAGTCTACTGAACTCCAGTCAAAACAAGGATTGCATATGGATCTTTCTGATGCTAAAATTATGGAGTTACTAAAATCAAATAGTTTGGATGTAAGCCAATGAGCTACCTAATTTTTCTGTCCATGTCTGTGTTTCCCTCTATTGTCCTTAACATTAATTTTTTAATGGATATGATGGTTTGGTGCTTTGTGTTTTCATTGCTAACTCATATGTGATCCTCTTACGTTTGGGAATTTTGTATCCCCTTCTCTGCAGAATGCCTCCACTCAATCACTTTTTAACGTAGGAAATAAGATTCTGGGTGATATTTTGGAAAGAAAGAATGAAGATGTACCTCAAGTAAGAGCACTGCATAACTTCTACAATAAATACACATACCACAAATCCTTTCACTATACTAGCAAACTCTTTTTTTATTGTGTTACTGAGCAGTAGTTCTATTCCCTTTTAACAGATGCTCTGATACAATTATATCACAATTTCATAGCAGACTTTGAGACTAAAATCAATCTTCTCAAGCTTGCACATTTTTCACAGGATATGGAATTGGAGTTATCTTATACGTGGTAAATAACTCATAACTGCGAGTTAACACACACACACACTCACAAAATTATGTTAACTTTTATCCAGAAAGTTTTGAGAATACGCTGTATATATTAATTGATAATTTTTACATGTCGACCATTAATGATGATTTATGCAAAATGTTAACAAAAATGAGCAAATTGGAACAGGTCCCAGTATATATAGCAGAAATAACTCTCAAAAACCTTCGAGGAGGGCTTGCAACAACAAATCAGGTTGGGGAGTAGAATAGATTGTTATACTTTTGTTATGTGGTTAAAAGAAGAGTACGATTAAGTTCTATTTTGGCCTTGACTCTGATTTTTTTGCAGCTTATGATTGTTATTGGAGCATCAGTCTTATTTTTAATAGGAAGTGTCATAACTTGGAGAACACTAGCTCTAGCTGGTAAGTTACATGATTAGTTTTCAATTGTCACTTGGGGTGTAGCCAATTATGGAGAAAAAGGTCTTACTGTTGGCTTGGTTTGAACTTTGAAGGACTTGTGCCATGCATTTGCTTGCTAATTGGTTTGTGCTTTATCCCTGAGTCACCCAGATGGCTGGTAAGCATTAAACTAAATTTTATAGCCCAAAAAGTTCCTTTTTTCTCTTCTTCAAGATAACGGATAAGAGGAAGACAGAAACGCTAGTTAGTTAACTGAAAATCATTGTTTGTAGGCAAAGGTTGGTCTTGAAAAATAATTTCAAGTAGCTTTAAGGAGACTTCGGGGCAAAGATGTTGATATCTCTCGTGAAGCTGCTGAAATTCAAGTACTTTTCTAGCTCCCTTAAAACTTTCTAATCAATCTGACACATATGAGGAGCTAACTCATTGTTCTCTAATAGGATTATATTCTAACTCTTCAAAGTCTTCCCAAGACCAAGTTTCTGGATTTTTTCCAAAGCAAACACGTGCGCTCTGTAGTTGTAAGTAACTATCTCATTTGGCAGAAATTTAATCATGGGGTAGTTGCTTTGTGTGAGCTGAGTTAGTCATGCATTGTTGCAGTAAAATAATTTGACTTTTTTTTTTCAAAGAAAAACGATCTCTGGGAGGGGGAAGGAGGGGGAAGAGGATAATTAAAAGCAGGTGGAATGATAAAGGGGGCTTTTACATGAAAGCATTAAACAAAGGCTGTTAGATAATTTTCAGTGGGGAAAAATGGCTAAGGGTTGTGGTTCTCCATGCTTTAGCTTTACGTTTTAGCATGTGGATGCCATTTCTTACGCTTAGTAACTATGGATTTACTATATAAGATTTTAAGGGGATGGTATAATTAATTTGTACTATGGTAATGAGTCGGTAGAGATGTCCTAGTGATAATTAAGGTTATGCACTAGTTAATTCGATGTATCATCTAATAAACACTGTTAAAGATAATTTTTCAAGACTTGGCCTTTAAGTTCACTTCTTCATAGCCAAACTATAATAATGTTCCCCCCCAAGTCAAACAAATTTGGAGGAGTTGGAAGATATGTTGGTACTGTTGTTTTTTAAAAATTGTAAACTGAATTCAGTTTGTTATATATATATAGGGTCTAGTTGCACTTGCTTCATAATTAACAAAAGGGGGAGAGAGGTCATTGATAATTTATTTTATCCACGATTTATTTTAATTTATCTCTTAGATTATTTTATATACTCATTTTTTGTTATTTGGTAGGATTTGGCATTTGATTTGTCCCTCTCTGCCCTTCTGGGAGATAACATTTATAGCTTTGGAGAGCTTCTTGCTCATCCTATTGTAAATATTGTTACCAAAATTTTTGGAATAACTATGCTTGGGAATTATTTAACTTTATTCACCTATCCTTTATGATTTACATATTAAAAGTCTTCTGGGGACAATGGTGGAATGGCTCTACTGTTCTTCAGGCATTCAATTCTAGCGATTTAATTGCCTATAAAGAATTATGTCGGATGCATAATGCTACGTTAAGTGCTCAGCCAACATTAGTTCAGATTCAAAATGAGCAGAGGTTGCTGGAAAAGATCAACATTCTCTGCTTGATGGAGATTATATTCAGGTATATATGCACAAATTGGATTGTCATAATTGTCATATATGCTGATGAATATAATTTATTACATGTTTATGTAATTCCTTAGTCGAACTGATTGTAAATACTTGTAGTCGGCCTTCTGAAGACTGAACTATTCCCTTGAGTGTTATTACATGTTTTCATTTCCCTATGCATTTCCCTTAACCAGTTTTTGTTTATTTTCTGGAACCCGCCCAACTCACCCAACCCGAATAGCTCAGGTGAACCGAACCAAGCCTTCTCCAACCCGAAGTAACCTGATATGATCGGGTTACTAGTTTGCACGGTCGGTTTCGGATGGGTTTATAGCAACCCGTAGCCTGTACAATCGGATTCGGTTATGTTATCAACCCAACCCACTTTCACCCCTAATACCTACCATTTGGCCTTGTAATATGAATGATTGTGAATTTTGATTTTCACCAAAGTTAAATCCTTGCAAAGTCTGATTAGATATGTAAAAACAATTCCTCATAGTGTGCCTTTGTTTATTACAAAACTAACAAATCAAAGATGATTTACCCGAGTTTAACCTACCTTCTTCTTCTATGTCTTCCACCTCTGCCTCTTTTATTTGAACCATTAAAATTCTAGTTACCATGAAAATTAGAAAAAGAACTAGAACCTCTACCATTCATAATTAAATGACTCAGAAGATGTTAAAGAAGGTTGCAAAAATTATGCCACATTAAAGGAGTCAAGTTTGTTAAAACGTTGCTGATTTTACATTTTGTTTTTTATTTTATGTTTTGAAGTCACTAATTTTTTGCTTATCTAATATAGCAAAGTTTTCTACAATTTAGTTGTTATTAAATTGTATAAATAACGAGTCTCACTACAAGAAAAATGATTTTCAGTAAAGATCTAAAAATTTGCCATTGAAAACCCTTTTTATTGGTGACTTTAAAAGATCGCCACTAAAAGGTACCTTTTTTGTGGCGACTTTGAAGGATCGCCACTAAAAGTAGCAAAATAAATGTTGTGGTATTTTTTTATTTGATGTATAATTTTAGTGGTGACCTACGTGGCCACTAAAAAGGCAACTTTTAGTAGTGACCTAAAACATTGCCATTGAAAGATACATTTTCTGTGGCAACTTTGAAGGATAGCCACTAAAAGTAGCAAAATAAATGGTGCAATGGTTTTTTCTTTGATATATAATTTCAGTGGTGACCTACCAAGGTTGCCACTAAATATATTTATAAAGAAAATAAAGTCAAAAATGAACCCATGAGCCCAAAACCTCATTTCCCCTAAACTTTCACATCCTCTTTTCTTTCCCTCGTAAACCCAAATCTCCCTCTCCATTTTGCCCCATCGACGCCAAACTTTCACATCCCCTTTTCTTTCCCTTCACACCTAAATCTCCCTCCCCCAGTTTCCCCCTGCAATTTTTTCAAGCAATAAACGCTTCTAGCTAAGCAAGTGCAACAATGAAGCACGAAGCATTTTCAAAGCCCTTCATGGGTCTAAAGTAAGGACAACATCACTTTGGCTTAGTGGTTATGACGTATGCCTACTAAGTACACGAGGTTTCCTCATGAGAGTTTAAATCTCTTAGGCAACATCAATGCTTTTTTGTTAATTTGAATATGTTTCAAACTCCGAAGTCCTAATTTTGCTTCCAAAGTCCATGCCCATCTTTGTCCTAATCGCACACAACTCTAACTTCTTAAACGCGTGTGCATGGACTAGGCAATATACCCTTAATCTACCACTCAAATTAGAAGAAACCAGGCCTTTACTGAAGTTTGTAGTGGTTATGAAAGTTGCAGAATATGGGGGGTATAAATCTATAGAAAATAAAATGCTTCATAGTTCTTTAGATACCTCAGGAAACATCAGGTCTTCATGTTAGGAATGAATTTTTAAGTCTATCATTTTCTCCTGTCATGACTCACAGTAGGAAAGATCAATGTTTATTTCATCCTTATTACCTCTTCTTGCAGAATACTCCCTGTAGCCCCGTATTCCTAATGCCCAGATAAATGTTAACAATGTCAAGGTTAGCCTTGTTCAGTTTTATTTGAAATAATTAAAGCTGGTATTTTTCTATAAGTATATGAATTATAACCTACAAATATAATGCACATGACATATAATATATTTCAACACTTTCATCTCTCCTCTTTCCACATGTTGAAAAATTATGGTGAAAACAAAAGTTTATTTTTCTAGACTAGAATATAATTATCCAATTAATTAGTAGGCACTTTTTTAAAACATATATGCATACTACAAAGCCATTAAATAGGAAAAAAAACACTAAAGTCCAAGGCATCATTGTGGGACAATGATATACTTAACTATTAAAGAGATAGGAAAAGGTGATTGTGTGCTAACATGTGCTGGAAAAATAATGCCTAGGGATGGTTGCACAAATTTCAACCTCCTTGGAAGCCTAAATATATTTCAAAAAAAAATTCTTCGGTCCAATTGGCTAGATAAATTTTATTAAAAAATTGGATAGTTAATATTTCTAGTTAGCCATTAACTTAATTAAGTTAAAGTGTCCTTTGGTGTTTTTGTAATTTTGTTTTGCTTGTTTTGGTCCAATTATTTATTTATTGCTTTTGTTATGTTATTAGGACTTTGTGTGATCTTTGGTTTATTAAGTTAACTCTTATTCCTAGTACTAATGAATTTTCAATTTGGGATTCCAAGTGTATATAGTGTCTCCTATCTGAATATAGCCCTTGACTTTCCTCAAATCTGGCCTTATAACAAGCTAACCCTAGCCATCCAAAATCTATGAATTTGCTATTTTTCCTATCTTTGAGTACATAAATATTGAAATCCATCTATCCTTTTGACTTATAAAACTCAATGTTACCACCTATTATTGAAGATCCCTAAGCCCACAATACTGTGTTAGGAAATTTTTATGATACTATGCTCATCTAGGACTAGAATCCTGCAAGTACATGTGCATTTGTTGCACTTTGCAAGTTATAATTTTTAAAATGGAGATAGGTGGAAATCTTTATGGATTCAACTAAATTTTGTAGTAAAAATTTTCTCTCTCTTTTCCCCAAGCAGTTGTTTTTGTTATCTTCAGAGGATAAGTATGTTGAATTGTTGTATATTAGGTTATATGGTGATATTGAAAGATGTCCTTTTATCTGTTTAGTTTTGAATTCTAAGAAATCACCTACATGAATTCATAGTTAATTTTTCTTTTTGGCAGGTTTTGTTTAGACATTTGTGGGAAAAACTTATTCTCACTAAGGTATGTTGGGCATATAGATGATCTAAATTCCTGTGTACAGTACTATAATTTGATCTTTAGATAACTTCGTTAGAATCAATACTAAAACTTACATGGACTACTTTGGTATGCTTATAGTGTTATGTTTCTTTCTCTTATTATGGTATAACCTGTAATAAAACTTTTAAGTTGTTACAATTTTTGTCAAAATAAAAATGGGCTTGAACTGGCCCCTCAGTCCAAGTATTCCTGAGGAAAGTGATGTGGGGTAAGCCACAAACTCTCGATCTAGACACCAAACCTTGACACAACTCAAAGAAGACAACAATGGAGGTTAAATCTGAAAATGGAAGAAAACAAAAATAAAAGGAATAGAAGTAGAACCAATTCACATAATGGAACAACCCTTGTTCTATGAATCAAGAACTGAACCAAATGATGAAGAAACCCTACCAGTACAACCTTACACAATGGCCATGGCAGCCAAGCACAAGGAGGAGGCTTATGGAGGCTTGAGAACACCAATCTCTAGGGAGATTGACACATACAAAAACAACTAAGCAAGATCAATCAATAATGCTCTCTTCTCTCAAAAGCACTCTTTTGATAGAAGGGAAATTGGTTTCTGAGTTACAAAATGTCTAATTCTATAAAAACATGCTAAGGAGGCCTTTTATAGTCCTAGAGCTGGCCCCCCTTTCTAAAAAATGAAATACTAAAAATTAAATAAGGAAATTGTCTTAAAACAAAAAAGACTAAAAGCAAAACGTCCAATCACTTCATGGAGTCTTCTCTTCACTCCTAGGGTCTTCACGAGCTGCAATGACCACCATAGACTTGATGGACAGATCCTTGATAGATGGCTCGAAGAAGGCTGTTAACATGAAAGGCTCCTTGGACAAGAAGAAGGTCATCACCTTGTCCAATTCTTGTTGGATCTCCTTAGCCCTTGCCCTAGTGATAGGACCTTCAAATGTAGGAACTTGAGGTGTAGGTGATCCCTCATCATCCTCCCCTTCTTGAAAAGGATTTGACCTCGAATCATCCAGCTCCTCATCATGTCCCTCATAAAGTGTAAGGTCTCCAACATTGAAGGTTGCACTCACGCCATACTCCCCGGGTAGCTCCAGCACATAAGCATTATCTCCAACTCTTTTCAGAACCTTGAATGGACCATCTCCTCTTGGTGAAAGCTTGGACTTGCATTTTTTAGGAAAACGCTCCTTCCTTAAATGAACCCAAACAAGATTCCCCGGTTTGAAGATCACTCTCCTTCTTCCTTGGTTTGTTTTGGCAGCATTGTACTCTCCCTTTTGTTGTAGCTTTGCCCTAGTCCTTTCATGCATCTCCCGAATGAACTCCACCTATTTTCCTGCATTGAAATCTGCTCGTTCCTTCATAGGCAACGGCGTAAGATCAAGTGGGGTTAAGGGATTCAAACCATAAACACACTCAAAAGGACTCAGAGAAGTAGAAGAATGAACAGCCCTATTATATGCAAATTCTACATAAGGTAATGCATCTTCCCAAGCCTTCAGATTCTTTTTAATGATAGCCCTGAAGATGGTTGTGAGAGTCCTATTGGTCACTTTAGTTTGACCATCAGTTTATGGATGACTAGAGGTAGAAAATAACAACCTAGTCCCTAGTTTTCCCCAAAGAGTTTTCCAAAAATAGTTAAGGAATTTCACATCCCTATCACTCACAATAGTCCTAGGCACTCCATGTAACCTAACTTTTTCCCTAAAGAACAAGTTAGCTACATTAGAAGTATCATCAGTCTTATGGCAAGTAATAAAATGAGCCATCTTAGAAAATCTATCAACAACCACAAATATAGAATCTCTCCCCTTCTTAGTTCTAGGCAACCCTACAATGAAATCCATACTAATATCTTCCCAAGGGGCTGTAGGAATAGGTAAAGGAGTATACAAACCATGTGGCTTAGCTCCAGACTTGGCTTTTAGGCACTCTAAACATCTCTTCACTAAGTGTTCTACGTCCCTAAGCATGTGTGGCCAAAAGAAATGTGTATGCATCATATGATATGTCTTATCCCTACCAAAGTGTCCCATTAAGCCTCCCTTATAGGCTTCCTCGACAAGTAACATCCTCAAGGAACACCTAGGAATGCACACCTTATCAATTCTGAACAAAAATCCCTCAAACAAGTAAAACTTATCTAAAGAACCTTTCTGCACACAATGCTTATAAGTAGCACCAAAATCAATGTCATTCGCATATAACTCTTTAATGTAAGTGAATCCTAACACCTTAGAGTCTAATGTGGTCAACAAAACATGTCTCCTAGAAAGTGCGTCAGCAATAACATTATCTTTTCCCTTTTTATACTTAATGACATATGGAAATGTTTCAATAAATTCCATCCATCTACCATGCCTCCTATCAAGTTTATCTTGACTCCTAAAATACTTTAAGGACTCATGATCAGTATGCAAAATAAACTCTCTAGGCCATAAGTAATGTTGCCAAGTCTTAAGCACTCTATATAAAGCATACAACTCTTTGTCATAAGTAGAGTAGCTAAGACATGCACCTTTCAATTTTTCAGAGAAGAAGGCAATAGGCTTACCTTCTTGCATGAGTACACCTCCAATGTCAATTCCAGAAGCATCACACTCTACTTCAAATGGCCGAGTGAAATCTGGGAGCACTAGGAGTGGCACCTTGGTGAGCCTGCACTTCAGATTGTTGAAGGCCCTCTCTTGTGCCTCTCCCCCCACGAATGGAGCATGCTTCTTGGTGATCTCAGTCAAGGGTGCAGCAATGGTGCTAAAATCCTTAACAAAGCGCCTATAGAAGCTGGCTAGTCCATGAAAGCTCCTCGCTTGTCCAATTGAAGTTGGAGTTGGCCAATCTTGAATGGCTCTTATCTTCTCTTCATCCACTTGCAGCTCTTGTGTACTCACTACAAAACCAAGAAATGTGACTTTATTAGTGTAGAAATCACACTTTTTCAAATTGGCATACAAGTGCTTTACTCTAAGGGTAGAAAGAACTTCCCTTAAGTGTCCTTCGTGCTCCTTTAGGGACTTGCTATAGATAAGTATATCATCAAAGTATACTTCAACAAATTTCCCTATAAAGTTCCTCAAAACATAGTTCATCAATCTCATAAAAGTAGAAGGAGCATTTGTCAAACCAAATGTCATTACAAGCCATTCATAGAGACCAAACTTGGTATTGAATGCAGTCTTCCATTCGTCTCCTTCTTTCATCCTAATCTGATGATATCCACTCCTTAGATCAATCTTTGTGAAGGTGGTGGCACCATAGAGCTCGTCCAACATGTCGTCTAGCCTTGGAATTGGATGGCGGTACTTGACGGTAATGTTGTTGATGGCTCGGCAATCAACACACATCCTCCATGTGTTGTCCTTCTTGGGCACAAGTAGGACTGGCACGGCACAAGGGGATAAGCTCTCTCTCACAGAACCCTTGTCTAGGAGCTCTTGCACTTGGGTCTGGATTTCTTGGCTCTCTTTAGGGTTCATTCTATAAGCTGGCCTATTTGGTAAGGTGGCTCTAGGAATAAGATCTATTTGGTGCTCTATGCCTCTTAAAGGGGGTAGGCCAGGGGGTATCTCATCTGGGAAAACATCCTTAAACTCTTCTAAAAGGGCTTGGATAGGAGGGGGTAGGGCAGCCTTAGTTTCTTCACTTAGCATGGCAAGTTTCTTGCACAAAAGCATGAGGGTGGTGTCTAGGGGTAGATACTCACATTGTAGCTCACTTTTGGATACTAATAAGACACTAGAAGGCTAGATTGCTAAGGCTTGGCTTTGTGGGGGTGCCTACTTGCTGCCGAGTTGTGCTCTTTCCTTGCTTCTTCTCCTCTCCTTGCTCCTTATCCTTTTCCTTCTTTTCATAGGCCTCCGCAATCTGCATAGGAGACATAGGTTTCAAGACAACATTCTTGCCATTAATTGTAAATGAATGCCTATTAGTGTGACCATCATGCATGACTCTTCTATCATATTGCCATGGTCTACCTAACAAAATGTGACAAGTTTGCATAGGAACAACATCACACAGAATTGTATCCTCATAGTGACCTAATGTGATAGTAACTTTAGCTTGCTTATTCACTTTCAATTCTTCACAATCATTCATCCAATGCAGTTTGTAAGGCCTAGGGTGATAAAATGTAGTAATTTGCAATTTAGAAATCAATTCAGTACTAGCAATATTGCAATAACTACCTCCATCAATTATCATGTTGCACACCTTTCCCTTAACTAAGCATCTAGTATGAAACAAGTTTTCTCTTTGATTATCCTCACAAGGTGCAGGTTGTACATGCAATGTTCTCTTACAAATTAAAGACTCTCTATGCTCATACTCAATCCCATCCTCATTATCAAAACCAGATTCATGCTCATTCAACTCATTAACACACTTTTCATTATCTTCTTTGTCACTTTTAGATTCATATTGCCCTAAGTGGTTAATCATGAGCGTTTTTCTATTAGGACAGTCCTTCATCATATGACCTCTTCCTCTACATTTAAAGCATTCAATGTCCCTAGTTCTAAGAGTAGGGTTAGAGGTACTCCCTTTGGGTTTGTTAGAGGAACCAATTGTGGCTCGTGGAGGGTAGGGTGTGGCACTAGGTGGTGCACTTCTTTTCTGTCCAACTTGCTCTAAGTATGGCTCTCTTTGTGAAGACTCCCGACCATAGGATTGAGAGCTACGTCCTTGCTGGTTTCGCCAAGTGTTGGATGTTCCATTTGAGCTCTTGTTGCCTTGGGTCCTAGCCCTTGTCTTTCTTTCTACTTTGATTGCTAAGTGTAGCAATTTTGTCATAGAGCTGTATGGATACAAGTCGACTTCATTAGCCAAAAATAAATTGAGAATTCTAAGATACCTTGCCATGGTTGTCTCTTCATCTTCAGTTATATTGGCTTTCACCATTGCCACTTGCATGGCATTATAGGTCTCTTCTGCACTCATTGACCCTTGTCTCAAATTCTCCAATCTTTGCTTTAGGTCCCTTGTATGATGTTGAGGTACAAATCTAGCTCTCATCAAAGCTTTCATTTACTCCCATGTGGCCATGTTTGGATCAAGTACTCTTCTTCTTTCCTTGACCAGGTTGTCCCACCATATAAGGGCATAGCCATTGAACTCCAATGCAGCTAACTGGACCTTTTTATGCTCGGCAAAGTTGTGACATGACCAGATTTGCTCTATCTTGGTCTCCCACTCCATGTATACATCTAGATCACACTTGCCTTCAAAACTTGGGATCTTCACTTTGATCTTCCCAATGCCATCTTGCTCTGGCTCACGTCCTCTTCTAGCTTAGTAGCCTCTAGGAGGCTCAGCTTGCCAGCCTTCATACTCCAACTCCTCATTTTGATAACCTTGAAATGCATTAAAATGATTAGGTGCATAATGATTTCGTCTATGTAAAGGAGAGTTATGGACAGAGAGTTGCTCATTGTGAGCATGGATTGGAGTGCCATGGTGTGGGGCAGCGCCTTCTGATCTTCCAAGGTGAGAAGCGGTGCCTGGTGGGACTTGATGATGCGCGCCTCGAGCGGCGTCATAGGCACTCCTTTGATCTGGTAGGGGCGCTCTTGGGGCCACATTGGAAGGGCCTCCATCCTCAGCATAGTTGCCTAGAGGGACGAGGGCGGGTGGTGCTGGCCTTGACTCCAAAACAGCCATCCGAACGGTCAAGCGAGCTAAGTTGTCCGACATGGCCTTGAGCATGTTGAACATCTCAGGCGGTATTGGTGAGGAACTCCTTGAGTGTAGAGGACTTGGTGACCTAGACATGTTCAAAAGAAAACTAACACCTAAACAAATCATATTAAAGAAATCAAAATCACCTCACTAATGTTTCACTCTTGTGTTTGATCTCTCTATCCCAATTGTTGTTGATGCACTTTTTTTTTTGTCTTGTATAGACCAAATAACCCACGTGAGCAGGGTGTTCTAAGCCAACAATCGCCAATAAATGTTGAGTTATAGAAAGGATAAGCTCGGCAGAGGATTAAACAAGTAAATGACTCAGTAAAAAAAAGAAAACAAGACTCAAGAAGACAATTGCAAGAATGTAATACAGATAGACGAAGTATACTCAATCGATCTAAACTCAAGAAGGAAGAATTGTACCTTACTTGTCTCAACTTGTACCAATGGAGATTAGAAGGGTGAGGTTCAAAATCTGGCTAAGTGTGGGATTATGCTAGGGTATGGCTAGGGCTTGTAGGACTCCTTGGTGTATCTGAGGGCTCTTGGCAATCCCTTTGAACTTCACTTGAGAAATGACTAAGTACAAACTACTTCTATGAAATGATTACAACTTAGGATAGTATGAAATACAAATGAAATGCTGAAATGAGACTTGAATTTCTTTTCTTTTCTTTTCTTTTTCGTTTTTTTTTCTTTTTGTCTCAAGAATAAATAAAATACAGAAATGAAACTTGGAATATCAGAAATAAGAAATTAACACCTGGAATTTCAATTTAAATTTTGAAAATAACTTCTAATAACAGATTGGACTTAATCTCCCTGATTTTAAAGAACAAGTATAACAGCTGCAAATCAAATCCCCTGATTTTAAGGAGCAATTATAACAGTTGCAAATCAAATCTCCCTAATTTGAGGAACAAATATAACAGCTGCAAATCAAATCCCCTGATTTTAGGAGCAATTATAACAGCTGGAAATCAAATCTCCTTTATTTTAAGGAGTAATTATAACAGCTGCAAAAACAAATCCCTGATTTTTAGGAGCAATTAATGCTCAGCCTTGGAAGTCAAACCTGGTTGTTGCAATAAGGGAATGGAGCCTGATTTGTAGGGAGCAGCTAATGTTCAGCCTTAGAAATCAAACCTGGCTGTTGCAGCAAGGGATGGACGTTTTTCTGGATGGTGAAGGCTAGGAATGGTGGTTAGTGGTTGAACAAGGCTGTAGCAAGTGTTTGATGGTGGTTCACGATGATGTAGACGAGGGAATGTGTCCAAATCTCCAAAACCACAAGCAATTCAAGAAAAGCACAACAACGAAAGACCTGAAGTGACTCAAAAACGAAAATGACTGAAAATTGAAATGGCAAAGACTCCAGATGAACAAAGCAAACCAGTGGCAATGCTTTGGTGGTAATGTGGTGGCGGTAAGGTGTCACATTGATCTGATACCAATTTGATGTGGGGTAAGCCACAAACTCTCAATCTAGACACCAAACCTTGACACAACTCAAAGAAGACAACAATGGAGGTTAAATCTGAAAATGGAAGAAAACAGAAATAAAAGGAATAGAAGTAGAACCAATTCACACAATGGAACAACCCTTGTTCTATGAATCAAGAACTGAACCAAATGATGAAGAAACCCTACCAGTACAACCTTACACAATGACCATGGCAGCCAAGCACAAGGAGGAGGCTTATGGAGGCTTGAGAACACCACTCTCTAGGGAGATTGACACACACAAGAACAACTAAGCAAGATCAATCAACAATACTCTCTTCTCTCAAAAGCACTCTTTTGATAGAAGGGAAATCAGTTTCTGAGTTACAAAATGTTTAATTCTCTAAAAACATGCTAAGGAGACCTTTTATAGTCCTAGAGCTGGCCCCTCTTTCTAAAAAATGAAATACTAAAAATTAAATAAGGAAATTGTCTTAAAACATAAAAGACTAAAAGCAAAACGTCCAATCACTTCATGGAGTCTTCTCTTCACTCCTAAGGTCTTCACGAGCTGCAATGGCCACCATAGACTTGATGGACAGATCCTTGATAGATGGCTCGAAGAAGACTGCTAACATGGAAGGCTCTTTGGACAAGAAGAAGGTCATCACCTTGTCCAATTCTTGTTGGATCTCGTTAGCCCTTGCCCTAGTGATAGGACCTTCAAATGTAAGAACTTGAGGTGTAGGTGATCCCTCATCAGAAAGACTTAAGTCTCTGTTGATAGTTAGACAAGCACTGATTGGGATATATTGGGTCACCATCTGAGTGGGTTAGGTGTTAGTGTGGTAAAGAATGTTGATGCTGATGAATTGGGGAGATATTCGCCTTTTGCAAGCAGGTGAGCATAGTCAAATGGAGACTACTACTTTAAACTGAATGTATTGGTAGATTCTGATTTCATGGAATCTCTGTTAAAGTGGTCATGGTACATGCAACGTTGTCATCATCATTTGATACATGGATGAGCTTTACATATTTATAATTACAAGAAACCATATTTTTTGACCTTTTCTTAACTGTGGAGAGATTTTATAAAGTAAATGTGGAATTTGTTTTCAAATTGCTCTATTTATATAGTATGTAAGATTTTTATTTTTCCATGACCCCATCATTACCTGAACCAATGATAATAAAACTAGTTTCTCGATTATAAGTTTCAAGTGGATCTAGAACTTTAATTTTTATGAAAACGTGTTGCATGAAGATTTTGGCATCTTATTTCCTTATTATGGAAAATTATTGAGTATATCTATTAGAGACAATCTACTATATTGAAGCTTTCCAGTCATTTTTTCTTATCTGATGCTGATTTGCAAAATTAATTGGTTATTTGGAAGTATGGAGAATGGCACCAGAGAGAAAACTTAAAGTAAAAAATGGTTCCTCAAAATATCTTATTATTAGAACAAGAGCCCAGATGAGATTTATAGGCATCCTGGATGGGAGAAATCCCAATAGTTTTGGGATTGTGATAAATACAAAATAAAGAGTAATAAAATCCTAATAAGGATTGGAAAAAAGTCTTAGAGAAAATAGGAAACTAAATCACAACCAATAGAAAATAATAACAAACTTAATCAGAATCTTAGGAAACAAGGATTGATATATAAGGGAATTGAATATATTCATATTTTCAACACTCCCCTCAAACTAGGTTATATATATCAAATAAACCCAGCTTGCAAATCATTTTATAGAAGAGAGGTCTTAATAGGCCTTTTGTGAGGATATTTGTAGTTTGTTATGTGCAGGTCACATAACTTTGATGAAGTGATAGTCAACCTCTATATGTTTAGTTCTATCATGATGTACTGGGATGTGAGCAATATTGATGGCTACTTTATAGTCACAATACAACTTCACAAGACTTTTCCTTTCAATCTTGAGTTCTTCTAGAAGAAGTTTTAACCAGATCCATTCACTAACTCCGTTAGCTAAGGATTGAAATTCAACCTCTGCACTACATCTTACCACTACATTTTATTTTTTTCTTCTCCATGTTACAATATTCCCCCAAACATAAGAGCAGCAGCTAGATGTAGACCTTATATCAGTAATTGAGCTTGCCCAGTCATCATCAGAGTAAGCTTCAATTTCACATGATTCCCTATTTTTTTAAAACAACCTTTTCCTAGGACATCCTTTAAGGTATTTTAAGATATGAATGATAGCCTTTAGGCATTCCTCATGGGGGTCATACATAAACTGACTAACCATACTAACAACATAAGTTATATCATGTCTAGTGTGAGCTAAATAAATAAGCTTTCCAACTAGCCTTTGATATCTACCCTTATCCATAGGAGTATTGGTTCTTTGGTCTCCAAGTTTTCTGCTTGAGTCTGCAGGAGTGTCAACCGGTTTGCACCTAAGTAATTCGATCTCTTTTAACAAATCAATAGTGTATTTTCTCCGAGAAATAGAAATTCTAGACCGATTCCTAGCAATCTCCATTCTCAAAAAACATCTCAGCATACTAAGATCCTTAACTTCAAATTCCTCAGCTAACTCTCTTTTAGGGACTTATCTCTGAGACATTATCACTCGTTAGTATAATATCATCAACATACATAATAAGTATAGTTGACTTATCTCCTTCATGCTTACAAAATAGAGTGTGATCTGTATGGGCTTATTTATACCCTATCTAAAGAATGCCTTGGTGAATCTCTCAACCCATGGTCTTGGGCATTGTTTCAATCCATCAAGAAATTTTCTCAACTTACAGACTTGTCCAGCTTGTATTAGGCTCTTGAAACCAGGAGGTAACTCCATATAAACTTCTTCATTCAAATTTCTATTGAGAAAAACATTTTTTATATCAAGCTAGTGGAAGGGCCAATCAAGATTAGCTGCTAGTGAGAAAAGAACCTGAATTGTATTAAGTTTAGCAACTGAAGCAAATCTCTCCTGATAATTTATCCCATAGGTTTGGGTGAACCTTTTTGTAACCAACCGAGTTTTTCATCTCTCAATTTCTCCATTAGATTTTTATTTAACCGTAAACACAACTTATAGCCCATGAGTGTAGCATCTCTAGGCCTTTTGACTGCCTCCCATGTCCCATTTTATCAAGAGCTTGCATTTCCTCTTCAACAGCTTTCCTCCATTCTAGTTTGTTAAAAGCTTCTTCTATAGTCATGGAAATTTCAATCTCCTCTAGTTTAGATATAAATGCCTTCATAGAAATAGATAAATAGTCAATCTGCACAAACTTAGCTATAGGGTGTTGAGTACATGCATGGGTTCCTTTTCTCATGGCAATAAGTAAATAATAATAATCTTTCAAAAAACCAGAATCAGTAGTATTACCTAAACTTAGTTCGGATTCATGACAACTTTTAGGAGTAGAAGAAGCTATATGATGTTTTCGATGAGTATAAACACAAAGTTCATGTTTAATCTGGGTTTTTTGTGACTGGTCCTTATGATCTAGGTTAGCAGTACCAGATTCAAGGCTGTTAATTTTTGTTTCAATGTTAATAGGGTTAGTTTTTAGGGGTTTAGTCAGAATGTCCAGCTTTTCTGTTTGTTCAAGATTGTCCAGGATAGGTGTAGATGTGTGTCTATAGGTGTCCAGGGTAGGTTTAGATGTGCTGTTGGAGGTGTCCAAGATAGGGAATGATAATTGTAGAAAATTTCCTTCGTCAGTTTTCTCGTCCTAAAGTGAACTTTTGGTAAAGTAAGGGACATCTTCAAAAAATGTAAGATCCTTAGTAACCAAATTTTTTTTCTTTTCAGGAATATAGCATTTGTACCCCTTTAGTTGGTCACATACCCTATGAATATGCATTTTTGGGCTTTTGGGTTAAGCTTGTTGTGATTGAGTTCATGGTTATAAGCAAAGGCAGTACACCTTTTAAGGGAAGAGAGTTGAAGATTCTATTTCAAAGAAAAGATTTTGAGAGCATGTCTAATAGGGGTTTAAAATTGGAAGACATTGGTAGGCATTCTATTTATTATGTAGCACACTATGAGGATGGCATTTCCCCAGAAAAGTTTGTGTGTTAATGGCAAGCATGATAGATCGAGCTACTTCCAAAAGATGTTTTTTTTTTCTTTTAGCGATCCTATTTTGTTGGGGGGTATAGGTACATGTACTTTAATTAATAATGTCATTCTCATTGAGGCAATTGCCTAAGGTTTGGTTAAAATATTCCCTTCCATTATCAGTGTGTAAAATATGAATATTTGTGAAGAATTGGGTTTTAATCATCTTGTGAAAGTTTACGAAGGTTTGTTTAACATTTGATTTATCCTTAAGGAAGTATAGCCAACATATTCGTGTATGGTCATCAATGAAAGTTATGAACCATAGTTTTAAATAAATATTATGAGATCGTGAAGGACCTTAAATATTACTATGAATAATAGAAAAGTGTTTGGTGGCTTTATATGACTTGGATTTATATACAGTTCTTTGATGTTTGTCCAATTGACATGTTTCACATTGAAATTCATCACTTTGATTGAATATTAAAAGAAAGAAGTGCCTCAAATATAAAAAACTACGATGTCCTAACCTAAAATGCCCTAACATGACTTGGTCTTGCTTTGAATAAGTTTCCCAACTAGTAGTTAGAAATTTTTTATCCTTGTCCATGTTGAAATAATATAGACTTTCATGCTCCCTAGCATTGCTAATCCTTCTCCCCGAGCTCTGCTTCTGAAAAACACAATTGTTATGTGAGAATACTACCTTACAATCATAGTCTTTTGAGATTTTGCTTACTAATAAGAGATTACAAGATATTTAGGGACATGTAGGACAAATTTAAGTGTAAGAGTAAGGGCTGATTTGAACGGTCCCTATGCTAGCAATTGGTGATAAAGTCTTATAAGCAATCCTTACCGTTGTAGGACAAGAACAAAGAGTATAAATGAAAAATACCTGAGTGCTACCTATCATATGGTCTAAGGCACCATGATCAATAATTTAGGGTCCTTTTCTATCATTAATGTAGTGTAGAGAAGTGGGGAATTTACCTTGGTGGGCTATAAGAGAAGTACTAGTATTTTTTTTAAAGTGAGGAGCTTATAAAGGCGATCAAATTGTTCTTTATTGTGATTGAGACCTCCCAGATTTTCACTACCCTTCGGTTCATTGTGTGCAGCATTAGACTGATAGGCTCTACCATCTTTTGGTTGTTGCCCAGGTTACTTCTCACGATTGGAATTATTAGGTGGTCTTCCATATAACTTCTAATAGGTTTCTCGGGTGTGATTACTTTTTTGGCAGAAATCACACTAGAGATTCCCCTTTTTTCCATGCCTGTGTTCAATTGTTCCTTCACCTTTTTAGTTTTGCTCAAAATTTATGGATATCAATGCTGAGTCTTCGGTTTGGCTAGTCCCTTGATAATCATTGAGCATTAATTTCCTTCTACTTTCCTCTCTTCGAATAGCTGCAAATACCTCCTCAATATGTGGTAATGGGCGGATTCCTAAAATTGTATTTAATCCTACAATGAAATCATAGGTACGAGTTTTTTCTACCAATTTTATGTATTTTTCTTGGCAATTAACACACACAAGTCATTGGGTTCAAATAGATCTAACTCCTTCCATAGTTTAGTGAGAGTTGTAAAATATTCTGTTACACTTAGATTTCCTTGTCTGAGGTCTTTGGTCTTATCTGTCAACTCACACAATTGTGTTGAATTCTCAAGGTCAGAATAGGAAATTCTTATCTTATCCCTCTTTGGTTGTAGGGTAGATGAGATATAAGGCTCCAATGTGTTCTTTTGTGGAATTGATAAGCCATGACATCATTAGGGCATTTTGCATGTCCCAAGCAGTATATGCTGGATCTCTGGGTGCTGGTTTTTCTATGGTGCCTTCTATGAATCCAATCTTTCCTCTTCCTCATTTAATCATTTGAACTGATCTAGACCACTTGAGAAAATTCCTTCCATTAAGTTTGTATGAAGTGATTTGGTGAGAAAAAGTATAGAAAGAGGTTGTAGGAAGGTTTGGAGTAGTAGGGCTAATTGTAAGGCTTGGTGCAGTAGAAGATTCTTGTTGCCTAGCCTTGTTTAACTTGATAAGGGTATGCTTAAAGCTAGTCATATTCTCCTCTTAACAATGCATATGCTCTGATACCATGTGGAGAATGGCATCGAAGAGAAAACTTAAAGTAAAAAACTATTCCTCAAAATATCTTATTATTAGAACAAAAGCCCAGACGGGATTTATAGGCATCCTGGCAAGGAGAAATCCCAATAGTTTTGGGATTGTGATAAATACAAAATAAAGAATAAAAAAATCCTAATGAGGACCGAAAAGCAATCTTAGAGAAAATAGGAAACAAAGTAATACAAAATAGGAAAATAAATCACAAACAATAGAAAATAATAATAAACTCAACCAAAATCTCAGGAAACAAGGATCGAGATATAGGGGAATTGAATATATCCATATTTTCAATAGGAAGGAATTTTTTTCACACCTGAAGATATGTATTCCTGTTTGATTAAGGGAAAACACATTAAAATAACTTGGTTGTACTTTGTGGCACTGGTAACCTTTGGTGGTCTATTGTTGTTTGTTATTAAACTTATTGTCTAGAATAGAACAACACTTTATATTTTATCTTGGTTTCTGTCTCTTACAATTTGAGAACACCCTAATCTTTTAGAGGTTTTTTACATTTTTTTATTTTGTAATAAAAATTAGAATAAAAAAGATAATTGATATTTCTTTTACTTCATTTGCTATGTTATTGGTTTCTTCAGTTAAACTCATACATACCACCTAAAGGTTGTGAATTATGAATATTTGAGCTTTGTGAACAATAATGGCTAAAGATTAATAAAAAATTTCATTAATTGAGTGTTTCTATGTGTGCACATAGGACAGGTGGAACCTGAGCTTTTCTCATCTTTATAATATGATCGTATGAAGTCCATATACATGCCAGTTTAAATTCATTAATATGTAGTATAAGTGGCATTTTAGCCTAATAAATATTGAGAGTTTAAAAACTTATCTCGTTTAATATGTTTCTTTTTTATTCTTATCAAGTAGAATATTAATGAGAGGATACTATCGTTGGGTTATGTTGAATTCAGTGCGGAGATCATATCTATGAATGTACAAAAGCATTTATAGTGGATTTTCATTGTATTAGGATTAATTAAGTTTATTTGTAACCATTTTTTATTTTTTATTTTGAAATGTAACTAGTTACGTTATATTAAACATTTATATTTGAATTAATTGTATTTGAATATAATTTTAAATAATGATATTATTTTTTTATTATGATTTTGGTAAGATAAATAATTTGTCAATTATATTTTTTATTTCTTTTATTATGCTCGTAGTTAAATATACAAATATTAATAATAAAGAAATTAATTGAAGTAGACTTTCTATGCTGACAAAAGTTGCCACTAAAACTTTTCAGCGATAGGGATATCAGCCATGATGTGGCGGCAACATTTCTATAAAGGGGACTTTAAGACTTTCAGCAGCGACTTTAGTCACCACTGAAATTATGTTTTCTTGTTGCGTCTATGGCTCAATAAAATGTGGCTTTTGTAGTCCAAAACAAAACTAGCCTTTCCTTTTATTTTATGCTCTATTTCACTAAATAATCAATAAATTTGATATCAGAGCATTCTTTATCTTACGGGACCTATGCAAAAAAGAAAAAAAAATGCAAGTTGAAACCTATTTTACTGCTATAGCCCCTCAAGTGTTCGATGGCCTAAACTATTAAGTTTGAATAGTAAGAATGGAAACTATCTTGATGCCAATGAATTGTGGGAAGCTACTAAATAGGAATATGAAGTTCCACCTTTTCCAAAAAAATCTAACTCTTGCACAGAATAGAAATCAAAAGAAGATGAAACAAACAAAATCAAAAGCTAGAGCGACCTTGTTTGAAGCCATTCACCCACTATCTTCACCAAAATAATGATGTTGAAAATAAGCAACGAAATTTGGGATTTTTTGAAGCAAGAATATGAAGGAAATGAAAGGATCAAAGGGATGCAAATGTTAAATTTGATTCGTGAATCGGAGATGCAAATGATAAAAGAATATGAAATAATAAAGGAGTACTCTGATAAACTTCTCAACATTATAAACAAAGTAAGACTCTTTGGTACTATTTTTACTAACTCTAGAATTGTTAAAAGATCCTTATCTCAATTCCTGAAAAGTTTGAGGCTACAATTACATCTTTAGAAAACTCAAGATATATGTCAAGCATTACCTTGGTAGAATTGTTAAATGCACTATAGGCACAAGAGAAAAGAAGGTTTAGTGAAGGGTGCTTTTCAAGCCAAATATCAAAACAACAGCAAATCTAGAAATTCTGCAGGTAATAACAAAAAGGGACAAAGCAGTAACACCCCGGTCTTTCCTCCTTGTCCCTAAAGCAACAAAAACTAATCATCCATAGAAAAAATGTTGGTGAAGGTCATATGTAAAATGTCATAAGTGTGGGCAGTTAGGTCATATAAAAAAGATATGCAAGTCTTAATAGCAACAAGAAGAAGCCAAGGTTGCTAAGGATCAACCCCTAGAAGAGCAATTGTTTGCAGCATCCTTTTTTGCCACCAACAGCTCTACAAAAATTTGGCTTATAGAAAATGGTTATACAAACCACATGACTTATGATTGAGAGATCTTTAGAGAGCTTGAAAAAACTCATATTTCCAATGTTACAATTGGAAATGGAACATGATTGTAGTAAAAGGCAAAGGAACAATAGCAATTGAAAGCCATATAGGTTTGAAATTAATTTCTAATGTCTTATATGTTCCTGAAATTAAACAAAACCTTTTAAGTGTTCCTCAGTTGCTAGAAAAAGGCTATAACGTGTTGTTTGAAGACAAAAAATGTGTAATCAAATACATAAATGGCAAAAAAGTGTTCAAAGTTCAAATAAGAGGCAAAAAACTTTGCTTTGGATTTGATGAACGAAGAGCATGTTGTTGTGCACAAAGAAGAAAGCAATATAGTACTTTGGCATAGGAGATTGGGGCATTTTCATTATGTCGCTTTACTTTACGTGAAGAAAAATAATATGGTTAATGGATTGCCAGAATTAGAGGAGAAGCCTCTTAAATGTGCTACCTATCATTATGGGAAGCAAACTAGACTTCCTTTTCAACAAAACAAGTCTTGGATAACTACTCAGATACTACAATTAATACATATAGATGTGGGAGGTCCTATGAAAACACTATCACTTAATGGTAGAAGCAACATGGAGCTTATTGACAAGTATAAAGAAGAAATGAAAGATGTCTTTGAAATGATAGACCTTGGGAGGATGACACTTTTCCTTAGTATAGAGGTACATCAAAAGCAAAATGAAATATTTTTGTGTCAGCAAAAATATGCAAAAGAAGTGCTCAAAAAGTTCAACATGGAACAATGCAAGCCAACTACAACTTCAATGAATCAAAAGGAGAAGCTTTGTAAAGAAGATGGAGATGAAAAAGTGGATGAAAAACTATGCAGGAGTCTAATAAATTGCCTAATGTATTTAATTGCAACAGATATCACACATGCAGTAAGTGTGCTATCAAGTGATTGGACTGGATGTGTTGATGACATGAGAATCACCTCATGCTATCTTTTTAGCCTTGGTTCTTGAATTTTTTCATGGTGTTCTAAGGAGCAAGAAATCATAGCCCAATCCACAGCAGAAACAAAATATGTAACTAATGTTGTGAATCAAGCCCTTTGGATTAAGAAGCTTATGATAGATTTGCATATGGAGCAACAAGAGAGCACACAGATATATGTAGATAACTAAGCTACAATCTCAATTGCTAATAATCCAATGTTTCATGGCAAAACTAAACATGTCAAGATAAAGTTTTATTTTTTAAAAGAAGTGCAAGAGGAAGGAGAAGTACAGTTGATCCATTGTAAAACAGAAAACCAAAGGGCTGATATCCTAGCAAAGACACTTCCAAAGGTGAGATATGAATATCTGAGGCAAAAGCTTGGTGTATACAACTTTAAAGTCAAGGAGGAGTGACAACTAAATGATTACGAAGCTGCTAAAGAAGGTTGCAGAAATTATGCCACGTTGAAGGAGTCAAGTTTGTTAGGACATTGCTAATTTTATGTTTTGTTTCTGAATATATGTTTTGAAGTCGCTGATTTCTTGCTTATTTGATATAGCATAATTTTTTGCAATTTAGTTGTTATTAAGCTATATAAATAATGATCATGTGGCTCAATAAAATGTGGCTTTTGCAGTCCAAAAAAGAAAAAAACTAGCCTTTTCTTTTTATTTTATGCTTTGTTTCACTAAATAACCAACCATTGTTAAAAATTTTGTTGTGGGCAATATTTACTGAAATTGAATTAGTAGACTTTCAGTGCTTCTCAATCCTTGCTTCTTGAGAAAGTAGCAATGACTCAATATCACTCACATTATATGGATCTAGTATTGTTGATATAGAAGTAATAAACCGATCATACTCATCGAAAAAACCTTCAAAAAATGCTTCCAAATGATCATAGCTAGGTAGAAACAAGAAATCCAACTACACCAAATGCATCAACAGTGCTTTGATCTTCAACAAGTAGTCATTCATAGGCATTGTGCCTTTTAGTGGATTTTAACTACATCTTGAGCTACTGCATCTTTGCTCTTGTTTGAGACGCAAAGAAGGCTTGGATTCTTCCCAAAACCTGATGGGTGCAATCACAAGCCAACAACTCCTGAGTCACTCTCTCAAACATGGATGAAAGGTTCTAGCATAAAAGCAACTGATCCTCCTTCTGCCACTTGAGAAATTCTTCACTCATTCTGCCAATTTCTTCATCTCCATAATTCTTGAACTCCGTTGGAACTACTTCTTCTCTAGAAATAAATGTTTCAAGCTCATAACCTCGGATAGTGGCAAGCATTTAGGTCCCGTTTGGTAGATAGAAATAAGGGCATGGGAATGAAATGGAATGGAATGTGCATTCCATTCCTTGGTTTGGTTGGTGGAAGTGGTAGAAATTGTGGGTCCCACGGAATGCTAATTATCTCCTACAAGATAATATGAATTACCTCCGAAAACAAGTAAAAAATGAACAGTGCGAGAGAAAGGAAAACAAAAAAACTAAAATACCCTTCATTATTTTATTTATTTATAAAATTTTCTATAATTTAAAATATATATATATATTAAATTTAAAAATTTTAATATTATTTAACAAAATTTAATTCAAATTTTTATATTAATAATATTTTATTTTATTTTTTATTTATAATATTTAAAATAATTTTTAAAGTTAAAATAATATTACTATAATAATTTTATTTTTTTAATAGTATTTTTGTCTTTTTAACAGTTTTTATTCCATTCCATTTGAATCTATTTCATTCTATTCCCATTTCCTCCGTTGCCACCAACCAAATGGGACCTTATTGCTTCCACAAAAGAAAACTATTCTCATTCATTTTAATAGAAATTCAGTGAGAAAAAGTAACCAAGCTTCGTTTTGGATTCATAGCTAGAGGATTTCGAGGTTCTTGCTCCATGGTCAAGAGCAAGGCTCTGATACGTACCTTGAAATAATTGTTGATAAACTAGAAAATAATGGTATTTATAATAATTACACAGTGAACAACCACTGCTAACCTCTCTGCATAACAGATTACAACAAATCTAGCATAACTTTAATAACTAACGGCTATGAGACTATTAGTAGGAATAAGCTGCAGTAGGTGCAGCCTAGCTAAAGTATGATCCAATACCTTTCCTTAATCCAAAAGGGTGCTTGACAGTTTCCTCAACAATAAATGGTAATCACATTATTCACTTAATAATGTGGTTTTGAAGCAAACTATAAGCACTCCTTGGGAAGTGTTGGAAACCTTAGCCTATCAGAACAATAGTCATAGCTCATGTACTTTTTTCTTATACTTTCATATAATCTCTGCCTTGTAGGATCCAACTGCCAAAATTTTCCTCTGTTCCAAGAGAACCTATCAGAAGAACAATCTTGGCTGTTTGAGCTTCCAACTTGACACCCTCTGATATCAAATCCTCGAAAGTAAGCTTTAAATGGTGCATAGCTCCAATTAATTTTGGTTTGGCCTCCATCCGTTGCCCAGTTATCTCCATCCCACAAAGTTGCTTCTATATGCATTGGCTTTGTTGGGTAGCCTGCTCCAATATCACTTTTATTCTTGTATACCCTAATGGGAATATTGTCCACGTAAAATCTGCCAACCCAAATATTTAATTAATTACTAATCAATATGAAACAATATTTTGTTTAATATAAAGTCATTATTTCATATGAATAACGTGTGAAATTAGCTTGGATTTCAATAAAATGTTTTCAACTTATTTAGAATTAAATGCTCAAATTTAGTCGGGGCTCATTAAAGCATATTATATTTTATTTGTATAAGTTCCTAAAAAAATGTAAGTTTTATATGATCAGTTATTTAAAATAATTAATATTTCCAAATAGGATTGCCAGAGAGTATAACGGATAAAAAAAAGGAAGAAGAAAATTATAAATTTGGATGTGATAACCATACTTTGTAATTATATAATGCGATTCGCCATGTTGCAAAAGAAAAAAAAACTGTTTTTTTAAGAACTTTTTTTTTTATTTTCATGTGTATTTAATCAATAAATAGAATTATTTTTAAATGACAATCGAGTCTATTTTTCCAATGAGAGATATAAACAAATAATTAGAACTTCTCCTATAAAGTAAGCAGAAATTAATTATTTTTAAATAAAAAATATCTTCATTCAAAATAAAATAAAAAATTATAAACTGCATATTTCAAAATAATATTAGCATAGCTATTTGCTGGATATTTAGTTAAATACTAATTTAGAACTTATCCTATAAACTGAGCAGAAATTAATAATTGTTAAATAAAAATATCTTCATTCAAAATAAAAAAAAATTATAAACTGCATATTTCAAAATAATATTAGCATCACTAAAAATTTTTGCGGAATATTTAGTTAAATACTAAACTGTTTATTTATCAAACTTTTGCTTTTGTGTGTTTGTACGCGTCTGCTTTTTCACTTTTATCGTTGTATCCGACTATAATATTCTACCTGGTATATTAATTTTTGTAATTAATTTTTTAATTTATTTATCTAATTACACATTATTTTTACAGTCTAAATTAAATATTAATTTTAATTATATATAAAAATTACTAAAATATCATTCTTATAAAAAAGAAGTAAAAAAATGTCTCAACCAAATATAAAGACATTTTATAATTTTACATATTTGTCCTTAAAATTAATATTTAATTTAGAAGTTGGACAATAAAAGAAAAAATATAATGAAGTAAATAGATTAGAAGATTAATTGTAAAAATTAATAAATAAAAGACCAATTGCAATTTTATATATACACACACAAAAATCCCTATTTAAAATTTATCGAGGAAGAAGGCAAATCTTACACAATCTGATGTGGGTTCCACAGAATTCTGTAGTTGTGAAAATCAGTTCTAGGGTCAAACCAAAGCTTAAATCTTTGCTCTCTACTCCCTTGGCCATCTGCATATACATTGGTCTGTAATGCGTATGGCTTCCCTTCTCTATTACCCAAGAATTCCATGTCTAACTCATCGTGCCTATCATCTTTGGAAGACAGCTTCATCAAAACAAATTATATTATGAATCAATAAGTTCTTTGGTTAATGGTTCCATAATATCAATGGCATGCAGTTAATGCAATTTCAATAATATTGGTTCCAGGCGAAAATTAATAACTTACATAGAAAGCTGTTACAACTCCTGCAGAATCTCTATCCGGCACTTTGATTCTCAAATGGAAGAATCCAGAGCCGTAGGTCATCTTGGATCCAAAGCCAGATCCTGAGCAATTTTCGGAGGAAAGATAAAAAAAAATTTAAAAGAAAGAAATTTAGGTTAAAGAGGCCTTGCCAAGCCATAATAGTATTAATAACTTTTTTAACTCATAAGAATGTAATCGTCCCCTCCTTTAATCTTCCACTTAGGATCTCTTTGAGAGTGTTGTGACTTTTTAAAAGCTATTGAAATGTAGGTGTTGTGAAAAATTGTTATTTAAACAGTTTAAAACTAATTTTTAGTAAAAGTTTTACAAAATCTACGTGTAAGAACGGAATTGAGTAATAGAATGTCTAATAATAATTTTCAAAATTTGTGAACATGTAAAATGACGATACGATAATAAACAGGGTATTTTATATACTTTATTTGATTTACGCTTCTAAAAATCTGAGATAATGGTAGTATTAGTATAATGAAAAATTCATTATTTATATGAAATTAAAATTAATTAAATGCATCATTTAATAGAATTTGGAAGGGATACGTAAGATTTGTAAATAAAATAGCATTTTGTGCTTTGTGCTTATAAAAATATGAAGGTTATTTTAGGCATTCTACATTTATAATGGTCATAGCTGCTTTGAAAAGCTACCCAAAAGTAACTGTGGCTTTCAAAAGCCACTAGAGAAATAAGTACTATAAAAAAAGTTAATCAAATATAAATTTATGGTTTTTGCTGTGAAAATGCACTAGAAGGAAAAGATACAGTATTCCCAACAAGGCCTTAGGGTCCTTGTAATTTTGTTGTTTCTCATTCAACCAGAGTTTTGAATTGCTCACTGCAATAAAGATTACAATATAATCATTTATAGATTCTGCAATACAAAACTTGTGATTGCAGTTTGTAATAATCGTATGATTACTTATTTTCTCGTATATCTTCAATTATAGCCACGATCGCAAATTAAAATAATTTACCTAACTTTATATGAAAAAGAAAAACTGACAAGTCCATCTTCACAAATGTTTGGTTAAATGATTTATTTTTCTTTTTTCTGTTCGATTAAATATCTTCAAATATGGACTTATGAGTTGAAAACCTTTTGGTTGTTTTAAAGGCTACAAAACTATTATTTGATCTTTTAAGTTCTGGAAATCTTCATTTATTTTTTGTTCAAAAATAGAGTTCAATAAGAAGTATGAGATTTACAGCGGTTCAAATTGCCACAAGATTTATAATTACGGATTTTATCATTAGGGGGTGTTTGGTAGGATCTTGACAACTCAGCCAGCCATCCAATTTATTTTAATGTCTAAACTAATTAAATTGCAGGACTAAATATAATTTTGGTCTTTCTATTTTAACAAATAATTCAATTTTGTTTCTCTATTTGTAAACGCACTAATTTGGTTATTTATGTTTCCTGAGATATTAAAATCAAGTCGTTTCATTAAGAATTCATCTATGTATATACAATTTTGTATAATGTGGGTATTAAAAGTCTCACATAACTATTTTTAATGTTATTTTTATTAGCAGCAATTAGAATATGTGGCAACTAAATAATCTATATAAAATTTTCAATTGCCATATCATAAAACGTCATTTATAAATGAAAAGATTTTTTATGGGGAAACTTGATTGTAACATTTCAGAAAATGTGAGAAATCAAATTGATACATTTTAAAATGGAGAGACCAAATTGAATTATGTGTTAAAATATAAAGATCAAAAGTATATTTAAGCACAAATTGAATTTTTAATGTTCTAGATTTTCTATGAATTGTGCAACATCCACGTGACCAAAAGTATATAAAAAAATAGGAAAAGCCAAAGGAATTTTTCACTGTGACAATTTATTGGATTAATAAAGCTATCTTATACATAAACATTTCTATACGGACTCAAATTGTCTATTAATTCCAAAGCATTAGATTTCAAGCTAAGTTATCTATTCTCATTCAAATTAGGTATATTCCTCATTCAAGGGCTTATTTCTATTGAAAAGTAAATATTTTTAGACTAAATTGTTTTCATAAAAGAAAAAACATATCTGATCGATGCTAAACTTTATGAGATAGTTGCTTAAATTGTCATATATGCATGCGTCCCCAAGTATTTTTTTTTTCTTGCTAATCACTTTATGAAAAATAAAAAGAGAAAGAATCGTTTTCTACATGTTTAACCCTATATCTTGAGTTGTAAATGATTATTTTATCCCAAATGTGTGTGTGTGTGTGTGTGTATTGTGATACCATGTAGAAAACTACTTTGTTCCAAAAGTTTCAATTTTTAAAATGATTAACATGCAAAAGGAAAATACAAAATGGCTTAAGTTCTTTTTTTTTTTTTTTGGTAAACGCAATATATTTATATCATTCTTCAATATTTGAATGAAAACTAGTAATTAATTTAAAATGAAGCTTGGTTTTGTAAGTGAAATTATGTGCATTTAATTTCATGTAAAGGTAAGGGAAATAATTAAAAATATGTGTGGTTTAAAGGAGAGTACTGGGGTCATATCCAAGGCTGAGAATCTAAGTTTAAATTCTAGTTGAGGCCAAATAAATTAAAAAAGAAAGGGAGTGTATCCCACACTCTGGTGTAAAAGAAAAAAAAGATAAACAAGGTGTATGAATATTAAGAGTAAGGTAAATGAAAAGAACCTGAATACTTATCCATGGTGAGCTGAACTTCTTTCCCCTGGTCTATGGGCACAACATAATTATTATCACCCCAGATAGCCGCATAGTTTTTATCAAAGCTTATTTCTTCATTTTCCCTAGCAAGCACTTCATCCACAACAAAAAAGAGAAGGAAAGCAACGAGCAAAGAACTCATATCTAGGGTTTAAAGTTTAAACTTTTAAACTTTTCAGACTGGGGCTATATGATAATATTGTTGTTGGTCAATTATTTATATACATACATGATGAAGACGTAATTAAGCTTTGAGCTTCCTGTGATGGAAAAGCAGAAAGTGCATGACCCATAATTGCCTCACATATACGCCACTGATTTCTCCATACTATCCTCCATAACAACTTACATCATGAAAGCATGATGGCTTAGTTTGGAAGCAACGGTAATAGAAACTTTTTTTTTTGGTACAAACGGTAATAGAAACTTTAAGTACCTACATATATACTCATTAATTTTCTATTAATTTTTATCATTAATTAACGGTAAGTGAAGAAAGCATTCAACCCTCTTATTCAATCGAAAAATATATAAATAGCTTCATGGCCTTTAATGATCTGTGAATCTAGAAGCACTTTTTATTTACTCTTAAGGGTGGTTTGTGCTGTATTTCTTGTGAAAGAGAAAAAAAGTTTAATCTATATTTGGCCAACACAAAAACAAAAAAAATAATTTTCAAATGACAACAGAATCTATTTTCTATTATGGGAGAGAATTAAGGAATTAGAACTTATCCTTTAAAGTATCATAAGAAGGAAAAATTAATAGCATAACTTTTTCTTTAAAGTAGAATTGAAAGAAAAAGTTAATAGGTTATAGACAAAATTAAATACCCACTACTAGAAAAAGATGATTTAGTGACGGACGATTTAACTAAATTTAAAGATAGATTTTTTATTTTTAAAGACGGAATTTATATTCTATCTCTAAATATTAGTGACAAAAAATTTTTCGTCTTTGATTCTGTCTCTAACAGAGATAGAGATGGAATCCTCCCTGTTTAGAGACAAAAAAATTCTGTCTCTAAACTGAATTTTTTTACACTACAAGAAATTTGACTTTCAGTGGTGACTTTTTTCGCCACTGAAAGTTTAAAAATCGCCACTAAAAAGTCGCCACCTATGCGACCGTCACTAAAACATTCAGTGGCGACAAACAAAATGTCGCCACCAATAATTATCTCTTCAGTGGCGACATCTATGAGCGCCACAGAAACTACCTTTTTAGTGGCGACATTTGTGGCCACCAAAAAAAAATTTTGCCACTAAAACTCAAAAAATCGCCATTAAAATCTATTAATTATACTTTTAGTGGCGACTTGTGTGGTCGCCACTGAAAGGTCTTCAGTGGCGACTTGTGTGGTCGCCACTGAAAAGTTTTCAGTGGCGACTACACAACTCGCCACGGAAACCAATTCAATGGCGACTTGGGTAGTCGCCACTGAAAGGTCTTCAGTGGCGACTTGTGTGGTCGCCACTGAAGACTTTTTAGTGGCGACTACCCAAGTCGCCACTGAAGACCTTTTAGTGGCGACTATACAAGTCGCCACCGAAACCCTTGAAACGTCTTCAATGGCGACCATATAGGTTGCCACAGAAACCCCTAACCCTAAAGTCTTCGGTGGCGACCACGAAAGTCGCCACTGAAACCACTGCAGTGGCGACCACACACGTCGCCACAGAAACCGATTCAGTGGCGACAATCATAGTCGCCACAAAAAAGTTTTTAGTGGCGATTACATTTATCGCCACTAAAAATAATTTTTTTATATATTATCACGAAATTCCAATTTTAGTGGCAACAGAAAATAGTCGCCACTAAAAGCTTTATTTAAAATTTTTTTATTAAAATTTGTGCAATTGATATTATAAAATTATTTATATTTTTTTATTTAATTTTATATTTAACCTATATTTTATAATAAAAATCTAATAATATGTAAAAAAAAACTTAAAAATTAATAAAATATTTTTATTTAATATATATATATATTACCAAGATCAAGCATAATTGTTATATACATAAATGAAAAAAAATCTTTTATACAATCTAAAATGAGTATAGATATGGTGTGAATTACATATAAAACACAAGAAGAAAATTATCATACTTGTCAAGAATTTGACTGTAGTATAGATAAAGACAAGATCAAACATACTTTAAATACAATTTGACCATAGACACGCAATACATGCAAGTTTCGTGAAAATAAAATAAAAGACTAAATCCAATACAAATTGCATATATACAATGCATTTACGAAACTAAAAATCTATACATATTCCTTTTTTCACTAATAAAGTAGCAAGTCTTTAATATTATACACAAATCACTCTTAGTAATATCTCTTCCGTTTGCAATTGGCACAAATGACAACACCACTCCTATCATTCCTCAAGCACTAGTGGCGCATTAAACTCCACAAGTCCTTTTTCCTTCTAGAATCAACCTAAAAACAGGAAATAGCAAAAACAAACTATCGTTGAGATGTTTAAAAATGCAATAGACTCACAAATCACAAACAATCATTTAGAAAATACTTTTATTTAGTGATGTTAAAAATCTGTTCATATTTATTTTAAAATCAAATTGACATAGATGGATATAAATATTACTTGGTTTTTGAGTTTGATTTTCTATAATTACTAGAATATTTTGATTTTTTTAATAGCTATGATAAATTTTCTTTTAAATCATTACAAAAACATCACCAGTTATTTTTTGGAAACACTAAACAAATTTTCTCTTCACTCTACCAAACACATTTTTTAGTTTGAATAAAAATAAAAAACAGAAAACTAGCAAACCAAACAAATCCAAGTTAAACCAGTTATGGGGTTCTCACAAACATTTCCTTAAACAACAGTAAAAAATTATTACACCACTAATCAGATGCAAATTATATTCATGAGTTTCAAAAATATATACATCTAAATAATGAACTTCGTTAAAATAATTCTTAATTTAACAGATGAATTCAACGATGACAAGTTAAAAACATTGACAGCAATATAACACTCACAAGATGATTTTGCATCACAATACAATCGGTGCTGAGCTTCTTTAACAAGTCTAGAGGAAATCTGCGAGAAAGAAGTGAATATCAACTTGCATATGTCATATTAAAAGGGCCCAAAAATTTAGCAAATTGACGATTGAAAACTCCAGAAATGCAATTATCACAATAACTAAGTCACATCCCTCTATAATAAAAAAAGAAGACACCGAATCAAATCTCAGCTGCAGAAAACAAATCAAAATTGCAAGCGCAAAAACAAGCCAATCAAGTCAGAAAAAACTTTACCACAATGATGATCAAAGTCAAGTACTATTGGGAAATTACACACTTAAAATTATTTAATTAAAAGATAACAATTACCCGATAAACTAGTTGGTAAACCCATTAGCTATAGGAGTTGATTCAATATGTTATTTCAAATTTTCAACTTCCTTTGAGCTAAGTGTTTAAGAAAAATATTGTGATAGATTGTTTACCTATGGAATATACTTCCATCAATATTTATATTTTTAGTAAAATAAAGAGTTGTTGCCTAATTTAATGCACTAAACTCTTCAAGAATATTGTTGTCCTGTATGAAGAAAATGAGCACCCCTACTTGAGAAACAAAAAATAGTAAAACTTCATATGCATTATCAAAATTCAGAGCTTGTAAACCATTTTTAACATGTCATGAATGTTGTTCAAATTTTTCAGCAAAGATACAAAAGATAAAGCTCACAAGTTTATATAAGAGCTAATGTTTCAAGTGTCATGCGTGGAGCTATAAATTTGTGATCCAATAAAGATTATGAACAGCCAAGTGAGGGAACAACAATATTCACAAGGTAACATAAGAAGAAGACAATACGTAACCTATATTCCTTTCAAGAACATTAATAAGAAAAAAATATCCTTATGATTTCAATTTTGCATAGTGATGTTAACAGTAGGTAACAAGGGAGGTTTATTTAATATGTCACAGTACTCAGTAAGAAATACAGAAAAATAAAAATAAGTGTAACACATCCCTTTACAAGAAGGCTTGACAAATCAAGTCAAACTCATGATCACTTGGCCACGAAAGCTTAAGCTAGTAGCTGAAGGTCCATCAATAGTTTTAATTAAACTTTGGAAACAAGAAAGGCATTAGGTGGACAGAATAACCAATAGATGAAAATATACAAGACTGAAATTTCAGTACCTTCAGCCATTACCATTTTTAGTACCTTCAGCCATTACTATTTTTATCATTTGCTCACATCATAAGGATACCCAGGTTGTTGTTCATACCTCTGTAAATCCTTTAAAAAGAGAGTTGCCCCCTGGAAGAAAAAATAAAGAGAACATTATGAATTAGAGAAGAGATTAACATGGAAGAACATATACATAACTAGATGTCTTTTACAAAGGAAGGCTAACTGGCTGTATTATGTTTCCACCAGTATCATAACACCCAATACAACTTCGACGAAACAACGTGGCCCCTCTCTGGATATCTATGGTTTGGCCATTTGAAACTGTAGCAATGAAGAAGTCAAGAAGGATATAAGCAGTGGAAAAAAGTTACTTTACACAACATCATTGACAGCCTTTAGCTTGACTCAATTATCAAATACCCACTTCACTGTGGTGGAATATAAATTTCAATAAGTTACCTACATTCTATACCATGCCTTTAAGTTTTACACAATCATTTTTTACAAAAAAAGAATTAGAAATCAAAGTTAAAATTTTAGAATGAACAACAACAATTTCTATTAAAGTTGTGCTAGTGTTATTATCTATTAGAATTTTTAATAAAAATTTTGATGAGAATAGATTGCCATCTTTTCATAACAATTGATATATTGTATTTAATACATGAATCATTTTAAATTTTTGTGATTATTTAAAAAAAAGGAATCTATTTTTAAAATATATGATTGGAGAATCAGAATATAGATTTTTTATATTTCAAATATATATATATATATATATATATATATATATATATATATATTCAACTGTATTTTTTAAAATTTACCTTTATCAATTTAATCTTTTAAGAATTAATTAAATTTAAAAATGTCTTCAAATTTATTCTATTTATAAATATTTAACAATTTTTTTATAATTAAAACAAAGATAAAGATTACTTAAAATTTCATTTTAATTAGTTACAAAAATTTAATAAATTTTTATTAATATAGTTAATGTACAATTATTTATACAAGGAAAATGATTTTTTAAGTAATATGTTTAAAAATTATACTTCAAAAAAATTAAATTCAAAATTAATTTTTAATAGATTAAAATAACAAAATGCTCTTTTAACTTTAAAATTTTAAATTTTGAAGAATTTTGATGATTAAGTAAAATTGAAACAAACTTTTTGTTATTAAAATAAATTAAAATAACAACAAAAAAGATAAAACATGATAAAAATATGTATTTCACATATTTTATTATTTATTATAATTAATATTTATATAGTTGAAATAAAGATATAATTAAGTTAAATTTTTTTTCTATATTAATTAAATAAATTTTTTTAACACTCAACAAAACAATCTTTTAAAAAATATAAATTTTTATATAATTTATTAAAAATTTTAAATTTTATATGAATATTAAAAATAAATTAAAGATGAAAATTACTCTTAAGAGTAATCAATAAAAAATTTATTCTACATAATTTTTTTTTTTTAAATTATTCCTACCTTTTAGTGGCGATTTAAGTTAAATCGCCACTAAAGCTTTTCAGTGGCGACAAATAGTCGCCACTGAAGACATGGACTTGTAACTAGAAAAAAATTTTGTCAAGTTTCAGTGGCAATGTTAATGTCGCCACCGAAAGTGAAATTTTCGGTGGCGACTCCAAAAAATCGCCACAAAAAGAGTTAAAAATCACTTTTACACCTTCTTTTAGTGGCAAAATTATACATGTCGCCACTAAATATGTCATTTTTAGTGGCGACCTGTTTAGGTCGCCACTGAAAGATATGCTTTTCGTGGCGACTTTAAATGTCGCCACTAAAAATGACTTTTAGTGACGAATTTTATAAGTCGCCACTGAAAGGTCGCCACTGAAAACCCCATTTCTTGTAGTAATTAGTAGTGACCTTTATCCAAATAAAAAATAAATATTATCTCAAACATTAATAATAAATTAATAATATTTCTAAAAATTAACTTTTGTGAAACATTTTAGCCAAACACTAAGTTTCTTATTTGTTAGAACTCTTTTAAAAAATAATGTCTTAAAAAGTAAAAGTTTTACAACACCATCAAACAAACTATAAATATCATAAGTCATAATGTCATCAAGATTAATTTAACCCTACCATTCTGTTCCTCCAAGCAAGTTTTTACCTTTAAAAGAGCACATGATCAAAATCAAACATGAAATGGTGTCACTTTCGAAATCATAGAGGCGTGCCTATAAAGTAATTGGGTTGTTAGTTGTCTTACGAAAATGTAACGCTACAAACTCACAAGACTACAACTCTTGCGTTGTTATACAATACTCAATAACGCTGTCGAATTTGGGAACACGTGAAGTTACAGTAGAAAAACTTAAGTTATATATACATGAAAGAAGTTTCCTACTTTTGTCTGAGTTTGTCACTTATCATATCTGGAATTTCAATTAAATACATATATTTTTAGATTTTCTCATCATTGACAAAGCCTGTGAGTGAAGGGTTCGATGTTATGAACCTAAGTCTTGGATTGTCAATACATAATGTTTGGTTAAAGGGAAATTTTAATTTCCCAAAAACTTAAAAAAAAATTATTTTTTAAATGTGAGTATAGTAAATATGAAAATTTTAAAATATATTCATTATCTACGAACTAAATAATATTTAAAAAAATTATTCATCTCGTAGTCAAATGTTTTATATACAAGTTACTACATACATTGAAAATTAGGATTGTCTTGTACCAAATTTCACCTAAATGTCTTATGAGACTGAAGAAGTACCTCCTATATCATTACCCTCTATCAATGAGACTTAATTTGTTCTATTATTCATGTACAATTGATTTTGATGGTGGTAGCCTTAATGGTTTACCTTTAAGTTTCTTGTTAAGAGGGAACAATTTTGATTATAAACAAAGGGGGAAAAAGTATTGCTAAGAGGATTTAAGAAAGGAAAAGGGCAACTTCATATTAAGATAACCGTGATAGACAAAGATGTCCTACAAGTAAAACTTATGAATCAAGAATAAACTTGAATAACAAGAATTTATACTTGAAATAAAATAACAAGAGGGGTGGATTGGGCAATAACGGGCCTTCTTTTCTTTTCTTTTTGGAAAAAGCTAACTTATGCAAGATAAAATCATTAAGAGGGCATTTGGTATACAGCAAAGTTTTTTATTTTTGGTAAACATAATTGATGGAAATTGTAATTCTCAAGAATATGCAAATTGTGTTTAATTGAGTTTTAAAATTATTGAGAATATTCTATTTCTCTATTTGGTTATACTTGTTTTCTATAAATCTTCAATAATTTAATGCCTCTTAACTTTTTTGAAAAAAATTTATTGTCTTTTTTTTAATAAAGAATAAAATAAATTAAAAAATAGCTATAGTTGCCCTCCCATAGCAACAAAGGTGACCTATGACAAAAGATGTGTAAAATTTAAAAAAATATGCAATATTGCATATATAATTACATGATAGTACTATATTACAAAATAAAAAAATAACATCTACATTGTATGATGTTAATTCTTCAAGTATGATAATTTGTACAAAATATTTATATACAAAAAACATCTCATCAGGATGTGATAACCCAAAACAATACTATCTTCTTAATCTAACTTTTATGACAGTGACTTTTTTATCAGCACTGTAACAAATTGAATTATATTAGTAAAATATGAAAAGAAAAAACTAAAAAAATGTATAAAAAAAGTTACCTTCTCAAATATGATTTCCTGCCAATATATTATTTAGTAGTAATTTTTTTCTTCAAGATCCACTTGCAAGAAAATGCCAATTGTATAACTATCTTCATATATCAAATGTCCAACTTTAATCCTTTGTAGAGTATTTAATCCTTTAATATTTTCAACTCTTGATAAACTAGCATCCTCTTATTGACTCCATCATATTCACCTTTTAAAGCTGAACCCAAAGTTTCAATAATACTACTACCATATAAAGTACTGCACTTGGTAATATTGTCCGCCACAATTTCAATTAATGAGTTTTTTTATCTCTTTTTTTACCCCTCTTATTATTATTTGACTCACTATATTGTTCAATATTAATGGTTGATTGAGTTTCAGTAATAGAGTTAAATGCTTCATCAACTTCCTCTCTAATATGTATTTCGGTTTCAACATCAGCATCTATAGAAACTTCTTTATCCATTGCTTCCACACCAATAGCAGGGTCCTCTGTACTTTTTGCATTGGCAATATCTTTGCCAAAAATACGACCAACTATATCAAAATAAGAAAATTGCTTATTGTAAAGCCCTTTAGCTTTAAGATAGATCTCCTAATAAAAATTATAAATAATATATATATATATATATATATATATATATATATATATATATATATATATCAATTGAAGAATAAAACTATAATTGAATAGACATAAAAATATCATAAGTTACATTTACCCACTCTTTATATATTTCCTTATCAACTATGATCATTTTATCCTTGTCATTCCAACCAAATCCACTGCCACCCATAGGTCCCAGCATTTCACATATTGCATTATAGTGCTTTTTAAGTTTTTTAACTCTTGACTCTATATGAGAGGAAGCTTTCAAATTACAGCCAAGCATTTTTTGTAGCATCATCTTTTCCACATGTTTGCGAAATCCAGGATTGAAACCATTGTCCCCTCTCCAAAGTTATTTAAATGAATCTAACAACTACCAAACTCAAAAAATAAAAAATGACACTTCAAATTAAATTAAAGTACCTTTTAGCATCTTTAATCCATTCCTATGATATATAACATCTCTGATAATCCTAGAATTTGCAGCTGATCCTTCCCATCTAGCTAAACCAAAGAAAAATTGTAAATCTTAAGAACAAACTCCTAACACATTTGTTGTTATATTATAATTTCTGGTCCGATAACTATCCTTATCAGTTTGTAATACATTTAGCTTTATGTATGTCCCATCTAGAACACCTAGGCAATTCTATTCATTAGGAAAAAAATGTGTAGCATTAGCTTTTATTTCTCAATTAATAAAGTGATAATACCTATTTTTTATATTTGCTTGTAACATTACCTTGAATCATTTCCAACATTCATTAGTAGAATTTTGAGGTATAGTTGTTTGAGTAAAACTATATAACATTTCAATACAACATGCAAGACTTTGTTGAACTATTAACTTATTGTTTCACCAGACCTTATGAACTGTCTTTAATTACTCCATTTTTAACATCATGAGTTAAAATGTGTAAAAATATTGTAATTTGCTCTTCTACACTCATATGCTTAGTTGGTACAAATATTTCTACAGTTTTCAATAAGTTACATAATTTATAAAAAATTCTCATATCCATTATAGTATTTTCAATATAAGCAGTATCACTAATGTAAACTATCCGTTCAAAATTAACATTTCTAACCATGGCCTTACTATAATGACCCCAAGCTACACTTCTCCAAGTTCTTCTTAAATGATAAACCAATAACAAGAAACACATGTTCATCAAGAGAAGAACAAATTGATTAAGCAACTATATATATAGTATGACGATGAGCCTTCTTCTCCTTTCATAGTTTAATCATGCCATTATCTAACATGAAACAAAAATAATATACTTTTAGAGATGACCAAAATCATCTGAGATGAATATAAGGAGAATATTTTTACAAACATGCTATAAGAAGTGTCACATATGTTTATTATTACAAACATGTTATCAGAAGTGTCTCATATGTTTATTAGCCTTTATGAAATGACTGATAGTGAAAGGAAGGACTATCATGAAATGTAAGAAAAAGGCAAATATATATGATTTGGCAAACATAGTTTTTGGTAGATTTAGATTTCATAAGTAGAGCCCTTATAAAGCTTCAACTAATAGCATTATCAAACCAATTTCTAAGACCTACTCATAAAGTCATGAAAATACTTATTGTATTGAAAATATTAAATTAACAAAGTGTTTAAGTTAATAAATCTAAACAATTATGACATAGTACGGTCTATGTAATAATGCAATTTGCCTTAATATTGCAGTCTTCGAGCTCAGTTAATGCAGGGAAAAAGAGTGAAGATAGTTAGAATACCACCCCGGATCTTTCATGCACGAGAGTATACTTGTTAGGAATAACAAATTATATTCATTAATTGAATGATAAATAATAAATGTTCATTTCTATTCATCAATTCTAGAAGCAAATTTTCAAAATAAATCAGTTAAATATACACCTTTAACAACTTCCCGTCTGTTCCATTAAGAAACTTTTAGCTTAACTTCTCCATAAGATTTTATTTTAGCTTTTTGCGTGAGTTCAAGTAATGTTTTCCTCAAGTTTAATATTGAAAATATATCAATTATTCAAATAAGTTTGTCTAATTCATGAATTTCTTTACAAAAAGAAAATGTCTAACTTATATTACTACAAACAGAAAGTGATAGAAATTAGAGAAAAAGAAACGAGGGACCATTTGCATGGAAATCATGGTGGATTGTGGTGACAAACTAGTGAATGGGAGGCCAATTTCACAGAGCCAGAATCATAGGTGGAAAAGACGGTGGGTTGAAGGCTTCAATGTGAGTGCAAGAACCAAGTCACAGATTGAACAATGGTAAAGAAGAATCTGAAGATTCATGAAGAAACATTAATTGATAAAAAAAATTACCCAAATTTCTATTAAACTTAGAGTTAGTATGTCTCAGTACTATTTACAATAGCAACTTAAAATAGATATCTTGCCATAATCCGTCTAAGTAGTTAACTCAATCCAATCCAATTGTTTCAGTATGTCTTATTTGGTTCAAACTCATAAGCATATATGCTTCTCACCCCCTGAAAGAAATTATTAATGGTAAAAAAAAAGATCCTAAAAGAAATTAGCTTCAAATTGTTTCCCAAGTTAGCAATTTAACCCAACTACATCTTCATTTTAGAATGCTAGAACTTTGATAATATTCACTTTCTAAAATGTTATGAGAAAAGTGATAAAGAGCAATTATTACCCACTACTAGGGGGATAACTCAGGGAAAATTGTATTCAAATATTTTTAATGGAGGTAGAAACATCTTTTTAATCCAGCATCACAAACAAGGAAACACTAAATCCATATGTTGATTGTAAAAAAATAGCAAGAATTGGGCAAAGAAACCTCAGTCTTATAGATTGAAGAGGGATAAGGGAGAAAGTTGACAAGCTGAGAGAGTATGCGGCACTAGATGGGTGCTTCGTAGTGCTTCGCAGTGGTGGATCCTACTCGTGGTGGTGGGTGCTTCGCAGAGGGGGTGTGGTGGGGGGTGCTGCTCGTAGTGGTGCCAGGTATTGTGGAGTTTGGCGCACTATGTTTCCTTCTTGCATAGATGGGAATGAGAAAGCTCCTTCTTCCTGTGTACGTAGATGTGAGGGTGAGAATGATGGATAGAAATGGGGTATAGGTGAAGGGTAAAAAATAAAGGACAAATTAGTAATTTCATTTTATAAAATGATTCCCACCCCCTCCCCAAGGAATTATTTTGTGGGAATGTATCCCAAAATTTGATTCCCAGGAATTGAAGTTTCCTGGGAATCATGCTATAAATTTGTGTACCAAATAAATGAATTTAACGTTCCTAAATATAGATTCCTAAGAATTCAAAAAAAAAATTCCCCTACCAAAAAACCCTTAAGGAACACTTCTGAATGATAGAAATGACTTACGTCACGTTTGGTACATATAAATGGGAGGATGGAATGGGAATGTGGATTCCCATTCCATTACTTGGCATGTTTGGTTGCCAGCATTTCATTATCAAGCAATTGTGATTCCTTTATGCCAAGGAATGCGTATTCTGTCTCAAAAGCCAGGAAAACAGGGCAGAAGGCGTGGAAATGTAATATGAAAAGACTGAAAACGCCCCTCTCTACTTTACTTTCTTTGTCTAACTCTCCCTCATTTTCGTGGAATCTTGCTTTGTTCCTCTTGCTTCCATCTCTCAACCTCCTACTTGCATCTCTCGGCTCAACCTCCTGCTTCCCTCTCTCGGCCTCCTACCTTGTTCCTATTGCCTTTTTCTTCGTTCTATCTCTCCCTTTCTTGGCCTCTTGCTCACCTGGTTCAAGGATTTTTGCTTGTCTTCACGAGTTTTGCATCAAGCTGTCACGATCTGTATTTTCCTATGCGCAAAGGTAAGCATTTCGTGCTTGGATATTTTCTGTGTTTTGTGTATGCATCGTTGCAATTTTTTGGGTTCCCTCTGCATCTTCATCTACATTTTTGGGTTAGCACTGCGTTCCCTGATCTCCCTGCTCACCTAGTTCAAGGATTTTTGCTTGTCTTCGCGAGTTTTGTATCAAGGTGTCACGATCTGTATTTTCTTATGTGTAAAGGTAAGCATTTCGTGCTTAGATATTTTCTGCGTTTTGTGTATGCATCGTTGCAATTTTTTGGGTTCCCTCTGCATCTTCATCTACATTTTTGGGTTAGCACTACATTCCCTGATCTCAAATTTTTCTAGGTTTTCCTGTGCATCTTCATCTGTATTTCCTGGTCTTCAACTTTTTCTGCATTTTAAGGCAGCATTATTTTCTGGTTTTTGCTCTGGCTTTCGTGGTCTCGTGCTTTATTCTCCCTTCTTCATGTGCTCACCTATGCTCTCATCTCCTTCTCCAATCTCCCAAATCTCCTTCTCCATCTTTATCCCCTTACACTTAAGCCCTAACCAGTCTCCCTCAACCTAGAAATTCCCATTCCCGTGCACCCATCTCCTCCAATCTCCCCTCTCCCGAAATTCCCAACTCCTAATTTCCTCATGCCCCATCCTTCATTAAATCCCAACCCCATCGTAGCCTATAAATTCCCATTCCCGAGCACCCATCTCCTTCAATCTCCCCTTTCTCAAAACTCCTAACTCCCAGTTTCCCCATGCCCTATCCTCCATTAAATCCTAAACCCATCGTAACCCAGAAATTCCCCCTTTCTGCAACCCAAGCTTCCCATTCCTTCACCCACGATAACGAACATTTCCCTTGCACACTCCCAATTTTCCCGTACCTAAGCACCCCCTCTCCCAATTCCCTTTCTTCCTCTGCATTCTCCTCTCCCTGTTATACCCTACTATTGGCATCTTGTGGCTTCCCTCCAAGTAATTTCTAATTTTCTGTACTATGGTTTGTTTATCTGAATTGAAATTCCCTAGATATTAAACTTGACTGGATTGGTATGGTTTAGTTTTCTACACTTGAACTTCACTTTTTTTGGATTGGATTCCCTGGTTATTGCTGGTTCTGAATTGAAATTCCCTGGTTATTAAACTTGACTGGATTGGTATGGTTTAGTTTTCTGCACTTGAGCTTCAATTTTTTTGAATTGGGGTTCTTAGTTTTTCTCAGATAGGGTATCATTGATTTACTTGAATTGATAGTGGAGTTTTCAATCTTGTGACACTTTTTCTATTAGGTTGATTGAGCATCTATATATCATGCATGCTTTGTTATTATTTTTCATTGGAACTTCTGTCTGATATGTAAAATTTTTATTAATTGATTTTGGTATAGATATGGACCCTGTGAGAAGACAAATCTTATTTCTTCTATTGATCTTTTGGTTGAATTTTGTGAATGCCTATTGTAAATATTATTTCACAATATCTCGTAACATTGCGTTGCGTAAGGGGCATATGAGTAGTAAGTCATACACGTTAAACTTCCATGCCAAGAGAACACGCCTTAAGTATTTGGTATATAGTAGTGATAGCAATTGTTTTAATCAACTTAGGATGTACAGAGTAACATTTGATCGACTATGTTCTATGTTAGATTTTATAGGGGGTTTAAAACATACTAAACATATGTTAGTTGATGAGTAAGTAATAATGTTTCTACACATGCTTGCTCATCACATCAAGAATAGGATAATCCAATTTCAATTTGGTCGATTGGGAGAAACCATTAGTAGATATTTTAAATTGGTATTAAATGCTATGATGCGTGTGCAAGAGGAGTTATTCAAAACACCTAAACCGAGTCATGATGATTCAATGGATGATAAATGGAAATGGTTCAAGGTAAATAATTACATTGCTTATATTATTGGATCATAACCTATATACTATTACATAATATTAACTCTATTTTTTTGTCTAGAATTGTCTCGGTGCTCTAGATGGAACACACATAAGGATAAGAGTGACACTAAAAGATAAACCTAGATATTGTAATAGAAAAGGAGATATCACAACTAATGTAGTACGAGTGTGTTCCTGGGAAGGACAATTTATATATGTATTGCCAGGATAGGAAGGGTCGACAGTTGATGGCAGAGTATTACATGATGCAATTAGTATAAGGAATGGGTTAAAAGTACCACAGAGTGAGAAAATAATTTATGCTTTTAATTCGATCATATGCTCATATAAATATATATTTATATAACACTTTTGTTACGAACACTTGGATTACTAATATATATATATATATATGTATGTATATTATAGGTTATTACTATTTGGTTGATGCTAAGTATACTAATTGTGAGGGTTTTTTTAGCACCCTATAGCGGACAAAGATACCACTTAAACGAGTGGAGAGATGGTCACCAACCCACAACCCCACGTGAGTCCTTCAATATGAGACATTCATCTGTACGTAATGTAATTGAGAGGTGTTTTGAACAGTTGAAGTTAAGGTGAGCAATTCTTAGAAGTCCTTCCTGGTATCCTATTAGGACACATAATCGTGTCATCATTGCTTGTTGCTTACTTCATAATCTTATTAGGCAGAAGAATACACTGGACCCATTAGAAGATTAATTGGATGACACTCAACCTAGCACACAAAATTTGGATAACACCCTAATATTAACAATGGAGACAACGGATTCTTGGAGCAATTGACGAGATAATTTGGCTAATCAAATGTTCAATGATTCTAGGGTGAATAGATGAATGATATTGTACATTTTTATGTATATTCTGACATTTGAATGAAAATTTATGTTACATTTTTTGTCATTTTTACATTACTGCAATGTGGTTGTATTTTAACACTGAATTTAATATTTCTTCTATGGTTTGTTTTTCTTTAACATTGGAGTATAACTATGGATGACATTTTTTTTAACATTTACACTTTTATAAATGATGGATGTTTTGAAAGCATATTTGTGACGCTGGTTAAGTTTTTGTTTTATCAATAGCCTTGCACAATGTCACAATATTCATACGGCAGTTCTCAAAGTGTAAAATATATATGGACAGTGGACGAGGATAAGTTACTCGTCCAATGTCTTGTTCACTTGAAGGTTGAGAAAAAATATATGGCTGATAATGGATTTAAGCCTGGGTATTTACAAGCTTTGGAAAGCATGTTACAGGAGAGGTGTCCTGGCTAGAGTCTCAAAGGGATACCTCATATACAATCAAGGTTAAAAACACTGAAAATCAGTTGGAGTACCGCATTTGATATGGTATATGGTACAAATAATAGTGGATTTGGATATGATAATGATACACATTGTGTCACGGTAGATAAAGCAGTATATGATACATATATCCAGGTAAATAATGTTATTAAAGTTATGCTATATAATATTTTACATATTTGTATTTTATTCTGGTATGTTTCTATATTAAGATTTAAAAACTGTTAGCTGTTTTGATTTATATTTTTTTTATTTTCTTTAAACACACAAGAAGGCTGCACCTTTTAGAAACAAGCCTTTCCATCACTTTGAGGATTTATGCCTCGTTTGGGGAAAGGATCGTGCAACTAATAAGGATGCCCAATCTGCATGTGATGTCATTGAGGAGATGGCTGTTGAAAATGAGGTTGCCAGACTTGAAACGTGGAAGACACAGACATGTTCCTGAACCCTTTAGCAGAGATGGCATATTATGAAGCCTCTAGCAACACTGAAAGTGAGGCCAATTTAGGCTCAAAAAAGAGGCTCAGACACCATGATGATCCTTTTATTCAAGCATTTCGAGACATGGGCAAAACTTTAGATGATGGCATTCAATTAGCAACAGACAAAGTTGTTAGAAGTGTGGAGAGGATGTCTGTTGATGCTGAGATGAATACAAAAAGAAAGTGCATGTCTCTATTCGGAGTTGAAAAAAGTTGGGGACTTGATGAGATAGGAGCGTCGTATGGCTCATACTACTATATCACAAAATGATCGCTTATTGGTTGGATTTTCATCTGTACCAGACGAGGAGAAAGCAGAGTGGATTCGCGCCATAATCCACTGATGATATTTGTTATATGTGCTTGTTAATTATCTTACCTTTGTGCTTAGTTATTTTTGTTGTTTACTAGCTATTCAACTTGTGTTTGGCTATTTTGGTGTTGTCTATGGACGAGGAGAAAGATTATTTGTAAGTTATGTTATTTTCTCGTGCTAAAATAGACATGGTAAGTTATATTATATTAAATTAGCAAATTGTCTACCACACCTATTTTTTAATGAATAAAATTAATTTAAAATTTATACAAAAGGACTTAAAAATTATAATACTTTTTTTGTGTTATCATGAATAATAAAAACTTATTTATTTTTAGAAAATCAAAATATTTTTCATTAGATAGGCAACAAAATTTTTTTTTTTAAAATAATAAATAAATTAAAAAAGTTTGCAGAGAATTTTTTGTGACTCGTCAAAGTGTTGTCCGCAAATATATTCACAAATAATAAATAATCAAAAACAAAATCCTCAAAGTATTTAAAAATTAGAAGGAAGAATAAAAAAAATAGTTTCGTATTATTTTCTTCACAAATTACAAGCTGCTTATTATTGATAAATAAAATAAAAAATAACATTTAAACTATTTCTCAATTTTATTAATATTTTTAATAAAAATAAAATATTACTAATTATTTTTTATTTATTTCATTTTTAAATAAATTTTTAAGTCCAAATAATATTATTTTATTATTTTTATGTTTCAAGGGTATTTTTATCTTTTATTAGTTTTTCATTCCATTTTTACATTATTTAAAGCATACCAAACGTAGGAAAGCAATGGAGATTCCATTCCTTTCCATGTCGTACCAAATGTAATTTTTATTTATAGCATTTCATTCAATTCTCAATTCTCATTCACATTCCTTCATTTACTACCAACCAAACGATACCTTAGTATGCAATGTGATACTTTTAAAGTTATAAAACATCAAATGTAATTTTTTTTTTTTTTTCAAGACACTAAGTGAGTCAATTCATTTTGTTCCTAGTCTACTCAAAGTGAAACAGAATTGTGAATAAATGCAAAATAAAAGAAACAAGAGTTTGAGAGGATAGGGAAAAGAACAAGACATAGCGAATTTATATTAGTTTGGCCAAAAACTCACCTACATCTAATCTTTTTGACTTTCAAAGAATTTCTGTTATATAAGCTTGTTTTCACTCAATTACAAAGAATAGTTGATTTTCTCACAATCACCATTAATGTTCACTTTCCTACACTTTTCTTTAGAGAAAGCTAGGTGAGAATTTACCAAGTGTAATACAAGGTATGGACGTAAACAACTTAAGTATACACAATATGCTCTCAAACACTCCGGCGATATGTGACATAAAAATTAATGTGAAGAACCACGATGATATGAGGAAAAAAATTTCTTTCTCTAGGCTTAGAACTTTGCTCTTGTAATCCTTGATGAAGAACTTCAAAATCTGGCCTTTAAAATGCCATCTATCTTATTCACCATTGCATAATATCTTCTCAATCATCATTATGATCACATGACAAAAAATTTGGTTGAGTATATAAATGGAGTATTTAAAGGGAGCAAGATTATGTCAATCACTTAGTTTGTCCAAGCCACAATGTATAAGTTTACTTCCTTTTTTGTTGATTGAGGCAAGGTAACCATTGCATAGATAGAGGACTAGATAGATATAAAGTGAGAAATTCTTAATTCCTTAAAGACAAATCAAATTAGAGCTACTGCAAGTGCTATCACACAAGATTGAAAAGAAGCATTAATTATTTGAGGAAAAGAAAATATCTAATCAATAGACTATAAAGAGACTGGTATTGGTATTGGTTGCCCATTCCTATGTTTAAGAAGGACTCTTTCCATACCATCTTGGTATTGGTTGCCCATTTTGACTTACAATTATATCAAATGGATGTGAAAACAATATTTCTCAATGATAATATTAAGGAAGAGGTATATATAAAACAACCTAAAGAGTGTATCTCAAATGCTAGTGAGAACTTGGTTTACAAGTTTAAGAAGTCTATTTATGGACTTAGATAATCCTTAAGACACTAGTACTTGAACTTTCATAGTGTAATTGTAATAACCCAAACCTTTGAAAATTAAATACAAATCATTTAAAACAAAGAAAGTTAAGAACAATGTAAAATTTTAGAGCGTTTTTGACTCTTTTTCTGACCTATCTTCACTAATATAAGCATAAATCTCTCATATGAAATCTAAATTAAGTGATTCCAATTGTTGTTGAAAGATAAGACATATATCTACAACTTTGATGTTGGGCACTTTTGCTAATTCTGTGAATATTATAGTGATAAAATGCAAACACCAAAGCGCAGTGTGGTCTGGACCTTTTCTCACTATTTTATGCATAACTCCTTCATATGAACTCCAAATTAGGTGATTCAAGTGGCTAAAGAAAGCTAAGAGAAAGGAATACAACCTTCATGTTGGACATTTTGTCAAATACGGCCAAATACTTGGTGCACTGTAGCCATGAAGCACAGTCGTGCTCCAGGACACGGCCAGGCCGTGCTTCTGGCTGGTTTTTCATTTTTCTGCAGCATCCCCTCCCTTCTCCCTCATTCTGACACTCTCCCTCTCCCTCTCTCTCTCTGAAATATTTTCTCTGCCTTCTCTCTACGATATCTCACCATCCAGCCAACCGATTCGAGCTACCAAGGTACCATTAGACTCGTGGCAACGAGTACTTCAAAACCCACGGATCAGTTTCGCCGGAAAGTCATCGAAAAATCGCATGAACAGTAACCTCCAAGGTAAAATTTCGTCTAATCGCGTTTTAGGCTTCGTTTTTACCGAATTTCTTTCCATAGATAGTTTTAGAATTAGTTTCTATGCTAGAATATAGGGTTTTTAGGTTTCGGCGTGAATAGTATTTTTCGGCATGAATAGTGATATTTAGAGTTTTCTAATTCTCATGTTATGTTTATATTTTCTAGGTTTTTGAACCATCACGAGGTGAAATTCTCGTTGTTGGACTCCTAGTAAAGTGAGTGGGTTTTTCATACTATAGCGCATGTTTTAGGAATTTGATTTATAACTCTCTTGTATGATTTTAACTAGTTGGAATGTATGTTAAATTGTTTTACCGCTTTGAAAACCAATATGTTCCAACCATGTTAGAAATTATAAATTTCAATCCTAGTTGAACCCTAGGTATGCAGGGCAAGCATCTAGACTGATAATTTTCCATTTGAGTTAGATTTATAAAAATGCAAACTTAGTCATAGAAATAAACTAAGTTAGCCATGAAATGATTTGATCCATGATGAGCATCTATGTGACGTCTACGAACGATCTATGTTTAAAAGGGAAAGTTTATGATTATAAAGGTCTCCATAGGAATTCATGGATGGGATATATTTTAGAATGGAATTTTATGCATGAAAAGATCTAGATGGAGAATTATAGCTTTGTTGTAAAGTTATTGAAATGTTTTACTTTAAACTCTTTAAATAACATATTTCAAATGTTTTCTATTGGAGGGACCATTTTAGATCACTGTTAGCTAGCCGCAGGTAGTGCTAGCCCTGGTGCACCATGATCATGTTAAGGCTTCGGCTTAGGATACTGTGACGGGCATATGACTGCCTAAGACACAGGAATTTAGGGTGGACTTATGTCTACGCCTACAGTGATTGCCATACCCATTGCTATGTGCTTGGGAAAATTTAGGGTGGACTTATGTTTACGCCTACAGTGATTGCCATACCCATTGCTATGTGCTTGGGGAAATTTAGGGTGGACTTATGTCTACGCCTACAGTGATTACCCTACCCTTGCTGTGTGCTTGGGGGAGATGATAGATCTGTTAGGAAAGACCTCCAATAAAATAGTGCATTTTTCTTAAAGATTAAATATTTCTAAAATACCTCATTCATCATTGTTATTGCATAAATATCTTCATTTATTACTTACCATGCATAATTGATTTGCTTACAGTTATTGATTTAATCTTGTTTTATCTTTTGAACATACATTTGAACTGTTTAGCATTCTTTCAATAAATTATGGTTAAATGTTTAATGTTTTCTATACCTTGATTTCACTTATTTAATTCATTGCGAAACACTCGTGCTTAGTTTGCCATGTTTCTGTTATAGTATGATTTACCCATTCACTGAGATGTGGTAATCTCACCCCTCTTCTGTTTCCTCCCCACAGATAGTCAAAGAAACTTTGATCCAGCTACAGCTCTGTAGGAGGCTGAATATAGCATTGGTGAGCCCCAGTTTGGGCAAGGCTCCATTGTATTAGTTGTTTAGTTTAGTTATTTCTAGTGTATCTCCATGAACTTACAGGTAAGATCCTCGCTTCTTGCATATTTTGATGTGTTGTTTGGAAAATGGTTTTATGTTTTACAATGATGTTGTATTATGAGGCCATGGGCCAAGTTGAATCACAAATGTTGGATTCATGAGATATATATATATATATATATATATATATACAGTATTTTCTTATATTGGATGTGGCATATGTGGCCAGTTATATTTATTATGTACTCTGGATTGTGTGCTGGATGTTTGTATGTGCTATGCGTTAGGCTTGCGGCTAGGGGAAAACCCTTATGCCGTGCCGATCATGTGTTCCATCATTTGGAGCCGTGACAGTAATCACATCTTTTGATTTTGTTGATAACATTATGGATCAATATATATACCACAAAGTCAGTGGGGGCAAGATCATCTATTTTTAGTTTTGTATGTGAATAATATCTTGTTTGAATCTAGTGACTTGGGGCTATAACATAAAGTGAAACATTTTTTATTCAATAATTTTGACACGAAAGATATAGGTAAGACATCTTATGTTATATGTATAAAAATCTATAGAGACAAATCTCAAGGAATCTTGGGATTGTCATAGGAAGCATATATTAGTAAGGTTCTTGAAAGATTTCAAATAAAAGATTGTTCACCTAGTTTAGTGCCTATTGTCAAAGTGGACAAAGTTAGTTTGTTTGAATGTCTCAAAAATGATCTTGAAAAAAAGAGAGATGAAAACATTGCTTATGCTTCAGTAATTGAAAGCTTAATGTATGCCCTGATTTGCTTAAGAATAAACATAAATTTTGGAGTGGGAATGTTGGGTTAGATGTCTTGGCATTAAAAGGTCAACATTTGGATGCATCTTTATGTTTATTGAAGGAGCCATAGTATGGAGAATTGTAAAATAGTCTTTGACTGCTACTTCAACCATTTATGGGTCCATTAAGGTGTACCAAGATGACATAACTACCATTTTCATGGCTAAATAATAATAGGAATGGAAGTCGACATAAGGGCTAAAGAAATGGTAGTTGATCCTTTAACTAAAGGCTTGCATATAAAAGAGTTTGAGGATCACATGCCTCATATGGGACTCAGACCACAATTGTGACCGTTGGTCTAATTGCGGTACAATTTAGTGACGAAATTTGACTTTTGGTTTGTTATCTCTAAGTTTTGTATAATGTGAAATTGAACAAATAGTTAAGTTTAAACTTAAATAAACTTGAGATTTATTCATAAATGATATACCATTAAGTTTCAAAGATACGTTGCAAAGTGACAATACATAGAAAGTAATACTCATTACTTAGAGGACTTACTGCCATGGTCCTTGTAATTATTTTTATATTTATTTTCATGGATATGCTATTTAAGAAGACTGTATTCGGACTTAGTGGGAGAATGCTAGATTATTTATATTTGAATTTCAAAATAATATATATCGATTTATTTTATATTTGTTAGTTATCTATATATCTAAATTTAAAATAATTAAGCAGTCCTCATTTTTGCACTATTATTTTACCGTTTTCCTTTTGTGATAGTTTTCTAATCTAATTAGGATGATGGTTATTATCATAAGGCAAGAGTGTTTTACAAAGTTATGTATCCTTGATGGTGAGTGAGACTTCTCTACCTTAAGGCTATTAAGAGGGTTCCTAATTAAATGATGCCTTGCCTAATATTGTTTACCATCATATCTGACCACCTGATTAGTTAGAAAGTTGCTTATGATTTTCTTTTTCCTCGGTGATTTCTAAATTAGCTATGACTGGAGGTTAGTAAATTCATGTTTGTTGTTGTTTAACTCTAATTGTTAGAATTATAATATGGTATTTATAATTTTGTAATAATTAAATGCTCAATGTGAAATTATAGAAGAGATAGAGCCTATATAAGGCTAGTTTTCATAATTTATTTGACTAGAAATTGTTTTTATTTAACTGAAAACTAACTATAGGCCAAAATTTGTTTAACTAACTATAATGAATAGTTTAAACTTCAATGAACATATTCAATGATCAAGAAGCTTTCCAAACTTATAAGAGGACTTTAGAAATCTATGAAGAAGCAGGGATGTTCACTGGTCAAGTTCATATGGGTTAAGGCATAAACTCAGCCCAACTGAACAGTGGTCAGGTTGGGAAAAAAACCCATTCAAACCAACCCATAATTTTGACTTACCTGATGTATATGGGTTTGAACAGGTTCTATATGCTTTGGGCAGATTCAGGTTGATCATTGTTGAAACAAGATCTTGATACATTGCAGAAAGAGAAAAGGGAAAAAAAGGGATGAACTGAACATTGAAATATTAATAATAAATCCTAATCTGACTCCAAGATAGATGATATAAATTTCATAAAATAATCTAAATTAAATAATATAGTGTATGAAAACTCACGCTAGCAAGAGCAAGCCATATGGTTTCTTTAGATAGCAGCAAACCAGATTCACGACCAAAACTCCACAAATGTAACGGCAGTCACAACAACGCTCCAATGGAGGTAAAAATGCTAAAAATGACATCTCTGAAAATATCTAAAACTGATAATATAAGAGAGACGAGATGAGGAAAAGATATCAAGAAAAGAGACAAAGACTAGAGATGAGAGATAAGGGTTTGTGACGGCTGTTGGTTGGCGGCAAAAGAAATGAGAAAAGGCCAACACTTTCTTTGGGTGGAAGATAGAATGCCATGAATGATTGAGAGGTCGAGGAACAGATGAAGAGTAGCAAAGGGCTTCTGGAGGCGAGGAAAAGATGAAGAGTTGCGAAGAATTTGAGGGTTTTCTGGTTGAAGATGTTTATATAGTGAAGCAAAAACGATGTCATTTTACTTTTAGTTTTTTTTGTTATTAAAAAAGAAATAGGAGAAGAGAAGCAGCTACTGCTACTTGAACTCAGAACATCAAAGTTGTAACACAGAGGCTTCACCGCTAAACCACAATTAAGACATTATTTTAACTCTGAAAACATAAATTTAAGGTATTTGGTCAAGTGGGGTTACATGGGGTCCAAATATTTTGCACCCGACCTGAACCAATCAACTCGATTTTTTAAAAATCTGACCTGATTAAACTCATCAACCCATTCAATCCACCCGAAATGACTATTTTCAGTTAGTTTCAATCAGGTTAATTTGGGTCTGTCAGGTTATGCACACCCTTATGAAGAAGTATCCAAAGAAATCAAGCTTCATTTTTAGAACATCTTTAGTCTTTGCTTTAAGAGTGCTACACCCATCTTTATTCAATTCTTAAGACCACATCTCTAAGCTTAGTGTCTAGCCAATACACACTTAGAGAGTGGGAAACCTAAGTATCTTGAGAATCATTATCTTGTATTGGGCAAAACCAAACTTTTCATATATCCTTCTCGTATGTCACCTTGATTTCTTGAGTGAGAAGCGTAGGTGGTATTTTTTTGTTGTAAGTGTTAAACCACTCTTTGTAAAAATCTTGGTGAATGTGTAGAAACTTTGACATTTTTGTTTAGCATAACAAACTATCAACTGTAAACCCTTTCTTATGAGTGGGAGTAAAAGAAGTTCTGTTAGTGAAACAATAATTTGGGAATCAAAAGGACTAGATGTAGTCCATTTGTTGGGCCAAACTAGGATAATTCTGTGTTCTATCTTCTCGTCCATTATCTTTCTACTTTCTACGCTTACCTTGTTGCATTTATGCTTAAGTTTTTAAGTTTGCATAACAATCTACCTTTCTAAGTTTGCTTATATTTTTTATTGTAAAAAATGTCTGAACTTTATTTATGACCTTTTGAGGCTCTTATATTTGCTTAAAACAATATCGGAGTCTTTGCTTTCTTATATCTCGGTGTAGTGGCTATTTAATTCTTGTTCTTGCTGCTGCCTTAGCTTGCTTTAACTTAATCTTGATCTGTTCATATTTGTTTTTTTATCTTATATAAACACTCGTATATTCACTGCGCATAAAGTTCTGATCCTTGGTTAACTATAAAAGCTCTTTTCGGTTTAAATCATATTAAAAGAGACTTAATTCTTGTGTCACCCAATTCACCCTTTCTTGAGTTATATCAAGAAACCATTGTCTTCATCTATCTGTGATCTCATTGTTTCTATCCACACGAATAAATCAGAGCATGCCATGGGCATATCGTCCCATTATTGTTTTTCAAGAGAAAGTTCCAAATACATAACAAGAAGATCGATGATAAGACCAGTAATATAGAGGATGAGCCAGAAGGACCAGAGCCTAAGCCAAAACACCTGACTCAGAGACAACATTCGTAGCACCTCATAAAAAGATGTGGAACTAGAGGCCTTATATTTAGTTCTTTTATGATATTATCAAAACTTCAACATTTACCTCAGAATGAAGTTGAATTAGTACACTACTACTTATATGTTGTTGTGGCTTACGGTTTTGGGAAGCTTCGGGTTTGTGAATTTTTATATATTCAAAGATTAGTTTAAAGTTTAGAGTTAAGGGAAGGGTAGAGAAAAAAAAAAACAAAAGGGACTTTAGGGATCCCGTAGAAGATTCAGATTTTTAATTAATAGTTTAGGGTTTAAGGTAGATATATATAAGATAAATTTGAATATTAAAAAAAAATTCCTCTCGTCATGGAGAACAGAAAAGAGATTGGAAAAGTAATCAACAACACTCAATATATTTTTATTCAATCCAATAATAAAGAGATGAATTTTTAAGGCAACGCAAACAAATATATCCGAAATGAAACCCAAAGAATAGTATTTTTCTAATTAAAACAAAATTTAGGAATAAAAAAAAATATTATTATAAGATAAGATATTCCAAAACCCAACTATCCAAAAATAAATTTTAAAAACATTTATAAATAAATTATAAATTATTTTATTACAAATTCTAAGCTCCAATCCAAATTACCAATCTATCATAAACTAATTATATAATTTACATTATGTTCCCCCTCTTAATACTGTATCAATTAATTAACTTTCTTGATATCATGTTGGTGCCAGTTTTGCCTAACGTTTGTTATCAAGAAATTACTATATTGCTAATTACATGATTTTACATTCTTTATGAAACTGTCCTCTATCAGAACAGTAGTCATAAATCAAATATTTCTTCCTTACATCTTCATATGCTCTTTGTTGCTGAGGGTTTAGCTCCCAATGTTTCTTATTATTCCACCATAAATGGGAAGAATAGCATGAATCCCTATTATTGGGGTTTTGGTATTGGCATCCATGAATGTTGAAACCTTGAAAATGAGCTATGAAAGGTGCTTCAGTCCACTCAATTCTCTTGCCATTAGATGCCCAAGGTTCACCATTCCATATGCTAGCCGTAATGTGCATTTTATGTGAAGGGAAATTCACCCCAATCTTTGAATAGTTCTTGAACACTCTAATTGGTATATTGTCCACATAAAACCTGAAAAATATTAGTAAAACAAATAATTATTAATGAATAATTTACAGTAACTGTATAATATCCAAGTTCAATTTAAATTTTATTTTCAACTGAATAATTTTAGCATTTGTTAAGGTTCGTGGCATGCTCTAACTTTAAATTGGAATAGCTTTCCATCATCCTAACCTTTTGTGTAACAAAAAAAAAAGTAGGATGGTAATAAAGTCCAGATAAATACACTAGAATAAACTATATAGAAAAATATTTTTCAGTTAATATAAATTTGGAGGTCGCTGAATTTTAAAAATAGTACTTTACTCTTTAATACATTTAATTACTACAACTTTAACTATATGGTTTTAAAATTTAATTTATACTAAAAATATGCAAAAATAATTAGTCTATCTTTATTCGTTAAAGTAATAATATTTATAAATACCAGATTTTTTAATTAGTTTCCATGTTTCTCTTTAAGTCCAAAATGGTAAAAGGCTGCATGGTTATAAGGGAGAAAATTAAAGAATCTAAAAGTTTAATAATGATTTTCTGTTTTGATTTTTACCCCTCAAGAGAGAAAAAGTATGCTTACAGTATCTGATGTTGATTCCAAATGATTCCATAAGCATGAAAATGGATTGTTGGATCAAACCAGAGCTTAACCCTTTGCTCTCTACCACCTTCATCACTTGCAAAAATATTTGTTTGTAATGTGTAAGGCTCTCCATTGTTGCCCAAGAATTCATAGTCAAGCTCGTCATGTTTTCCTCCCACACGATGATCATATGCCTTTGAAGTCAACTTCAATAAGAAAAGAGAAATTATCAAAGTTAACCGAGTTCGATGGAAGTGGTAAGGAAGAATATAGGCTCAAGGAAACATAAATTCCCACATAAAAAGCTGTAACAACTCCTCTTGAGTTCTTGTTAGGTATCTTTATTCTCATTTCAAAAAATCCAGAAGCATAATCCAATTTGGATCTGAAGCCAGCCCCTACATATATTAAACAAAGGCCATTAAATCTGAAAAAAAAAATGATTCATATAAAGAATCTATATTTAGAATAGAAGTCATAATGGACAGATAAATAGTAGGATAAGCAACTAGGAAATCTAGTAGTGAAAAGTTTGGATAGCTAATGTCATCATGAACCGATAATACATTGTCATGGAAAAACTATATATTCTAATTTGAAGGGTAGACAAAATTCAGGTCTACTAATTATTAAACTCATCAAATGGATTCTAAATCATGTATCATTTGAAAACTCTCCATAAATTAGAATTATAGATGTTCCTGGATTAAGTTGGTTTATTCGTATACTTGACCTAATTGAGTGGGCCTAGGCCAAGCCCAACATTTAAGTTAATGGACTTATATTTAAGTCAAACTATTAAATCTATACAACTTTATGGCAAGTTGTATTTGACTTAAACTAGCCCAATAATTTAATCCATCAACTACTTTACTTTTTAAATTTTGTATTATATTTTGACAAAAAAAACTTGTAATATATTCATTATTTTTTTATTGTTCTATATATTTTCTTTTATTATGTTGTATTTTTATTTTTCATTATATAAATTTGATTTTTTAATAAATCAAATAAAAAAGGACAAGTCGGACAAAAATTCTTAAGTTATAAAAGTGATTCTAAATTAAATATTTTTTATGTTTTTCATATGAAAACTTTGTATTTGTAAAAATTATAGAATTCACTTAACAAAAAGTTCTTTTTCTGAATTTTGAGCAAAATTTTAGTAAATAAATGAACCAAAGCTTAAAATTTTGCCTTTTACTTGGGTCATTACTCAACCTCTACTGCTCAGCCAAAATTAAAGTGAGTTTAAACTCAATACTTAAAAGCCTATTAAATTTTAGCACTAGCCTAGTCCGATCAATCTAACCCGCGAATAAGTATAACTAGAACACAAGCACTACATATACTTATCAAACCAACCTGAATTCTTGTCCATTGAGAGTTGAACTTCACTGCCATGGTCTAAAATGGAGACATGGCGCTTTCCCCATGAAATCTTGTAGTTTTGTTGGAAGCTAACATGAACAGCTTGGCTAGCAGATATCAAGGCCACAAAGAGATGGACAAGGTAGAAGCTGCAGCAAAACAGAAACAGTTAATAGAGTAGAGTTAGCAAAAGGACAAAGAAGCTCTTTGTACATACTTTAGTTGCTTGTGCAGAGGAACCATTATGGCATCAGATAAAGGTTTTTTTTTTGTAGTACGTATATAGCCCTTTTTGAGATTATTGCGCAGCAATGATTATAGGTAGAAAGATATTTATAGTATCATGGGGTAATGAAAGTTGGCTGCCTTTCCATTTCAGAGGGGAAGCATTTGGATTAGATACAAGAAATGAAAGGTAAGAGATGGATCTTTTTGTTAAAGCAGCAAACAAGTTGTGGCTCATGTGCTTGTGAAAGTCGTATTAGTTCTTTCAACTTGGCCAATTCACGTTCGTCTTGTGCTGCTTGAAAGGCACCTCCCCTTTTACCACTTTCTCTTAGCCTGGAAATCTAAAGACAGCTCCCGAGTATTACCTAAATCTGCAATGTGTTCTTTTTTTTTTTTTTTAACATGGAGAGAAGTTTGAATGCAAGACATTTCTTATAAAAATAAATAAATTACATTCAGTTATTTTCAGATTTTTTTTAACCTATACTAACACTTTATCTAATTTCAATTGAAAAAATATTTGATCCACTGGCGGTGAATAATTTTTTGTCTACCAACAGTGTTCAGATTGCGACACGTGATAAAAATAATAGTTTTTAAAATTATTTTTGTCATGTATCATAATTTGGACACTGCTGGTGGACAAAAAATTATCCACCGCCGGTATACCAAATACCAACTCATTTCAATTTATATAAAAATCTTTCATTTATTCACATACTTTATATATTTTTCTTCTAAAAAACTCATAAATAGCATAATTCAATGCATTATAAATAATAATAAAAATTAAATTAATTAATACTTTTGAAATTTTAAATAAGAGAATTTAATATATATATTTTGAAAAAATTAAATAAGAAAATTTAATTTATATTTTTTTTAAAGGGGAATGTAAAAGTAAGTTTTATAAACTCTTAGAAAATATTCTTGTCTTAAATTGAAGTTGAAAGGAGTATTACTGTAATTTCAACAAATTTAAAAAAAATGTAATTTATTCTTTAAAAATTTATAACCCTAAACATTAGACTACATTTAATGGCTTATCCATGTCTATTCATGTCCCACTAATTTAAACTTTACACTTTATTATCAACTTCTTTAAAATGCATGCTACACTTAAAAGAAAATAAAGTTAAGAGTCTAATTGATGAGAAAATCAATTATTCACATTTTTATAGAAATAATGTGATAATTATTTATGGATCGATGTACAAAAATCAACTTTTTTTTTTTCATAAGTGATTATCTATACTGATACTTCACTTCCTCAAATACAGCCGCATTTTAAGAGCTAAATCCTAGCATTATATAGGGAGCAATGAACTATATAATCCCATATAGTTCTTTTTCTTTTTATTTCAACCCTTTTTCATTCATCAACGATGACAACCCCATTTTATTTCAAGTTTTTTAAATTTCTCTAATTATGGCCCCTTTGGATATAAAATATTTCGTCTTCCCTTTGGCGGTTATGTTTCTATGAAAGAATACTTGGAAATATTACGTAATAAAATTATTAAACAAAGTCAATGAGATAGTTCACATAGAAGCGTTTTGGAGCTTATATATTGAGCTTCGATCTTTATTTTTGTTTTTCTTTTCTTACTGCCTACTTCTTAGGCCACGAACTTCTTCTATATAGAAAAAAAAAAGAATTAGGAAAAATGTTGAATCTTCATAAAATGTTTGACATAAGAAAATTACTCTAATTATTTAAAGTTAGTATAGAAATGGATCATGAGATGCATGAATCCCCTTCTGCAATCTGATATTGATTGCCCTCAAGTTGGTGTCTCTCCCTACTTACAATGAACTTAGAATATGTTTGAACGCAGGATAAGAAAGTGAAAGGTTTTGGTTGAAAAGTTTTATTATAATAAATAATAAAGAAAAAAAAGAAGGAAGATTTTCAGTTAATCTAATAAAATAACCTCTATGTCACAATTTGTGTTCTTATTAAATTGAATAAGATAATATAAATTGATTTGACTTATTAGATATTTAATTCAAATATAAAAAATGGTTAAATTTATAGAATCAATACTTTTTATGCAGCTACCATTAAACATTTTATGCCGAAAGAGATAAAATAAGTATTGGTAATGAAATTAATAGGATATGTATGTATGTGTGTGTGTGTGTGTGTGTATATATATATATATATATATATATATATATATATATATATATATATATATATATATATATATATATATATAATTTTTATAAATTCACTTTTGTACTCATTCTATCGCTATTATGGTCACCATTTTCTTTATTGTTGTTACGGTTACGACCATTGTCACTATCACATCATAGCACAATTTTAAGGCTAAATTGCATAAAACCCCTTCAATTTATGATCTCATTTATTTACACCTCTATACTAAAAAAGTTGAAAAATCAATTAGCCTCCGTCACAATTGTTGTTAGAAAGTCAATGGAAAACCTTCCACGTCAATCTATTAATTTTTTTTTTTTATTTTACCCAACAGTCAATAGTTCTTTGTTCTCTCCCCTTCCTTCCTCCTTTATTTTTCTCGCTTTTTTTTTTCCCTCTTTCTTTGGAATATAAGCTGGTTCCTAGCCAGGAGAGAGAAGCTTGGTGTTGGGGAGTAAGACAACCTCGGTGGTGAAAGCAAAGGGCAAACTGGCAAAGTCAAGTAGAGATGGATTTAAGGAGTTGGTGACCTTCTCACATGATCCAAATATTGTTGAATTGAGTCTAGCAAACGGTGTATCAAGTATGTTAACAACAGCAGAGCCATTTCTGACAATGAAAGAGATTAATAAAAAAAATATAGAGATAAATAGAAAAATTGCCAATTCTTATTTAATTCATGGGCTTGAATGTATGACAACCTTTCCAGTTGCTAGCTAGTTGATTATTTTTATCTTAAATAACATTTTAAATAACTTTATATATAAGCTACTAGTTGGAATCTCTTATTTGTAAATCAAAAGGAGGAAGAACTGCCAATATTAAAAATATATCCTTTTTTTGGATTTTATGCAGCTACCTTTTAAGAAATGAGATATAGGCCCCCGTTAACATGGAAACTTTTCCAATCTTTTGTACCTTTTTTTCCCCCTTGGCTAAGTTTTGTTATTGAAAATGTTGCTCATTAATTCAACCCCGCGTTAACTTAAATATGAGAAAACACTCCACTCTCTAAAGGAATATAGTACTTTTTTTTTCAATTTTTTTTTACTAAATATACAAAATGGTCCTTGAAAAATATACCATTTGAATTTTTAGTCTTTGAAAATATCACTTTAACCCTTAGTCCCAAAAAATATAATATCTTTACATATTGATCTTACCGTTAACTCCCTCACATTCTTCAACCATAAAATCTGACATAAAATATTACAACTGGACACCAACCCATAGTTGGATTAGGTGATTTTTCAATTGGGTTACAACATTAGAGTTCACAGGATGAAGGGAAGACTTAGGGATTTCAAAATGGGAGTTGCTAAAATTTCGGTATTTTGTGTTATGAATTCTTAAAATGTTATGATTTCCTAAATAAATGAGTGGACAATAACTATAGAGAAAGATCACCGCAAATGCTCACCATAAACAAAAATTATGATAGATTTTTAACGCTAAAAAATTGTCATTAATTTTTTTTTATGATTACTTTTATGAGTTTTCATTAAAAGATACCGTATTTTCAATAATAAACTTGTGGGGTTGCCGTTAAATATTTTATTCAACGAGATCACCACAAAAAATAAAGTATATTTGGTAACTAATACTTTTCATATATATATTTTTTAACTATGACCTTAACTAATCACCACTAAAAAGTGATATGGAATTTATTGCTTTCAGTCATAAAACACAGTAATTTTGGAATAAATACTTTCAGAAGCGACTCACTGAATCGCCACGGGTACCTTTTGGCTGAGACAAATGTGAGTAACCATAGAAATGTATAAGCAATTTTAAATTTCCCTCTCACTCTCCCAAACAATCCCCCCCTACCCCAAAAGTCCCTTCTCTTTTTCTCCTCTTTCTCTGCTGCAAAACCCACCGCCTACCCACACGCATTCCTCTGGCACCATTTTGAAGACCACGCTCCCTCCATTTTCGTTAAGGTTTCTCTAAGCTCTTACTTCCATTGAAGCTTGGTAACTGCTTTTCTCCTTCCATATATTTTCCTCTTTTCCGTTTGGGGTTACAATCGCGTTTCTTTCTTTGGGGTTATTTTGTTTACTATTATTTCTTCTCTTTTCTTTGTTGCTTAGGCATAATGTGGGTTGTTTTCCGTTGGATTGATCTTCTTTTTTTCATTTTACAGAAACTCTAAGCCGTTTGTAGCTTTGTTTTTTGGGATTTTTTCTGGGTTTTTGCTTTCTGTATCAGTAGTTCCCATTTAGCATCATTGGGTTCAGATCTCATTAGTTGTTCAAGCCTTCTAAGGTTAAGGCGAAAATGTCACTTTATAAAGTGGGTCTTTGATTTTTGTTCTAGTTAAGATGAAGATGTCACTTTCTATAAGGTGGGTCTTTGATTTTTGCTCTCTCTCTTTAATTTTTATGAAGTGAGTCTTTCAATTAATATTTGTTTTTTTTAAACGAAATATACAGAGATGTCTCTTTCTATAAGTTTTAAAACATCTCTGTATATTTCGTTTTTAAGCCGAAGTTTGATGACTTGGCTATAAGGTGATGTTAGTCATTACAATTAAAAATATCATGGTTATGAAATAAAAGTTGAAGAAGAAAAAGAAGGAATCAGATTTAATGGCGTATTTTATGTTGCCTTTTGCCTCCATCTGCCACAAAAAAAATTTCAATCTTCTATTTATAGCTTTTGAATATAAGGTAGTTGAAACTTGGTTCTTTATTAAGCTTTCTGTAGTTGGAGGATGGTACCGCTGCTCTAAGCTGTTCCTTAATTGTTTTGGTAAAGATCGTCGTAGCCCCTTGGTTATGCAAATTTACATTTATTAGAGTTACGGTTAGTTCTAGTTACTATTAGTGTTTGTTCCCATAACAAAGAATGTGTTGTGTTATCTCAACTGCAGTTCCATATCTTGTTTGGTGTACTTTGTTAAATGAATGATCTAGTAGTTTTGGGTTTGACTCCTGGTATTGAGTTCTTACCTTTTGGCTTTGTTTGCTATCAGATTCCCTCCTATTGACTCATCATTTTCTCTAACTGTTAAAGGTTGCCGCATTCTCTTCGCCACCAAACTTTCTCTCTGGTACGTTTTCTATATAAACTTATTTCTAATTTCTGACTTCGATCATTTTCCAGCAATGGTTTGGGTTGATTGTGAAATATTTTTTTCTAGAATACTACTATATGGTCCATACCTTCCATGGGTGGTGATTTAAGACAATTTGACCAATTTATGCTTAGATGGGATTATGTGGATTAAATGTAGTTGTGCATTAAGTATTAGTGTCTATCACTTATATTTCCACATGCCCTGTCTTTGTTTGTTAAAATGACAAGTTGAATGATGTCCAATTGTAAGTGCCGAGTTTAGGTTGTAGTTGATGTTTCTAATTTACTCTAATCAACTTATTCTGCTGAAGCCCGAAATGGTTTCTTCTCTTAACAAAATTTACAACAAAATTCTCTTCTTTATTTGCTTTGGGTCTTAAAAGCTGACCAAATAGAACCAATGTACACTCTTACTTGTTGTGTTTTGTTTATGAAAATTATACAGCTTGTTAAGATATCAAAACATATTGCTGATATTATCTTAGTTCTGTCAAACAATTCTAATTTTTTTCCTTTTCTTTTTGTTATAATGAAAGTTGAATATTATGTTGTCTCATATTTTAATCCATTGAATTAGTAGGTCTACTCTGGTTTTCCCCCCTTTCTGTTTTAGATTAGGCCCTTTCATTTGATTTGCAAAGTGGTATTACTAATAATGTCAATTTGGGAAAGTTGAAACTCATGCATTAAAAAATAAAAAAGTTCTATGTAAAAAATCTCAGCACAATTCACAAAATTAATGGATAAATCTCAAATTTCTAATCTGAGTGCATTCAAGGGATGACAAAATTGAAAAAAAAAAAAGTTAAAGCCTAAATGATTTTGCTATTCTTAGTGCAGCAAAGTGATCGCGATTATATAAAGAAAGTTTTCAAGAATAAAGCTATAGAAGGAGAACAACTTTGTGGAATGAATCATGTATATAGAATAATAAAAGTCAATAAAAATTCTTGCAGGACGGAAAATCAGAAGTTCTATTCATGTTTGGATAAATTTTGTAGCTGTATGTGTTGTATTAGATAATGAATTGTTTGACCTTTTTCATTCCATTCTTTATTCTTTATATACCCACTTTCCAGTTAAAGCAAATCCAGAAAATGGGATGAAATTTGTTCTTATTTATTTATTTTGTTGGAGTAATTGTTGTTGCAATTTAGTTGTGTTGCCAACTTGTCATATTCTCAATGTATTAAGCACTCTTGTATGTTAATCTTTATGTTGTACATGCATATAGCAAAGTAGCAAACTTCATATGCAGTATTGATATATTCAAAATGGACTATTGTTAGTTCTAAATCCATATTTAAATGATTAAATGTGATATCTTGAAGCTTGTGGCTATGCCTTTTCCCTAATCCCACCACCTATTTGCTCTTTTATTCTACTTGGCTATTGAGTGGCCTCCTTCTCCACACTAGGGGTTTCCCCCTTGTCTCTGTGGCTAGAAGAAATGAGCAAAGGCCTTTCTTACAACTCTTAGTTTTCTATTTATTCTTTATAGATTTTTAACTTATCTAATTAGTGTGGTGACTCCAAACGTTCAGAAAATGGGGACTGCTAATTATAACTCGAGGGTTGCACCTCCAGCATTACAACGTCGTGATGCCAAATGTTCTAAAAAGAGCTCTACATTTTGACATTCTAGCATAGCAATGCTAGAATTCCATAGTTGAGAGGCTAGAGCTGCTGTCCAAAGCTTTGCATTTTTTCTCCATTTCTCTAGTCCTCTCAAATTTACACCAATACTGATCTTCTTTTAAATCAAACATAAATCTAGAAAATAAATTCTTAAAGATCAACAAAAAGTAAGCTAAAGGTAGCTAATTATGAGTATAAAATTCGTATTAGAGTTGAGCTAGTTGAGCTCCTTATCTATGTATAATTTTGTTATGGCATGCAATTATTATTTGCTTAATTGCAACATGCCGATTTGAAGTTTGCAGGAAGAGGAAGAAGAGGACAAGGTGGTCGTGGGTCCATAAGTGTCGCACATTATAGTCTTAATGATGGAACCTAGAGTTGTATGTATGGCTACAAAGACCGATGAAAAGACCAAGTATAACTCATTACATTAACTTTTTGACGTCTAATTAGTAATGCAAGCAAGTATGCAAGTAAAGTACTTTATATGTGTTAGTTAAGATTTACTGTAATATAATTAATACATTTGCGTTACATTATTGACAACTTGCAAAACATCTAGGAATGTAAAGAAATTATATAAGTGCATTACAGTAGATTTATACAACAAATAAATAATAATAATTCAAATTGGCATCCTCAACGATATCTTTTGGTTTATGGGAGAAGGAATGGGATATTTTGTAAATTACATTAAATATATTACACCATACACTGTTCACTTGAAAGTGTAGGAGTGGACCAAAATTTAGGAATAATGTCGACAACAAATCTTGTTGAAAGTGAATGTAATAATTAACATAATTGTCTACTGTATTATGTTCGTATACACTATAAATTTAACACCTTTTTGTTTATTGTTGAAAGAAAAATTTGAGTTTAGTATAAATCTAGAGTAATGGATTGACATGTTCATTAATACTATTTCACAAAGGTTATGCACATTGACAAGGAAAGTTTAGGGAATCCACTTTTCAAAGTTAATGATGATGATTGAAAGCATTTGGTCAATTATTTTGACTCAAGTGATTTTTAAGTATTCTATAATAATATGTTTAAATAGCGCTTTCATGAAATATTTAACGAAATTAATTATGAAGTTACATGTAAGGATGAAGTTCAACAAATTCACAAAATATGACCATACAAACAACAAAACATGTGTGGAGTCTTTAGTTATTTGCAAAAATTAAGGAATTAATAGTGAAATTTTAAAATAACATACATTCATATTTAAACTTATGTGCATGTTTTATCTATTGTTGAATAACAATGGTGTTTTATCATATAAAAATTTTAAAATTATAAAGAAGACATTAGTTAACCAAATATGTTTTATTTATCAAGTGACAATAATATTTTATATATAATATTTTAAATATATTATGTATTAATATAAAATTTAAAATAATTTATTTATTACCATTTGACTATAGTTGAATCATAGTCAAATAAGTGAACTAATCCCTTCGTCGATTCAATAATGAATCCAATTATGAAAACATTGATAATTATTGATCACTTGTTTCAACTATTTAATATGTGCTATAATGTTAATATGCTTCTAAATTACTCAAGAATCTCCCCACTAATGATGGGGAGAAAAAAAATTGATTGTAGCAAAGAAGTAAGCCAATAAACTATTATGGAATATGAACAATCTCACCATCGATCCTGCAACACCCTTAAAAAAAAATACTTTAGTATTTCGAGTACTGTAACTTTACGCATATAGGCATGTGCAGTATTCTATAACCCTAGAATACTAGCAGTCCCTTCACCACCATTTTCTCTTCCTACCTTCAAATCCTTATATTTGAAGCTATAGATCTTTGATTGACAAACCGTTTGGACCATTGGATTCGTAGCGAAGAGAGCTTTAAAATGCACTGATTGATTTCATTAGAGCGTCATCGGAATTACGTCGGAGGGTTGTAAATAGTACTTTCGTGGTGAGTTTTTCATGGGAATAATTGGTAGCTCTAATTCCAAAATTTTTGCCATAGATAGTCTTAGATATGGATAGAATGATAAATTTGAGAGTTTAAAATCATAGGATAATTCTTCTGGCTACTGTGAACAGTGTTTTCAACCGGCATAAATAGTGATTTTGTGATGTTTAGTTAAAAATTGATATTCTGAAGTTGTTTTTTTAGGTTGATATAGCGGAAAACAACTTTCAACATCAATTCGGCCATTGAGCTTTGGAAGTGATCAAGAGAGTTCAACTATCTTGAATCTTTAGTGTTGTGAGTAGATAATACTTATTATAACATAATTTTTAGTTATTCATTTGATATATCCACATGAGACATTACTACTAATGTGAAACTCATTTTTTTAATTATGATCATATATTTTAAAATATGGCTCTTAGTATAAACCTTAAGAATGTAGAACAATCATTATATATACTTTATTTCTCTATTGATATTAAATTATACTGATTGAGAAGATCCAAAAATTGTGTTGGATCATGGTGATATTTATATTTCATATGAATTGATAAATAATTTTATGAGGCACATGTGTGGACCTATGAATATAAATATACAAGTTAAGTTAGTATTGTTGTGGCTATTGTTGATCAGTAGAGATATAATTTTTTGAAAGTGACATGATATTTTATTTATCTCTTGCATTTTTTGTTATTTTTTTTATTATATCTATACAGAGGAATTTAAATTAGAAACATTGCAAACTAGCAGCTATGAATGTTAACCCTAGTGCATCTTGAGTTATATGTAACGGGTTTTTGTCTGATTAATTGTGTAGACTTTTGCCCGATGAACTTTGCAGACAATGACCTAATGGATTACGAGTTTTTGCTCGATGGATTACATGCTTTTGGCTTGATTGATGGTGAACACTTTCATTGTTGCATGCTTGAGAAATGACTATGGTTCTGATATAAAGAGAGTTTTTCAATTTATGAAAAGCTCTAAGATTGTTTGTATTTATTTATATAATATCGTAACATTGGTATTTATGCCTCTTAATATTGAAACTTTCTTGTTATTGATATTTCAAACATTTGATATATATGTCATTTATCTTTTCCTTGAATTAAATTTTTACTTGTGAAGGAAAAATTCGTGCCCTACTTGTCCTATTTCTGTTATAGTTAGGATTACATATTTATTGAGCTTTATACTCACTCTATCATATGTTTCCTTTTTCAGATAGTAAAAAAGACTTAGATTCAGCTCTAACTGTGTAGTGAGTTAAGGGAGTTGTGGTGAGTTCAAGTTGTTTTCAGAGTTTCCAGTTTATTTAGATATTTTCTATTTGTATTGTAAGGTAGTTCCATGAACTACAGGCAGAATCTCTACATCTCTACGTATTTAGATGTTTGTAGAACTTTTGTTGTATGAGAAACAAATGATTTTTGTATTGTTTGGTTCGATGTCAATTGTATGTGGATTTATGAATTTTGAACCATTTTTATGGTATGCATGTTGTTGTCTTTATTTATATGTTGTATACCACAATGGTATTTTGATATCAGTTAGTTTGAGACTCACAGGGTGGAATCTTCTCTATTCTTGTGCCGGTCACGTGTTTACTTCTACAAGGGCTGTGATAGATCCATTTTGTAGCATCACTAGCTAAGAATCCCATCAAGTAACATCCTTGGGCTCACCAAGTCTCCCCAAGGGGCAAGCATCCACAAGTCTCGTGATCTTTTTTTTTTTAGACTAGTGAAATACTATTATTAAAAAAATACATCAAACATAAAACTAGAAATTAATCAGAAGACAAAAGCAAGTGAATTAAGTACAATTAACTTAATCCTATAGCTTTTAAAAAAATAAAATACAAAGTATCAAATTTTACAACCAGAGAATGTAGAGGTAACATACTTCATAAATATTAATTTATCAAATATTATATATCAAAATCTCATATACACAACAATACAACATCTAAAAAATAAGAAAAATAGATACCCTTTTAAGAGAAGCACCACATCTTCCAACCCTCTTTGAGGATTAAGTCTCTTCAATTTCTTTTTCAAGTGAATCCATAGTTGTAGATTTGTTTTTTTTTCTACTCAGATATGAAGGTAGAGTTATAGATTTAATTTCAAAATTATAGATCTGGATAAAAAAAGATATAAAATCTTAAAGTTCCATTATCTCTTGTAAAAAAGAGAAAAACTCTTCTCCTAAAAATCTTTCCTAATGAGAGAAATAAGCTTCCTAAATGGAAGAAATCAGTAAAAATAATAGAAAGAAGGAAAAGAAGGAGATGAAGAGGCTGCTCGGGAGGCACTCTCTAGGTCGGGAGGTGCGGGGACTGCGTTTGCTGCTGAAGGAAACTCGTCTCATGATAATCTTCTATGTTTTCCCAGCAAAGAACAAATATGATGCTATAGGCCTAGGTACCAAACAATTAGCAGTAATCTTAGTGCCCTTTAGTTCCTTCAGCACAATCGTTGTCTTTATCTACTCCGCAGCCAAACTACATAGGCCTCGTAACTTGTTAAGTAATTCCCTACAATTGAGCTCGTGATCAAAATGATCATTTCCCCACCATAAGCTAACCGATTTAGACTCATTTTCAAATTCATGTTTTAATCCCTTTCAATTAAGCCCCACATTTAGTTGTCTAATAATTTAATCTAACAATTCAATTATCTTAATAAAAAAAAGGATTCAATTGTATTAAAGTTTTCTTAAGTATATGTCAAAATTGTTGGGATAATTCCTACAAATTAAATAGATGAAAAATAACATTAAGGATATTAGCGTGAAAAACCATTCTAAAATGAAATTAAAAATCACAGGACCTATAGATCACTTAAACTTCTACTATAATAATAATGGAATTACAAAACTCACTTTTAGGTGCATCTTTATCTCAATTTGTAGATTGTAATTTCACAAATTAGCTCACTAATTTCCTCTTAGAAAATTCTCTTTCTGAAGATCTCTCTATTTTTTTTTTTCACACTTCCTCTCTGAAGATATGAGGATGTTCTCTGAATGATATGAAATAGTTGAGTGGAGAGGCTTTATTTATAGAGCCAAACCTCCTCTCTTTACGCGTAAAAATCGAGTCTGCAATGCGTTTTCTTCCTTCCCTTTTTTCTTCAAAATTTTCGGTTTCTATCATTGTGAATATTTCAATTGTGGGACCCATAACTTTTTAAAAAAATTTAATATAGCATAGGCCCCATTTGGAGGGACCCATCTTTCAAATCTCCCTTCCCAACTTAAGTGGGGATGATGCTAAGCTTGTAGTTTCTTTACAGACTTCTAACTTCTCTTTTGGTAGAGTCTTTATCATCATATCAGCTCCATTTTCATCAATGTGAATTTTCTCAACTCGCAACTGTTTACTTTCCAACACATCACGAATCCAGTGATACCTCACATCAATGTGTTTCGATCTGGAATGGAAGGTTAGATCTTGCTGAGTTGTATTTCGCTCTGACTGTCACAATAGAGAACATAACTTTCCTAGTTCTGGCTTAACTCTTGTAGGAATTTCTTCATCTACTGGATTTCTTTGCAACTTTCAGTAATTGTAATGTATAGCACAAACAATGACTAGAACTACCTCTGAGATATTTGAGTATCCATTTGACTCCTGTTCAATGTTCCTTCCAGGATTTGACAAGAATCGGCTTACAACACCAATAGCATGAGCAATGTCTAGTCTAGTGCATATCATGGCGTACATTAGACTGCCAACTGCTAATGTATAAGGCACTTTGCTCATCTTTAATTTAGCCTTATTGCTTGAAGGACACTGACTCACTTTTAATTTAAAGTGACTTCAAGTGGAGAACTGATAGATTTTGCTTTGTCCATGTGGAATCTTTCAAGAATCTTTTCCACGTACTATTTTTTAAATAGCCAAATTTTGTGATTCTTCCTATTACGGGTAATCTTCATGCCAAGAATTTGTTTAATAGATCCTAAGTCCATCATTGCAAAGAACCTACTCAAACTCTCTTCAATATGTTAATGTTGTTGATGTTTTGGCCTATAATCAACATGTCATCAACATAAAGCAAAAGAATGATAAAGTCACCATCAGAAAAATTCTTGATGAAGGCACAGTGATCAGTCGTCGTTCAGTTGTATTCATTTTCCTCTATGAATGAGTCAAACTTTTTGTACCACTACCTTGAAGCCTGTTTTAAATCGTACAAACTCTTCTTTAATTTGCACACCAACTTCTTTTTCCCTTTCACGTAAGAAAGTAGTCTTTACGTCAAGTTGTTCAACCTCCAGATTGAAACTAACTACTGAGCCAAGAACACTTGGATGGAAGTGTGTACAAAATAAAGTGCACCACCTAGTGACTTAGTATTTATTGTGCTGGCATATGTGTGTATTAAGTCGTAAATTTTCACTTTTCTAGAGAGTGGAGAACTACGAAATGCTACTCTGTGTTGTTTTCTCATAATACAATCAACATAAGTATGCAAAGATATACCTTTCAATTTTGGCAATAGCTCTTTCTTGGAAAGAATTCTGAGACCTTTTTCACTCATGTGGCCGAGTCGTTTATGCCATAACTCGATGATGATTTCTTTCCTGATAGTATTTACATATTCTCTACACAATTTTATTTTTGTGGAGTAGAGAGACACATCTTTTTTGCCTTTAGCTACTACCAAATTGCCTTTGGTAAGCTTCCACTTTCCTTCACCAAAATAACTGTTGTAGCCATCATCATCAAGTACTCCGGTGGAAATCAAATTGAGGCGGATATATGGAACATGCCTCACATCTTTCAAAAGTAATCTTCATCCAAGGTTAGTTTCCAAACAAATATTGCTGATACCGACAATTTTGGATGCATCATCGTTTCCTATCTTTATTCGTCTGAACTCACCTTGAGTGTAGGATGATAAGAACTCCCATCTTGAGGTGACATGGAAGGAAGCACTTGAGTCAACTACCCATGTAGAGTCTTGACATGCTAAATTGACATAATTAGCATTTTAAACAATGAAAATTTCTTTGGTGACAGTTGCAGTGTCATTTGTTCGGTTTTTTTACTCCTTGTTTTCTAGATTGCTTTAACTTCCGACATTCTCGAATGAAAGGTCTGAGTTTGCCGCAATGGTGACACTTCTTGTCGTGCCTTGATCTAGACTTTGATCGACCTTTGTTGGCTTTGACTTTGAGAATCTCTACCTTTATTTCTTTCGATCTATTCCTGCTTGCCTTATTTTTTTTTGTGACAAGCGCTTTAGCTTCAAGATTATATCCTTTGTCTTTTCGTCGAGATTCTTTGTTCAACATTCTGTCTTTTACCATATCCATGGTAAGATTGCCTTCAGGAGCGGAGTTGCTGACTAACACAACTACAATGTCTCAACTTTTTGGTAGAGAACTCAGCATCAGCAAGGCTTGTAACTCATCGTCAACAGTCATCTTCATCAAGTTGAGTTGATCTATAATGCCTTGGAAGTCACTCATGTGTTTTGATACATGCTTCCATCTTTATACTTCAAATTAACTAATCGTCGCATTAGATTGGTTTTATTCTGTGCGGTTGTCCTTGCATACATTTTCTCTAACTTTTGCCAAATAACATAAGTATTATGTTCATTAGCAAAATTTTGAAAAATACTCTTGTCAATCCATTGTCTGATTTGAGCAGCACATTTACGATTCAGCACAGTCCAATTAATGTCTGATGTGCTGGTTGTTGCCTTGTCATTGGCATTTTCATTCTTCGAAGTAACCACTGCTTCCTCCTTCACCATTACAATTGACTTCCATAGATCTTTAATGTATAAAAGATTATCTATCTTTGACTTCCAAATTACATAATTAAATATAATCGACTTGATCATATTATCAGTGCTCTCCTCCATTTAAGCTATATTCAATAGGTTTTGCCAAACTCGAAACATTTTTTTTCCTCCAATAATGAACAGTAATCCTATACGTATGAATAGTGCTGTATGTATGAACAGTATCTCCCGATATGTATGAATAGTATACCCCCGTACGTCTCTTTTCAACCAACAATAATTTTAATATAATCTTTTCTGATGTGGAAGATAAGTTAATACTCCAATCACAGAACATATTAAGAATTTTAAAGGAATACCTTGTCCGCCTCTGATAACGTTTTGTTGGGATAATTCTCACAAATTAAGTAGATGGAAAATAACACCAAAGATATTAGCGTGAAAAATCTTTCTAAAATAAAGATAAAAATCACAAGATTCGTAGGTTACTTAAACTTCCATTATAATAATAATAATAATATTACAAAACTTACCCTTAAGTGGATCTATCTCTCAATTTATGGATTGTACCTCACAAATTGGGTTATTAATTTCTTTTCAAAAAGTTTCCTTTCTGAAGATATTTTTATTTTTCTCTCACACTTCCTCTCTGAAGATATGAGAATGTTCTCTAAATAATATGAAATGGTTGAGAGGAGATGCTTTATTTCTAAGGCCAAACCCTCTCTCTTTACGTGTACAAACCGAGTCTGCAACGCATTTTCTTTCTCCCTTTTTTTTTTTCAAAATTTTCACCATTGTGAATGTTTCAATAGTGGGATTTATAATCTTTTTTGTTAAATTTAATATAGTATAGGCCCCACTTAGAAGGATCCACCTTTTAAAAATCTCTAATTCTTCTCTTTCAATTGAGTCTCAAACTATTTAAATTTTTGCTTAACAACATTCTCAAATTCTTAATTCAAAATGTATTTTAAAATGAAATAAAAAAAATTGAGAAAATAAGATGAAATTTGAGACTTTTTATTTGATATTTAAATAAATTGAAGTACACAATTTTTGTGTTCACAAAACAAACTTTAAGATTATATCATGTCAACTTTTGAACAACGGGATGACAAAGTGAAATTTCTCTAAATTATAAGATAATAAGTTGTATTCCCCTGTTTTATAGACTAAACTAGCGTTGAGTTTATCTTAGGAATTCACCCACGAGCTTTGTAATTGATCGCTGATTCCAACTGTCGAGAGTGCTCGGAATTAAAAGTCCGATAGATACTCAAAAATTATACAACAGCCTCTCCACAAAGGACTAATGGAAGAAAAATATGATAAAAGCAAAATAAGGAAGACAATTAAGAGGCCTAAAACTTAATTTTAGAATCTTGAATATTAGATGTCACATGTCATTTAAAGCTCCTGTGTTTGATATAATGATATTCAAAATTTTTAATATTATTTAAAATATCAAAACATCACGAGATGATATCATTTTAAATTATATCACATACTAATTTTAAACTATGAGATAACACATCATAGTAATGTTATTTTTATTAATTTTTATAAAATATCAATTTTATTATTTTTATGAGAACTTTTAATCATCATACTAAAAATAAGTATTTTAAATATCATAATATCTCATGTTATAAAATATGAAATACTTAAGAATTCAAAATTATGATATATCAATCACCTCCTAGATTATAATGGTACTGCCCTCCAAAATAAATAACACAACGTAGAAAATATGTGGTGGGGTCTGGTTAAACAACAAACCCACCATTAACTCTAACAATCTGGCCATTGATCCACTCGCCAGCATCACTAGCTAAGAATCCCACCAACGGAGTAACATCCTTAGGCTCACCAAGTCTTCCCAAAGGGCAAGCATCCACAAGTCTCTTGATCATCTCCTCTGTTTTCCCAGAAAAGAACAGCTCTGTTGCTACAGGTCCAGGCGCCACACAATTAGCAGTAATTCCAGTGCCCTTTAGCTCCTTCGCCACAATCTTTGCCATACTCTCCACTGCAGCTTTTGAAGCTGTATAAGCCCCGTACCCAGGCAAGTTATTCCCAACAAGTGAGCTTGTAATCAAAATGATCCTTCCCCCACCACCACGAGCCAACCGATTTGCAGCCTCTCTTGTGCAGAGGAATGCACCTCTGGTGTTGACGCTGAAGGTTTTGTCCCAATCTTCCAAAGTTGTATTTGCTAAAGTTGGGTACTTTGGATCGAGAACCCCAGCACTGTTCACAAGGATATGGATCTGGGAACCAAATTTTTGCTCTGATTGGTCAAATAGGAGCTTGACCTGATCTGGGTCTGAGACATCTGCTTGTACTGCGATTGCTTGAGGCTTGGAATCTGGGGCTGAACTTGAAGAATTGAGCTCCGCAGCTAGCTGATCGGATTGGGTTGAACTTGAAGCGTAGTTGATCACAACCTTTGCTCCAAGTGAATGGAGGTGGATGGCTATGGCTCGGCCTATGCCACGAGAAGCTCCCGTTACAATGGCTACCCTGCCTTCAAGTGGAAAAGATGGGGAAGACGAAGAAGAAGAAGAAGAGTATTCCTTTCTGGTTTCGGCAGCCATGGATGATGCTTCTTAATTTTCTGTGATTAGATATATGACGCCCAATTTTAAAGGCAATTTTAAGAATCCAAAATGGGAATTTTCAAGAAGGGTTCAAAGATGAGTTTTAAGGATAACATAAAATAAAAAATAGTCCATCATAGGAAGATGAGACGATGCGTCACGGCATACCTCAGACGTCGAATTGATGACTGTGCTCGTGCCGCTGAAAAGTAAACGCTTAAAATAGGTACACGTAGCATTAGAATTAAATCAAAAACCAACAGTCAATATTTGATGTTTTTTTTTTTTTGGTATAATGACGAGCCAGTGGCTAATAAAAGACAGAACGAGGTGAAAACACCTCTCATGTCATTAAGCAACAAAGAACTTAAACCCACAGGAGGTTCGGAGAGGATTTTGAGACCCAAATCATCTTTTCCAGCTTCATGCACCAGCCAAGTCAATATTTGATGTTGAAGGATCTACCCACACTTTTTATTTGAATATGATTTTATTGATTTCTTACATTATTAAAAATAATTGTTTATTTATTAATTAATTTTATATTTAAAAAGTGTAAAGGCAATTGATATAAAAATAGATGTTTATTGACTTATTATTAAAACGAAGATTCTATAAAAAAAGATTATCATGCTTTTATTGCTAAGAAAAATTATAAATAGCAAGAGTTAGCTGCCCTGTAGACGAAGTTCCACCTACCAATATGAATTTGACTCCCTCTATTTTTCAAAGAATTTATAATGTAAATTTAAATAATAAAAAAGGATGGAGTTTATTACATAATCAGCACTTTCACCTAAATATTTTTTGTATACAAAACTCATGAGAAATAAACAAAGAAGAAATGAGAAAAGATAGGGTCAAATATATTATGATAAGACTTTGGTAAAGTTGTCTAGGTGTGTGTCCTAAGATTACATAAAATCCTTGCACGTAAATTTTTTAACATTATATGATTAATTGATTTTTAATATATTTTTCACATGTTATGATTTTTTCGTAAAAACTGATGGTGAACACTTAAAAGAACCTTAGTTAATTTTTTTTAATATATTGAACTCATTTCTCAGTGAACTATTATATCATATATACACTCTATTTATAATGGTTTTTTTTTTAATTTACACTAATTTTTTAAAAAGCTTAGAATACCCAAAATCACACATTACTAAGAAGGACATCGCACTCGCCAAAAAAAAAAAAAAGAGAGAAGGAAATTGAAATCGCTAGATACAGTTAAACCATGTAGAGGTAGGTTTAAATAATTTATAAAAAGTTAAATCTCAATTTCCTTCTTCATATATATAAAAAAAAAACAAAGAAATTAAGAACATTACCGTTAGAATATTTCAAGAGGCTGTGTGGTAAACAGATAATTTTGAGTTACATGTGGAACATAGTAATAACAAGCCTATCCTTTATCACGTATTGATACGTATGGGATTCAAAATTTAAAGACTTGAAATGAAATTAATTTGAAGATATTTATAAGCATATTTTGAGAATATTTTAATATTTTTTATTTTTTGTTTGTTTGTTTGTTTGTTTAGTTTAGTTTAGATTTTAATTTTAAATTGATTTAATTCCTTAAAGATACGGAAGTAATTAAGTACTACTAGGAAACTATAAATATCTTTGTATCTTGGATGTATAAGGCATCAAGTGGAGTGAATTAAATAAGTTTCCTAGCTTTCTCTCTTTATGAGAAGCTTTCTTTTGTCCTTTCCAAAGCTTGATGCTAGCAAGCATACTCTTTTATGCAAGCTAGTTAAGCACTAGCTTAACCACTCTTGCAAGCTTTTTCATAGTATTAGTTGGAATCAAAGTGGGATTAGCTATTCTGGTGCTAATGGCTTATGCAGGAGGAGTTTCACAAAACAACCAGCCTATTGAAAGTGAACAAGGAGACCAGACTATCTAGGCCTTTTTATAATAATAATAGGAGCATTTTCGTGCAATAAAAGAACATATTGAATGAAGGTTGGATGAAATTAATCTTCAATTGGAGGATCTCAACAGATACAAAAAGTAAAATGTTGAAAGGTGTGGTACTAAGGAGGTCGCTTGAGCACCAGTTTGACAAATGTAATCTTGTTCCTCAATATTGATGACAAACCTATGTGGAAGATTCAGAAGAAGAATCTGATATCGAACTGCTTAACATGGGAATAGGAAATTAGAGAGATCAATTTACTTATTGCCTTGTGAATGATGAAGATTTTCATCTTAAGGTAGATCTCACATAAGAAAGTATAGTGAAATTTATAAAATACAAGTTAAATTGAGCAGCTTCTGCTAGGAACGGTTGCAAGATACGAGACAACGAGAAGGTACAGGAGATGCCCGAACTTGGTACCAAATGAAACAGTCATTGAAGGATCATTTTCTATTGCCAGATTATTAGCCATATTTCTTTCCGCAATGCCATTAATAATGCTCCCTATGGGCCTAAGCTCAGATTTGAAAATGGAACTGAAGCTGCCGTCCAAAAAGTCCAAACTCCTCTTCTATTCCCCTAAATTCTTACTTCAAATGCTCTTTTAGGAGTTAAATAGATTTTTAAATTATTTTCAAACTCTATTTTTAAATAATCTTTCAATTGAATTCAAACTCTATTTTATCATTATTATTTTATTTTTAAAAAACTAAATTATCATCTTACCATTAAGATACCAATATCCAACTTCTCCACTCTCTCAAAATTCCAAAAATAAAAATTGTAGAATACTCAAATAACTCCAAACTTAACTTTTTGTTTGTTTTCAAGAAAAACAATAAAACTAAAAAAAATTAAAATTATGCATTGAATACAAAGTTATTTTGACTTACTAAATTTTTACTTCAAGGATTTTAAAGAATATGTAGCTCAAGGAAAATTTCACAAATTATAATCATGTATAAACTGAACTCAAATGTAATTTATATTTTACTATTTTGAATCTTGAGTATGTGTGTGAATAGCTTTATGATATCTAACTTTTAGCACTCAAATGAGTTTATGCAACCCAATATTTTAAGTACAGATATTTAGATAATTAAAGTTTAGAAATTTCATATACTTATTTTTTATGTCACTTTCAATTAATATAGACTATGCATCATATCTAAAATCAATAGAACTTTGTTAAATTTATAATGTGCCTTGGGTTTAAGGTAAGTTAAGGGATATCACATTAGACTTAAATCACCTAAATACACATGATCATTCTAAGTTCTTTTATAGAGATTCTAGAGCTTATCAAAAAAAAAATTTCCTAAACTTTTTTTCAACTTTCTTTTTCATTTCATTACTTCATTAATATTTTTCTCCTTTTCTCTATATTCACATTTTTCTTTTTCTTTTTCTTTTTCCAGTTTTTTCTATTTTTCAGCTTCCTTCTTTTTCCAATTCCATACTCTACCTTTCCACCATTTTAACAATACAACCCTTCATATAATTTTTCAATAATAATAATGCATATGAGTGGAAAGGGATAAAAATAAGGATATTTTTATTTTTTAAGTTTAGTTAATAATAATAGTATTAACAAAAAGATTCAATTAAACTCAAAATAGTGTGACTAAAGATATAAAAATTTATAGATAGACTTCAAAGGCTTAGACGATCCAAAAAATGCCTAAATTATTTTCTAAATGAAGTGTTAACATAGGATTTAGTCTTAAATAATAATCAAATAAATTATAGAGTCCTATGTGTCTATATATATATATATATATATATATATATATATTATTTGAACGTTCTCTAAGTGTTAAATAAGTCAAATACCCAAGGTTATGTGTTCAACATTTTCAAGTAAAACATAAATTACAAGAAAATTGAATTCAGACATAACTACAATTTTCATTTATTTTTCAAACGCTATAAAAATTTTAAAACCAATCAAATAATTGGCTTTTAGTGTTACTCACTACAAGTCACTCAAAACACAAAATTGAAACACTTAGTCACACAAATAACATAAATTGTTAGAATACAATAAATAGTACATGCGTTGAGAATAATAAGAATATTTAGTACAAAACTCAATTAGTTCATTCATTCAGGAAATTCATCCCTAAGTTTTAGGATTACATTGTCCAATGTAAAAATATAAGAAAAATTAAGTATAGACGACTTCCTTTAATTTTGGCTCATGGGTGATTGATTTCCGCAGGAAAGGGTTGGGCCAAGTCTTTTATTTATGCTTATCATGTTGGCATCACGAAGGTGAAGATAACATCATGAGACTGAGCTAAGTAGAAAATTTCGGACTCTATCTTTTTTTTTTCTTTTTTTTAATAGCTGGGTTGTCTCATAATAAGCGCTTTAACAACTAGATTTTTTTAATTAACACAAATCTAAGAGGGATTAGTGCACCTTGCTCTTTATCAAGCTCCACATTTTCATAAGCATCTCCAAAAAAATACATAAAAAAGATTCAAGTGATAGTTTTATACCTAGAGAAAAATTACTTGATGCTTTGTGCATTTTTTGCTTAAATTTTATTGTTGGGTTAACTACATAAACTTGATTCTTATAAATCTTTTCACTTTCATAGGCATTAGCTTGAAATACATACTTAAGATGTTCAGATGATAGTTTCAATTCTAGAGAAATATTATTTGATACTTACTGTAACTCTTCCTTTATTTTTATTGCCGGTGTTGCTGCATAAATTTTAGGATCTAGCTTAGATTTATTTTATTCATCTTTTCCTTTAGCCTTGCCCAGTGACGCTTCATTATGTTCTGCTTTTAAAGTGTTTGCATAGTAAAAAGATTCTTCACTAACTATAAGTAAATCCTCTCTATAGCCTGCTAAATTTATGATATTAAATGTTAACTAAGGTAATGAACCTTGTTTTGTGAGATCAGCAGGTGCATTCTATAGCTATACCTTTTTCTCAATAGTTCTCCATAACTCCTTCCTTAGAGCAAGTGTTGACCTTCTCTATTTCATGTTCAATTACCTCTATGCCATTTTGAAGGGTCATAGTATTCACTTGCTTTTCTAGTTCTCTTTTAGTATCATCAAGTAGAGAATTTTTGTATCTATAATTGATGAATTTAACAAGCTTGCCTGTTTGAGGCTCTAAATTTCTTATGTAAGCATATATTATTGCTACAAATTTCTTAGTGCACTCTTAGAGTTGATTAGTATTCTATTGGATTTCCTTGGTATTTCTTTCAAGTTGGGCAAAAGCCTTTTCTAAAGAATCCTTAGGTGGCTAGGGTTGAAGTTGATTATCTTGCCATAAAAAAACTTGGTTGAGTGTGCCACCTATGGTCATAATTGTTTGACATGTAATAATTTTTAGTAGAATAAGTTTGCTTTATTTGAAGTGTAGCATATAGCTTACCAACTTGGTATTCATAATTAGAATGGGCTCCATAATTTGTGGATGGGGCATAATACTAAGATGCCCAATTTTTTCAGCTGTTTATAATTCCCAAAATCATATATGTCCTTTTTATATGTCACCTGAAAATATGTAGTAAGAAACACAATAAATAGATAAAAATAAAAGTAAACTAGAATTATGACTACTTAGTAACAATGTTAATAAACAAGTCAATTCCCTGTAATGACGCCAAAAACTTGATACGCATGAACTAAAAATTCATTTAAGTGCAAATGTACATTGTCATTGTCAAGTAATAAAAATAAAATCTCTATAGCCAAGTATAGAGTATTGATCCCATGAAAATTGATGTTACTAATTACTACACTAAATTAATCTTTATCCCAATTAAATAATTCAAATATGGAATTAATTAAGAATGTAAAAAAAATTACAAAATTTGAAAGAAAGAGTAACTGAAAATTGATTAAAATTCTAGGGATTCTAATTTCACCATAATTGATTCCTCCTGTATTATCTATCTCTTTAATCATAAAATTATAATCATAATTGCTAGTCAAAATATCATAAATTATCCACCAGTCTCTCTTGAGGTCTAATAAATATACCCTTCAAATACTAACCCACTATGTCTCCATGTGAATTATAACAAACATTCATTATGTTCTATGTCTCTTAACTAAAACTACATAGATTATGTAAATATATCTCTATCTTACATGTAATTTATGGCTCCTACACACTACTCTAGATAATTAAATTCTTCTTGGTTTCATTATGATTAACAGATCATTTAATTGGTGATCAAGAAATTAAAAGTATTATAAATAGTATAGAAACTCAATTTAAGAAAAATAATCTATTGAATAAATTGAATAGACAATAAAAAAAATCATAATTAAGCTACATCGTAGTACTAGAAAATAAACTAGAGCATAAAAAAATAAAAGAAGAAGAAGAAAGTTTAGATTTGGAGATGAAATTGAAGCCACCGTCTAGAGAGACTAAAATCCTTTCATCCTCTTCTAAATTCTTAGTCCAAGGGTCCTTTTAAAGGTAAAATAGATCTTTGAATCTTTCGCAAACTCTACTTTTAAAAGCTCTTTCAATCTAACTCACATTTTATTTTTTTTCTTATTTTATTTTTGAAAAGCTACATTATCATCATAGTATTGCGATGCCAATATCCAATTTCTTGATGTCAAATCTCTCAAAACTCAAAAAATAAAAATTGTAGAATTTTTCTTAAATTTTCATAGTCTCTTGAGTCATTTCAATCAAATCTCATATGATAGTTTTATGCCCAAATTAGTGAAGTGACATCTAAGTTGTTCAAAATATGTTATTATTGCTCCTTTTTCTTTATTTTCTCCTATTTTTTTCTCAATTTTTCATTTTCTTTCTACCCATAAAATAAATACACAATCATATATAAATCCAATATAAATTACTCAAAAACTCACAAAATTCTAAGTTAAAGATGATTAATTTGTAAGTATAAAACTCACTCATAATTAAACATGCCTTTAAATTGGAGCAGAAGCAATTTTATTATTGAAATAAAGAAACAACAATTTAGAGCTTCTTCATTGAAACAAAAGTAGAAGGAGAAAAAGAACAATTTCATTATGGACAAAAGTACCCTTTCTTACAATAAAAAAATTACAAATATATATAACATTTTTATAAAATATTTTTTCATTTTCTTTCACTCCCTCCCCCTTTCTATCTATCCTCATGCCACCTGCATTTATTCTTAAAGCTTTAGCAACTCCACCATCAATGATAACCCTCACCAACAAAAGCTTCACCGCTAGCAACACCATCATTTTAACTTTCGAACTTCCAATTTTTTCTTTATTTCTATTAATTCTATGAGATTTCTTTAGCTTCTATATTATATTATTTGATGTGGTGCTATTTGAACCTCTTAGTATGAGACAAAAGGTTGGGCTTCAATGCAATTTTTTAAATTGAAAGTAGAGGTGTTCATCGGTTTGGTTTAGTCAGTTTTAAAGGCTAAACCAAATTGAAATTATTACAATTTATTTTCAAAAAAATGGATCTATTCAATTTGGTTGAGGTCTGTGGAACCAAACTAAACCAAACCCATAGGAAATTAATTCAATTTGATTTGATTCATTGGATTTTTTTCTTTAAGGTAGAGCTTTGGGTTCTTTGCTATGATATGCATTGTCATTGTTCAAGTATTTAATACTGTTAATTCCAAAATTTATAGGGCTATGAGTCTTATCTAGCTAGTCACATTAGAAATTCTAAACCTAAAAAGACACCCTCTACTGATATATGACTACTTTCCTCATTCATGATCACATCCTAGATTCAAAGTCTACGAGAATTTTTTTTTTAGACATAAGTCAAGGAGAAATGGAAAAGCTATGACTGTGCAGTAAAATGGTTGAGGGAACATGAAAGATTATAATGACTTTAGGGACTTTAACTTTATTCAACGACCATTAAAGAGTGTTTCGAGAAGAGGAAAGTGGAGAAAAAATAGAACCCTTGTCAATGCTTAAAACTCTCCCAAATTTCAAGAAAGCAAATGCTGGGTGGTTAATATCATATAGAGGGTCTGTCCAAATGATGAGAGGACGAGAGAGAGATTGATGTGAAAGTGATCTTTCTGTGCTTATTCTTTCTATGAGTCTTAACGTCAAAGGCGGAGAAAAGTAATAATAATTTTAAATATATAAAATATATAATTACATAGAAGTGGTCGGTTCGGTCCGGTTTGGTTAAAAAAAAATTCAATTGAAAACTGAATCAAAACGTTCAGCTCTTATGTACAAAAACCAATTTAAACCACCTAAAATTGATTTTTTTTTCAATTTTAGAGTGGTTTGGCTTGATTTAGTTAGTTTTGTTCGGTTTTGTATACCTTAAATAGAAAGAAAAGATAGTGGAATATATCAAGAATTCAATATGCAAGGTACAACCTTAAAGATGATAACTATACATCTAACTACAATTAAAAGTGGTGATACAAAGTATGAAGGTAAAATGATTCACATTTTATTTGCCTATTGTAAATAAGATAAAAATTCTCTTAGTGTTTGTCCATATATTAGACAAAGCGTTGATCTTGTAAGTAATTGAAAAATCTAGGTAGGTTCCAGTATTGCTCCTATTAAGACCTACCATATTATACTCATTATCAATATATAATTAAATTCCATTTATCAAGATTGTGTAGTGAAAATTGCAATAGAAATTTAGATATATTATTAGATAATATTATTATGAGTTATGTAGATTTAGAATTCACTGCTCAAACGAGCTATCTATTCAAGTTTCAATCCACTATAGTAAAACATACCAATTTGTTTGTAGAAACAACCAAATACTTGTTACTTTGTAAATGTTTATATATACATTTTTATATATTTTTGAGAAATGATATATATATGCTTATTTATTTATTTAGATACTTCTTACAAAATTATTTCTAAACATTTCCTTTTTAGTAATTTGATAGAAAAATTGTTTTTTTAAGACATTGGCCAAATACTAATGATATTGATAAAAGTGCTTGTGAAATGATTTAGCCAAACACTTTGTTTCTTTTTTACAAAACCTTTGCTGAAATTTCATTTAATTTAGCAGTTTGAAAAGAAACAAAAATTAGAAGCACAACCAAACAAACTCTAAATGAAAGACCCTAAGGTAGAGTTTCTATCATCATAATTCGAACCCTATTCAACATCACAAAACTCCACAAGGTCCAATTTGTTAACTTCTTATGTGCAATCCATAACCTAAAGTTTTGACAAGATATCTTAGAATTCTTTTGACTATTTTCCAATGAGTTTCAAGTGGGCAACGCATGTATTGGCATACCTTATTAACCCTAAAATTTATTTATGGCCAATCAATAGTGAGGTACTACAAAGCTCCTATAATAGATATATAAAATGAGGGATCTTGAACTTGATCACTTCCACATTTTTAAAGTTAAGTCCTACTACCATAGGTGTAGGCATACCTTTAGATCCATGCATCTTTTTCTTTCACAGAAGATCTTTTATATTCTTAGTTTATGTCAAATGCATCCCATCATCAATTAACTTCTACACTTCCACACCTAAAAAGTAAATGAGTAGGCCTAGGTCTTTAAAGGAGAAACCTTTGTTAAGATCTACAATTAGGTAAGCAATAACAACTTCAGAATAAGCTGTAAGAAAGATGTCATAAACATATATAAACATAACAACTAAATGCTTAGGAGTCACTCTGGTAACTGAAGAAGTACCACACTTGCTGAACTTAAGACCAAGGCTTGTCAATGTCGAAACTACCTTTTTAAACCAAACCATTGGATTGTTAGGGTTTGTTTTAAATTATACGAAGCCTTCTTTAATCTACATACCAAATTTATGTTGCTATGCTCAAACTCATAAGGCTTCTCCATGTAGAATTTGTCACTAAGAAAGCCATTAACGAATGCATTGTTAATATCTAGAACATGAACTTTCCAACTTTTTGGTAGGAAAAAGGTCAAAACAACTTGGATAGATGTAGGTTTGATGACTTAGCTAAAGTTTTATTGAAATTAAATCTTTGTTATTGATGAAAACCTTTTGTTTCACAAGTCGTGCTTTTAGTTTCTAAACAATGCTATCTATATTTTGTTTCACCTTGAATACCCATTTAGATCCTATAGGTATTATGCCCTTAAGTAACTCAACAATTTCCCATGTTTGGTTTCTCATGAGAGCATTATATTCTTCATGCATAATAGTCTTCCAATTAGGATTCTCTAAAGCTTCTATGATATAATTAGGTTCCTTCCATGCGAGAAAGATTTCAGGCTAAAAAATGCCATCCTTAGCCCTAGTGATAATAGGATGTGAAGACATAATCAAGGGTTTAGATTCTATCCTAGATTCATGGATAATAGAATTATCAAATTTTGGTATAAGAACTTCTTAATCTATAACATATGTATCAACAAATTTGTTTGTCCTAGTACTAGTACTTTGTTGGATTTAGAACCATTAGGCAGTTACGTTAGAATAGAGATTATATATTTAGGCATGTAAAGTATGGTAAATAGGAATAAATGGATGAGTAGGTAGTAAAGAAGAAATATGAAAAATAGTGAAATAATGGATTTGAAGAAAAAAAAGAGGAAAGAACGTTCTTGAAAAAAGAGATAATTGGAAATGTATAGTTGCCTTAAAGGTTCTGAACTTTTATAACCCTTATGCTTGCTACTATACCCTAGGAAAATACATTCCACATATCTAAAATCAAATTTATCCTTGTTATAGTGACTAGTGAGGAAAAAAAACACATCCAAAAACTTTAAGATGTTTATAACTAATGATAGTAGAGAAATAGTGTCTCAAAGGGTGTTTTACCTTTTAAGGTTGGAGTAGCAACCCTATTGATCAAATGATAGTAGTTAGGTTAGCATCACCCTAATGAGTTAAGGGCATAGAATAAGTTGCTAGAAAGGTGAGACCAATCTTAACAAGGTGTCTATGTTTTCTTTCTATAGTGCCATTTTGATGGTAAGTATATGGGCAAGTTACTTTATAAGTAAAGCCATTAGATGAAAGGAATTTACTAAAGGCATGAAATTCACCCCTAATCAAATTGAATGAATTTGATTTTAGTGTTTAATTGAAGTTTAATCATACATTTAAATTTCATAAAAGTAGTAAAGGTATTTGTCTTCTCTTTCAACAATTATACCTAAGAACGTTTAGAGAGCATCCAAAAAATTAATATAAAAAGCCATTAGATGACTTCATGGGCACATGACCTCATAGGTCATTGTGAATGAGCTATAATGGTTATATATAAACAAAACTAGACAAAGAAGGAAGTTTACAAGCCTTTTTAAGACATCATGTTTTACAAAGAACCAAAGCTAGTTTTATTATTAATTGGTTACAATGGTGGAGCACAAGTTTTATAAGTGAAGAAGGATGCCCCAATCTAAAGTTTCTAAGCTTGAAGCTAAGAAAAGGAAGACTCTAATACTAACAAGTGAGCATAAATAAAAGAATAATGCTTGATAAGTTGATTAAAGTTAGAAGTTTTGGAGTTAAAAATCATCAAAAGTGTACAAGACATCTCTAATTTAACCTGTTAACAAAATTTTCTTGGAGTCTTAAGACTTAAAAAAAGTTACTAAGTTTAGTATCTCCACCCATAAATTGAGCTTTCACCTATGGATACATCATATAGAATTTTTCTACTTCACATAAATTTTTAGCAACCCAATAGGATAGCTCAATGAAGAAATAAAACATAGACTTGGACTAGGATATAGAAATTGGACCGGTAGCCTAAAAATCAAGAAAATGTGACCAAGCCCATTATGAAAGGTAGAATTTTAACCAAAGTAAAGAAAATAGGCAAAAATGAGCCCAAACCCAAGAAGAAAAATAAAAATAAAAATAAAATTAAAGTGATAAAATAATGGTGTAATCAAGATTAGGTGACATGGTATTAAGACAAAAATTTAGCAAGTGGTATGATAATACAAGGCTTTAGGACAAAACATCTATATCCTACACTCATAATTTTAGCAAGTGGTATGATAATACATAGCATTAGGACAAAACATTTCTATCCCACACAAATAATTTCAACCAAATAATGGAGATTGAAGGATTAGAAATTTACCACTTAAAAAGGCAAACCTATCATAATTGATTAAGACAAAAGAAAAAGTAAATAAATCCCTAAATCAAAGGGACTTTGTCCCATATCTTAAGAACATATTATCATAAAATACAAATCTCCTTTTCCTATGCATATCTTGACTAAGGAAAAGGAAGATAAGAACATAAGTTGTTTTTTTTTCAAAAATTCAACCAAGTGTAACCTAATTGTGATAAGGTAGACCCATGATCACGAAAGGTGAATTATTTGGTGGTCTATATAAGAAAACCCACCCTTACAACATTAGAATTTTGTCTAAGTGAGGGAGAGGAAACATAAAAGCAAGGTAGAGTGAGGAAAGGAGAGGAAGAAAGGAAGAAAGAGGAAGGAGAAGTCTAGGGGACTAAGTGCTCTAGGTAAGTTTAACAATATTTCTTTTTGAAAAAAAGTTTTGAAACTTGTAATATTTATATGGGATTTTGATCTTAGAACTTTGATGATTGGTCATGGATGTTGCTATATCATGTTACATATTGTGTATGTTTGAATACTTAGGTTGGTGTAGATAGTTCTGCATGGGTATGGCTATGGGTGGCAGAATTTTAAGCTTTTGTATTTTACTTTCTAGAAATATTTTATAGGGAATATAAACAAATGGTTAACATAACAAATGTATATTTATGTCTCACAGATTTTTAGCCACTGGAATCATTCAATTTAGAGTTCATATGAGGTAGATATGGTCCAATTAGTTAACACACATCAGAAAATGGTTAATTAAGGAAGAATATGTTAGGATAGCTTCGGTGTTTTAATTTCTGGGAACATTTTATAGGGAATATGAACAAATGGTTAACATAACAAATGTATATTTATGTCTCACGGATTTTTAGCCACTGACATCATTCAATTTAGAGTTCATATGAGGTAGAGATGGTCCGATTAGTAAACAAAGCTCAGAAAATGGTTGATTAGGGAAGAATATGTTAGGATAGCTTCGGTGTTTTAATTTCTGGGAACATTATATAAGGAATTAAAATAAATGGTTAACATATGAATTATTGATATATGTGTCACGGATTTTGAACCACTGGAATCACTTAATTTGAAATTCTTATGAGGGAGCTATGGACAGATTAGTAGGTAGAGGTCAGAACCTATCAGAGAAGAAATAACATGTACATTGAGGGAGTAATATCACATTGATTTTTTAATATTTCGCTACAATGTTCAACATAATAGTTTTAGATAATTGTTTTATCGTGAAATTGACACCAAGAGCACTTACATCGGAGTTAAATTGAGGGAGTTATAATCTGATTAGTAAGAGAAGGTTAAATAGGATGAAAACCTGCATCAAGAAAATGAAGAAATAAAATTAATATTTAAAAAGAAGATGAATCTTATAAATGAAAATAATAAATGACTAGTATAGCCATAGCCATTGCCATTGTATGAACTTCTTACCATCTTAAGTGTAAAATTTTGACATGAAAATATTTTATAAAGTGATATTTGAAATAGTTATGTTCATGGCATGATTACCAAAGATTTTTGGTAATAGTTATATTTTGATGAACATACTTGTTATTGAAAGTATATTTTTGGCTATCATTGTGAAAAGAAAAGAAATGAGTACGGTCACATGGCAATCCGTGTGGTGCACCAGTAGGGTACGCCCTACCAACAGTTATGATCATGTTAATGAGAAAAAAAAAGAGAGAGTGGGCCATGTCGGACGGAGCGAGAAAAACCCGTACCGGAGAGTAGAAAATACTCACCCTGACCGGGGTAGCTTGATATGAGAATAAATTGATCGTCATCATATGATATTCTGAAAATAATTAATCCTGTCATACATGTCATTAATGTACGATTCTCATGTGCATAGATATAGTGCATTCATGTGATCAAAGATATTTACTGTAGTTTATACAGCTGAATATGACGTGATGAGCTATATTGATGATGATTTATTGTTGAACTTACTGGGATTTAATTCTCACTATATTTCCATATCATGTTCAAAAAATTAGTTATGCAGATTTTTCTATGGCTCTGACTTTTAGTGCACATTGGATCGAGTACTTTATGTTGGGAAGATCCCATAAGCAAATAAAATGTTTGTGGTCGAGTTGGTTTAGATCCGGTGAAGGTGCAACCACCCGCACCTATATCTCCAGAATTGGTTAACCAGAATAAATAAGATGTAGATTTTTATATGTTTGATATGTTGTACGTATGTTTTGATTAATGACATGTATGTAAACTCTGTATTGTATAAATTAAATAAATGTTATTTTGAGTTAAGTTGTAACGAGGTAATAACTTCATGGTATTTAAAAAAAAATTGATACTTAAATGGAGTTGTTACATAATTGGTATCAGAGCAGATTGATCATTGATGGCCAGTGGGTGGATGGTTATCTGAATCGATCTTATAGTGTCTTGAGTATGTTTGTGGTTGTCCTGTGTAGGGAATCAATGAATTCATATAGGTAAGAAATTACTAGTGTTTCCTATCTATATGTCGAGGTGGTGTTATGACTGCTGTTAAATATTTTTGAACTAACTATTGGGCTTGATCACCTCAATAGCAGCATAACTTTATTTTTGCCATAGTAGGAAATGACACCACCAAGGAGGAATCCAGAAAATAATGTGAAGGAAACCCTACACAACCTGGCCACGGCAATTCGAGACCAAGTCATGACCACTAACTAAATTCTACAATACCCCCAAAATGCTAATAACTCGAATGGTGTTAACAACCAGATGACTGGAAATGATAACGGCATATCCGAGTTCCTGAGGACTAGGCCACCTTGTTTTCAAGGTGGCTTTGACCCGATTGTAACTGAAAGATGGATAAGGGAGTTAGAGAAAATCTTTGAAGTGTTGGGTTGTACTGAGGAGCAGCTAGTAATCTTCGCTGCATATATGCTAAAAGATGAAGCAGAATACTGGTGGTGGAGAGTTAGAGAACTTTTAGCTCACCAGGGAAGGCAGATCACTTGGCAGGTGTTCAAAGACACCTTTTTGGAAAAGTACTTTCCAAGTACTGTGCGGGCGAAGAAGGAGATCGAATTTCTCCAACTCAAGCAAGGCAGCATGACCATAGACCAGTACATCGCGAGATTTGAGGAGTTGTCTAAGTTATCCTCTTACCTGTGATTTAACCCAGATGAAGCATGGAAAGCTGTTAAGTTCGAAGAAGGACTGAACCTGGAGATAAAGAATGCTGTTATAGCTATGGAGATGAGGGAGTTTGTACCTCTGATAAATAAATGCAGACTCTTGGAGAAGAGTTTGAAGCCAGTGGAGGATGAGAAACAAAGACGGGACTTTTGGAAAAGGAAGAATGGGCCATAAAATTCTGACAGAAATGTCAGAGGAAAAGGACAGGGTACTGGCAAGAGGCCAATGACTGTGAGTCTTCGACCCTTCCAACAAGACCTTGCTCCAGTCAAGTGCACTAAGTGCGAACGCATGCATGGTAATCGACCATGCTACATGGGACAAGATGTCTGCTTCAACTGCGGACAGAATGGTCATTTTGCGAGAAACTGCCCACAGAATGTGGGGAAGCAGCCAAAACAGAGGCCTCAAGTGAAAGGAAGAGTTTTCACCCTGAGCGGCCAAGAGGTAGCTCAATCTTCTGAAATGATTCAAGGTACATGCTATATCTATGGATTTGCTCTTATGGTGTTGTTTGACTCTGGTGCTAGTCATTCTTTTATATCAAAAGAATGTATTAGGAAGTTTCAGTTTCCTATTTCTGAAACTCCCTATGAGCTATCTATAGTTACCCCCACAAGGGAAAGGGTATTAACTTTCTCTGTATGTAAAGACTGTCAAATCATCATCCAGGAGAAAACTTTTTCTATAGACCTCGTCTGTTTACCTTTAAGAGGTATTGAGGTCATTCTAGGGTTAGACTGGATGTCTAGAAGTTGTGTCTTGCTGAATTGTTGTAACAAGACCGTTGAATTTCTATCTCCTACTCCAAAAGAAGAGGTGCAGTTATTGATGCTTAATGCCAATCAAGTTAATAGGGAGTTGAAGAATGGAGTACTTGGATACATTCTCTTGCACTTATCAAATCTAAAAGTTAAAGCAAAGTTTGATGAAATTCCAATAGCCAACGAATTTTCTAAAGTATTTCTATCAGATATTCCAGGCTTACCTCCCAAGAGAGAGATAGAATTTTCTATTGATCTCTTACCTTGGACAGGGCCTATCTCTATTACACCATATAGAATGGCCACAAAAGAACTACAGGAACTCAAAAAACAGTTGGAGGAACTATTAGACAAGCAATTCATTAGACCGAGTGTATCACCTTGGGGAGATCCTGTATTGTTTGTTAAGAAGAAAGACAGGAGTTTGAGACTATACATAGATTACAGACAGCTGAATAAGGTGACTATAAACAACAAGTACCCTCTCCTTAGGATAGATAACTTATTAGATCAATTGAAAGGAGCCTCTATCTTTTTTAAGATTGACTTGAGGTCGAGATATCATTAGATTAGGATCAAGGAGGATGATGTACCAAAAATTGCCTTCAGGACTAGGTATGGGCACTATGAGTTTCTGGTAATGCCCTTCGGGTTGACGAATGCACCTACAATTTTTATAGATTACATGAATCACATTTTTCGACCCTACCTAGATCAATTTGTTGTAGTGTTCATTGATGACATCTTGATATATTCTAAGAGTGAGAAAGAACATGAACAACATCTCCGAATCGTGCTGCAATTGCTGAAAGAGAAAAAGTTATATAACAAATTAGAGAAGTGTAAATTTTGGCTGTTAGAGGTAAAGTTTCTCGGACATGTCATCTCTAATAGAGGGGTAGCCGTAGATCCTAGCAAGACAGAAGCAGTGATTCAGTGGGAGAGACCAAAGACGGTTACGGAAGTCAAAAGTTTCCTGGGTTTGGCAGGATACTACATGAGGTTTATACAAAACTTCTCTTGTATAGCCTTGCCATTGACTAAATTGACCAGGAAGGGAAGTCCTTTTAAATGGACTGATCAATGTAAAGCTAGTTTCCAAGAGTTTAAGACAAGACTGACCACTTCTCCTGTTTTAATTATTCCAGACCCCACAGGATATTTTGAAGTGTATAGTAATGCTTCAAAGAAAGGGCTAGGGTGTGTGCTAATGCAAGACAAGAAAGTAGTTGCTTACGCCTCTAGACAACTAAGACCCCACGAAGAAAACTATCCAACCCATGATCTTGAATTGGCGACAGTGGTGTTTACTTTAAAGATTTGGCGACATTACTTATACGGAGCAACCTTTGAAGTATATTGCAATCACAAGAGTCTTAAATATCTCTTTGATCAAAATGAGTTAAATATGAGGCAACGAAGATGGGTGAAATTTCTCAATGACTACAAGTTTGAGATAAAGTATCATTCAGAAAAGGCGAATGTTGTAGCTAATGCCTTAAGTCGAAAATCTCTACACATGGGCCAGATGATGCTGTATGAGATGCAAATGCTAGAGGAGTTTCAGAATTTGAAGCTGGACACTACTTTTTCCTCAAAGAAGCCAATCATTAATGGTTTAAGTATAGGGTGTGACCTTAGAGCCCAGATCAAAGAGGCTCATGTTCACAACCAATACTTACAGGATCATAAAGTTCAAGGAAATTTTTCTGTCATGGAAGATGGAGCAATCATGTATCAAGAAAGGATTTGTGTCCCTCAAGAACGAGAGTTGAGGACTAAGATCTTGCAGGAAGCGCATCAAAGTAAATACACAGTCCATCCTAGATGCACTAAAATGTACCAGGATTTAAAGAGGATGAATTGGTAGCCAGGGATGAAAAAGGACATTGTCGAGTTTGTGGCAAAATGTCTCATTTGTCAAAAGGTGAAGGTGGAGCGTCAAAAGGTGAAGGTGGAGCATCAAAAGCCAGCGGGATTTTTACAACCTCTTGAGATCCCTAAATGGAAATGGGACAGTATCTCAATGGACTTTTTTGTGGGATTACCTAAGATTTTAGTGGGACATGACTCTATCTGGGTAATAGTTGACAGATTAACCAAATCTGTTCACTTTTTACCCATAAAAATTAACTATTCACTGGATAAATTAGCCAAATTGTACATCCAGAAAATAGTTAGACTGCATGGAATTCCCTTAAATATCATTTCTGATAGAGATCTGAGGTTCACATCGAGGTTTTGTAAGGCATTGCAGAAAGCTTTTGGTACTCAGTTGCGGTTCAGTACTGCCTACCATCCTCAGACTGACGGACAGACAGAACAAACCATTCAAACCCTAGAAGATATGTTGAGGGTATGTGTGATAGAGCAAGGTAAAGGATGAGATATGTACCTACCTTTAGTAGAGTTTGCTTATAATAATAGCTATCACTCTAGTATTAAGATGGCCCTATATGAAGCTTTATACGGTAGAAAGTGCCGATCTCTACTATGTTGGTTTAAGGTAGGAGAAAAGAACTTGTTGGGTCCTGATCTAGTTCAACAAACCACTAAACAAAAGGTTTATACGAGACAAAATACTTATAGCTCAGAGTCGGCAAAAGAGTTACTACGATAAAAGATATAGACCTCTAGAGTTTGAGGAAGGAGACCATGTATTTCTGAAACTTTCCCCGACTACTGGAGTTGGTAGGTCTTTCAAAACAAGAAAGTTAAGTCCGCGATTTTTGGAACCCTACCAAATTCTGAAGAAAGTAGGGACATCGGCATATCAAGTTGCTCTTCCACCTAATATGTCCAACCTGCATAATGTTTTCCATGTATCACAGCTTTGGAAGTATCTTCTAGACTCCTTACATATGATACGAGATGAACCAATCAAAATAAAGGAGAACATGACTTACCAGCTAGTACCAGCATCTATATTGGACACTGATGTGAAGCAATTGCGGAACAAAACTATTCCCCTAGTTAAGGTGTTATGGGAAGGTTTGATTCCGGAAGAAGAAACTTGGGAGCTAGAAGAAGTCATGAGGAAGAAATATCCGAAATTGTTCTTATTAGGTAATTTCTAAAATTTTGACGACAAAATTTCTTTTAGGGGGAGAGAAATGTAACATCCCTAATTTCGTTTCATGTATTAATGAAAGTACAAAAGTATTCAAAGTAACATTCGTAATTTCATTTCTTTTATTGGTAAAGGTACATAAATATTTAATTAAGGAAATAAAATATATTAGACAATTTTTAGATATCTAAGGAAATATAATCCTTAGAAATTCTTCACATTACGTGTATGTATAGAAATGTTCTAATATTAATGGAATAGGTAAAGAAAGAAAACCTAAGAGGAAATATTAGAAATAAACATGCTAAAGAAAGGTGAAATTCTTAGGTAAGGAAGATAAATTTTTGTGAAGTAAGTAAATGTCTTAAAATTTCAAGAAGATCGGATTCGGGTAATTTTTCTTAATTTAAGAGCAAAAGTTACTAAGTTTAGTATCTCCACCCATAAATTGGGCTTTCACCTATGGATACTTCATATAGAGTTTTTCTACTTCACATACATTTTTAGCAACCCAATAGGATAGCCCAATGAAGAAATAAAACATAGACTTGGATTAGGATATAGAAATTGGACCGGTAGCCCAAAAATTAAGAAAATGTGACCAAACCCATTATGAAAGATAGAATTTTAACCAAAATAAAGAAAACGGGCAAGAATGAGCTCAAACCCAAGAAGAAAAATAAAAATAAAAATAAAATTAAAGTGATAAAATAATGGTGTAATCAAGATTAGGTGACATGTCATTAAGATAAAAATTTAGCAAGTGGTATGATAATATAAGGCTTTAGGACAAAACATCTATATCCTACACTCATAATTTTAGCAAGTGGTATGATAATACATAGCATTAGGACAAAACATTTCTATCTCACACAAATAATTTCAACCAAATAATGGAGATTGAAAGGTTAGAAATTTGCCACTTAAAAAGGCAAACCTATCATAATTGATTAAGACAAAAGAAAAAGTAAATGAATCCCTAAATCAAAAGGACCTTGTCCCATATCTTAAGAACATATTATCATAATTTTCAAAATACAAATCTCCTTTTCCTATGCATATCTTGACTAAGGAAGAGGAAGATAAGAACATAAGTTGTTTTTTTTTTCCAAAAATTCAACCAAGTGTAACCTAATTGTGATAAGGTAGACCCATGATTACGAAAGGTGAATTATTTGGTGGTCTATATAAGAAAACCCACCCTTACAACATTAGAATTTCGTCCAAGTGAGGGAGAGGAAACATAAAAGCAAGGTAGAGTGAGGAAAGGAGAGGAAGAAAGGAAGAAAGAGGAAGGAGAAGTTTAAGGGACTAAGTGCTCCAGGTAAGTTTAACAATATTTCTTTTTGAAGAAAAGTTTTGAAACTTGTAATATTTATATGGGATTTTGATCTTAGAACTTTGATGATTGGTCATGGATGTTGCTATATCATGTTACATATTATGTATGTTTGAATACTTAGGTTGGTGTAGATAGTTCTGCATGGGTATGACTATGAGTGGTAGAATTTTAAGCTTTTGTATTTTACTTTCTAGAAATATTTTATAGGGAATATGAACAAATGGTTAACATAACAAATGTATATTTATGTCTCACAGATTTTTAGCCACTGGAATCATTCAATTTAGAGTTCATATTAGGTAGATATGGTCCGATTAGTAAACACACGTCAGAAAATGGTTAATTGGGGAAGAATATGTTAGGATAGCTTCGGTGTTTTAATTTCTGGGAACATTTTATAGGGAATATGAACAAATGGTTAACATAACAAATGTATATTTATGTCTCACAGATTTTTATCCACTGACATCATTCAATTTAGAGTTCATATGAGGTAGAGATGGTCCGATTAGTAAACAAAGGTCAGAAAATGGTTGATTAGGGAAGAATATGTTAGGATAGCTTCGGTGTTTTAATTTCTGGGAACATTATATAAGGAATTAAAATAAATGGTTAACATATGAATTATAGATATATGTGTCACGGATTTTGAACCACTGGAATCACTTAATTTGAAATTCATATGAGGGAGCTATGGACAGATTAGTAGGTAGAGGTCAGAACCTATCAGAGAAGAAATAACCTGTACATTGAGGGAGTAATATCACATTTATTTCTTACTATTTTGCTACAATGTTCAACATAATAGTTTTAGATAATTGTTTTATCTTGAAATTGACACCAAGATCACTTACATCGGAGTTAAATTGAGGGAGTTATAATCTGATTAGTAAGAGAAGGTTAAATAGGATGAAAACCTGCATCAAGAAAATGAAGAAATAAAATTAATATTTAAAAAGAAGATGAATCTTATAAATGAAAATAATAAATGACTAGTATAGCCATAGCCATTACCATTGTATGAACTTCTTACCATCTTAAGTGTAAAATTTTGACATGGAAATATTTTATAAAGTGATATTTGAAATGGTTATGTTCATGGCATGATTATCAAAGATTTTTGGTAATAGTTATATTTTGATGAACATACTTGTTATTGAAAGCATATTTTTGGCTATCATTGTGAAAAGAAAAGAAATGAGCACGGTCACATGGCAATCCGTGTGGTGCACCAGTAGGGCACGCCCTACCAACGGTTATGATCATGTTAATGAGAAAAGAAAGAGAAAGTGGGCCATGTCGGACGGAGCGAGAAAAGGCCGTACCGGAGAGTAAAAAATACTCACCCTGACCGGGGTAGCTTGATATGAGAATAAATTGATAGTCATCATATGATATTCTGAAAATAATTAATCCTGTCATACATGTCATTAATGTATGATTCTCATGTGCATAGATATAGTGCATTCGTGTAACCAAAGATATTTACTGTAGTTTATACAGCTGAACATGACGTGATGAGCTATATTGATGATGATTTATTGTTGAACTTACTGGGATTTAATTCTTACTATATTTTCATATCATATTCAAAAAATTAATTATGTGAATTTTTCTATGACTCTGGCTTTTAGTGCACGTTGGATCGAGTACTTTATGTTGGGAAGATCCCAGAAGCAAATAAAATGTTTGTGGTTGAGTTGGCTTAGATCTCGGTGAAGGTGCAACCACCCGCACCTATATCTCCGGAATTGGTCAACCAGAATAAACACGATGTAGATTTTTATATGTTTGATATGTTGTACGTATGTTTTGATTAATGACATGTATGTAAACTCTGTATGTATAAATTAAATAAATGTTATTTTGAGTTAAATTGTAACGAGATAATAACTTCATGGTATTTAAAAAAAATTGATACTTAAATGGAGTTGTTACAATAATGAGACTAACAATACATCTAAATTTTAGTAAGAACTCTTAAACAACTAACCTACCTACACTACAAATAAGTATCACAAGATATAAGGCTGCTATAAGTAAAGACTTAAATAAAGGTATGAAATTATGGTATTCCTGTGAAAGGAAAAAATTTTGAACTGCCACTTATAATATGTTAAGATCAAAGAAGTATGAAAATCAATGGCAATGTCTATATAGTGGAAATGAAAATCTCTAAAACTTTTAATGTGGATAATGTCTATCCTTATCCCCCATCTAAAGAGCCATTGTATCCTAAAGATGATAGTGATTTGCAAACAAGTTCTTCTTTAAGAGACAAAGAACATAATATGAATGGAATTCAAAATTTGAAGACTTGAAATGGAATTATTTTGAAGATGTTTGGAAGTATATATTAGGAATATTATAATGTTTTTAAATTTACTTTTTAGTTTTGATTTTCAATTTGACAACTATGCAAGTGCACATATCGTGACTGTAATATAGTGAATGAGTAGAGATCGTATCCTATGAGAAATCAATAAAATCCTAGTTAACTATTAAATCTTAACCTCCCAACTTTGTTCAAACCAATCGATTAACTAACTAATATGCACACAAAAAAACTAAAATTATAGACAAATATCAAACCTCTAACTACCTATAGAGAATTGCCTAAGAATTTCAACTTCACGTAATTTTTTACCCCTTCCTTATTACTTATTATAATATCCAGAATTGTTGATCACAACACTACTCTATTTACAAGTCTCTCTCAAAATCATATAAATGTAATTCTTCTTAACCAATTGGAGTGTACTATCATAGACACCCAAAATTAATAAAACATTACTTCTAAAAATAACCTACAATAGCCAGAGTAAGGGTCAAATCTATAGAGAGTGTGTAGTTTTTTTTTATAATTTTATAAATAAATATGGGGGTTTGAATGCAAGGGAAACCAATTCAAAGAGAAAATATCTAAGAATTAATTCAAATCATAGTAAAGAAAATCAATCAATTAACGAGCATCGGTTTAGGTTAACTTCCACCATCAAATTTTTACCACTAATAATTGATATTAATATAACCTAATTCACTTGAATATTCATTGTTGGATTAATTTCCTATCCCTCCTTAAGTGCAATTAATTAGACTACATGCAACCTAATTAATGCTAATGACTAAACCATCGCAAACAAGGACTCAAGATTTAATCTAGAAATTACATTAAGAATCAGAGAGATCAGTGAAGCTAAAAAACACAAACAAAAGTGACTACATTTAATTTAGTTGAATGTTCCTCCTAGGTTTTAACAATTCCTAGTGCAACAAATTATAACTCCTAATTTCTTCACAAATTAAAGTGATCAAACAATTTTGGGTTTGATATCTAATTTAGCAATAAATTGAATTAATTAATAAACTAGAGGCCCTTGCCAACAATCAAACAAACCAATCATAAAATCAAACTCAAAAGAACAATCATTACTTAAAATAAATTGAATAATTAAGGACAAATTCTAACCTGACAATGCCATTAAATCTGATGTTTCAATATTATTTGACCAATTAAAGAAATCTAGCCATGCAAGGCAATAAAAAATCTATATAGAAATTTAAGAAAAATAGGGAAGATGGATTATATCTTATTAATGAGATGATTAACCATATATTTATACTTAATAAGGTCTATCAAACTCCTAGATTTAGTCTGACTTGAATTTGGCTTAGAGGATTCATAGCCCAACTTAAAGTCCTTTTGTTTGGGATTTAAAATTTTGGTAGGTAATTGCACTAGCATCATGATGATGAGGTATTAAGTTACTGTTTCTTGAACTTTTCATTCTAGTGTCATGGCACTAAGAATCCACCATCGCAACATTAAGCCTTCTGGATTTCAACTAATCCTAGAGTTTTCTAGAAAAGTTGGCATCATAATGGTGGATAGTTAGCATCATGACAGTGTGAATCCACTATCGCAACATTTTCTTTTATCCTACAAAGCAAAACACAAATTTAAACATAATCCTAATTTATTTTACTCAAAAGCTAATAAAATTCTAAATTAAAGATACTTATTATGAGTGTAAATTCATTCATCAAATTCCCTTAAACTTAATGTTTTACTTATCCTTGAGCAAAATAACAAACTAAAGTTGAAAATAAATTCAAAGTCTTATAATGAGTGTCAGGCTATTTTGACTTACTATTCATTTCCTTAGAGATTTAAATGAATATGTAACTTAAGAAAAATTTCAAAAAGATCACAGTTATCTACAAACTTAACTTATGTGCAATTTATATATTATTATTTTGAATCTTAAGTATGTGTGTGACCTTGGACCACTTGACATCTTGCACTCGAATGAGTTTATGCAACCCAACCTAAAAATTTGAAGTGTAGACTTTTAGATAATTGAAGTTTTAAGAACTTCATAGGCCTATTTTTTATGTTACTCTTCATTAATATAAGCTACACACTACACCTAAGATTAATAGGACTTCTTTAAGTTTGTAATATGGTTAGAGTATAAGGTAAGATAAAATATGGTATTTTAGGCTTAACTCACCCAACAACACACAATTATTCTGAGTCCTTCCCTTGAGCTTCTTTAAGTTTGAAGGGATTTTTCACTTAAACTCATTTTCTTATGCTCCTTTATCACTAAAATGTTTATTCACATTTTTCTTCTTTAAATTTTTATTTTTATTTCCCATTTTTTTCTTTTTCTCCTCACTCGTGCTATTTTTTTTCTTTTTCCTTTGATAATTTTGAATTTCAACTTCATTCTTTTTTTGACTTTCTTTCCATGCTCCACCCTTCCACCTTTTAACAATAAATCCCTTAACAAGATTTTCCAATAATAATTATGCATATATAAGTGAATAGGGTAAAGATATAAGGAAAAAAATTTTAATTTTAACTTAGAAAACTTATATGAATGAAAAAGTTCAATTATATTCAAAATAGGGGAACTAGGGATATCATCATTTATAGGTAGTCTTGAAAGGCTCAATTTGTCCAATAATGTCTAAATTATCTCATAAATAAAGTGCTAGGCTAGGAATTTGCTTTAAACGATAAATAAATAAGTTTTAGAGTCCTATTGAGATTATATAATTATTTTTTAGTGATATAAAATTTCTCTAAGTGAAAGATAATTTAAATAACCAAAGTTAGGTACTTAAGATTTTCAAGATTCTTAAGTTAAATACAAATTTCATAAAAAAAAAAATTAAATTCACACATAAATATACTACTTTTTTTCTCATTTTTCAAAAGCTATAAAATTTTAAATCAATCAAATCATTGGATGTTGGCAATGTCTAAACCAACAAGGCACATAAAAAGAATTTGTACATATACTCACATAATTCACAATTTGCTAACGTTATAAAGATGGCTTCATTGGTGAAAAACAAACATTGTAATTCAAAATGGGGTTCATTCATTCATTCACATTCAAATTCAATTTATATAGTCATGTAGTCATTTAGTACAAATAATCAATTTTGTACCCATCCTGAAACTTAAATTTACATTGTCCTCAATGTAACGATAAAATAAAAATAAAGGGAAAATAAGGAAAAAAAAATTAAGCTAGTACTATGGACTTCCCTGTCTAAATATCTTCATCTTTATTCTGGTATATGGGGTCCTTAGCTCTAAATATAGGGGCTTGGTGGAATGCTAATAATCGAGGTATCTATGCTAGTGTATCACCAATTTATAAGATACATTGTTTAAGTACCCGAGCTAATGCAATATATCACTAAGTATAATGTCGTGCCAATGTTGTATAGCAGTCAACATAATACTAAGCCATAGCTGCATAGGAATCAGTGAGATACTGGACTATATCCCTCATGTCCTGCCTTAAGTTCTGAGTCTACTCCCAAATATGATCAATGGTATATGGGGCTGTAACTTTTTCTGGCTAAGTGGCCCGGCTGCTGGGGCTAAGCTGGCCTCTACTTTTGCTGTTAGTGCTCCTTTAAGTCCCTTGTACTTCTGAATGTCAAGTGCAGTGATAACCTTTATTAGATGCACCAAGGCTTCTCTAGAATCCCATTGGACTTTGGCTTGACTGCATAATGTAGTGATAAGGCCAAGGGAAAATTAATAAGGTCGTAACCTTTGCATAAATGCACTACACTTGTGGATAAGCTTACCCACATCTGTAAAAAGGCCCTCCATCAAGGCATAAATTAGCGATGCCCTTTCTTTTCTCACGTCATTTTCACGTAACACTAGCATCAAATGAGTTGCTATGAAGTAGTACTATGCCTTGGTGCATTTATTTATGGGGCTCTTGTCAAAGTGGTTTGGTTCATCACTAATAGTCTACCTCTATTAGGCTCCTAGTGTGTAAATAGTTTTGATCACTTTATTCAGGTTAATTTACCCTTGAGTAAATATGCTATATTCATCATCTTCAATGTTAGGTAGGGAGTAATATATGTTGATTGCCTGGGGGTGAATGACACTTATTTCCCCTTCACTAAAGCCATATTGTATTTATAAGTTTTGGCATTAAGTAAGACTTATGCACCACTAGTACTACCCTGACCTTAGGGTGTTTGCAGAATAACTCCCAACCCCTATTTAGTATGTCCCATCTATAAGGAAGGTATAAGTCTAATAACTATAAACCTCTTTCTTAAATAAGGCTCTTATTGATAACCACCCTAATGTGGTGGTTATAGATCTCTTCACTCACAAAAATGCTCTGGTCGAAAGCCAAGGTTTGCTCCACTTTCTTTTTTTTTCTTTGATACCCGAGCTCGAGATTTCTTGGGTGCTATAGTTCAATCTTAAACTAGCTCAAAGTGAAAACCAAAGGGTGTGCTGAGGACTTGTGCCAATGTTAATGTCAATGTCAATGTCAGTGTTAATGGACTAGAGATAGAGTTTTAGATTATGTCATTGGGGACATACGAATTTCTTTGAGTAGGTGGTGTTCACTTGATGACTTGAGCATAAAAAATTCTCAATTCTTGGAAAGATTTACCCAGAAATGGCTTTGATCCCTATTCAAGTAACTTGATGCATGCATGTGTATAGGCCAATGCCTTTTAATGTTTGTAATTGTCTGGCCAATAGCTATCTTGTGCTCCTTGAAAATATGCACAAGCTTTTCCTTTTGCAATGCATTAAGCTTCCTGTAGATGATCATTGGAGATTATTGTCTTTCTCTAGGGATTATGTATTTTAAGTGGCTGGGAAACATCTTCAAATATTGAATAGGAACCTACAAAACAAAGGGTACAAGTATCTCAGTAGAAATTGGCAATGTACTATGAGATGCCTTACCTTATTGCTACAAATTTAAGGCTTGATTTAATGGCTCCTCAGCCTCTTTCTTAGCAGACTTACTAGTGGCATTATCTTGTGCTAAATAATTAATTACATTAATAAAATAGACAAGGTTAATATCATCCCTAAGACAATTCATGGCATTACAAATGTTAAACTTAATGATATCATCCTCAAAATCCATAATAAATGTGCCACTATGAATATCTACTTTAGTTTTAGATGTCTTTAAAAGTGATATTCCCAGTAGAATATAAGTATTTTGATTCTCATTGTCCATATCAAGCACATAAAAATTAGTTGAAAAATTAAATTGTTTATTTGCACAAGCATATCGTTAACTACACCCTTGAGGATAAGTGTTAGATTTGTCGGCCAATTATACTGCTACACTGATTATTTATAAAGGTCCAAGTTTTAAAGAAGTATAAACAGAATATGGCATGACATTAATAGATGCTTTTAAATCTAGCATGGATTTCTCAATTTTAGTGTTACTTATATTGCAAGGGATAGATAACATACATGGATCTTTGTATTTTGTAAGGAGTTTTTTTTTAAAAAAAAATTACAACAACATTTTCCCCCCCATCTAGTTTTTCACTCTTTAATTTTTTAATTCCTCTTATCCTTACACAATTCTCTCAACATAGCGATGCACTTATTTAATAACATAAAAAAAAATATTTAACTTGCATTTACGAAAATTTTCATATAAATATGAATTCTTTTCATAATTCCTAACCTCTCCTAAAGCTTAAGGAAAATAGGGTTCTAGTTTATAATAAAAAAGAGGCGGGTGTCCTTCTTCTCCTCTTCTTATTTTGAAAGTGTGAGGACTAGACTCTCAACCTTACCACTTCTCAATTTGATTACACTTACATTCCCTCTTGAATTTAGTATAGTTTGAGAGGGTAATTTACCTAATTTTTGAGCTTTTAACAAGCTAATTGCGGTTGCCTTCTGTTCCATCTGATTTTTCAAAATTTAAATACTAACCTTCACCTTTTGTTGAAACTACTTCATATCCTATTAAAATTGCAATGTGTTAGTAGTGATGGATTTGACAATGTGGGCTAATTTAGATGGGTATGGCTACTAGCATTGTTGGTAATTTAGACGTCTTTGAGCAACTAATGGATTCCTAAAGCTAAGATTTGGATGATCCCTCTATCCCAGATTGTATGTGTTTTTTAGTAGGGATCATATTTCCTATGTGGTTGACCAAAAAAATCACTTATTACGTTTATTTGTAATGTAGATTCCTCTTGAAGAGTTGGGTGCATATCAATTAGGTGCCTAATTATCGAACAAATACCATAAGCCTTTACTGTTTGCATATCATTACCTATAGGAATTTGATGAATAAGAGAAGTTAGGCTACTAAATTGTTTCTCAAGAGATGAGATACTTACCTTATTAGCATGCCTTGATAGATGATTAGGCCTAGTACCAAATTACTGAGCATGTTTGTAATAAAATTTTTTGTAGCTTCAAGAGTTTTATCCATTGAAGTTTCTCTTCTAGTTACATCAATCATGCTCCTCTCAGTGGATAGAAGGCCTTCATAAAAATATTAAATTAACAACTGCTCACTAATTTGATGATGGGCATAGCTTGTACACAACTTTTTGAATCATTCCTAGTAATCATAAATGGATTCTCCATTATGCTACCTCACACCACAAATTTCTTTTCTAATGTTGGCTGCCCTTAAGATTGAGAAATATTTTTCTAAAAATAACCTCTTTATCTCATCCCATGTGGTAATGGTTCCAAAGAATAAATAGTAGATCCAATTCTTAGTCGAATCTTTTAAAAAAACGAAAAGGCTTTCAATTTAATTTGTTTCTCTGCTACCTTTGTCGGTTTTATACTTATACAAACATGAAATTCCTTCAAATACTTGTAAGGATATTCACGTATAAGACCATAAAAATATAACAAAAATTATATAAGTTTAAATTTTAGTTTAAAATTAACAGTAGCATCTAAAGTAGGGGAACTTATACATAAAAGTTTTTTGATTCAAATCTAGAACAACGAACTCTTTAAGGTACGATTTTCAGCCATGATTTCTTCCTCCTCTATATCAGAATTTCTCCTAGCTTCCCTCCTTCCCCTATAGGATGGTAATGAGGCGTTATTTAGGATAAACAAAGCACTCAACTCTGGAAACTCTTAACAACGTATTCTGATCGACAATCATTAGGCATTGATTCGATTGCCTTCTTATTTGATGGACGCAGACTTAAGGCTGATGATAGCTTTATCGATAATGATCAATAATAGGCTCGCAATGCAGCAGCAGAGTTAAGAGGCAAACGAGAAGCAAGGCCAAGGAAGAGGCCATAATGGATGTAGGATTACCAAGTGACAATAATAGTGTCATATGTACATTTGGTGCAACTAAGTAAGCTAGCTGTATAGTTACTCAAATTGTAATTGTGTAGTTAATATTTTGGTAGTGTCCATACTTGGTATAAATAGGTGGAGCTGAGTATGTGAGAGATTATATGAATTGCGATAATTGTATTGGAGTTTTTGATCCATTTCTAAACTCAAAGCATGTTTCAAACCTAGTAAAATATTGTTTAATTTTTAAAATTGATTATAGAAACAAAAAAGGAGAAAAAAATTAAGAATTTTCTTTAAAAATAATTTTATAAAATTATTTATACTGTCAAACACTAAAAGTTCTTAAAAATTACTAAATTATATATTAGTACAATAAAAAGTGAATATTATATATAATTTATTTATTAATTAATTCTAAAAAAAATTGGTTATTCGGGCAGGGCCAAATTTAGGTCTGTTTTGATATTAAATTTTATAAATAACCTTAAATTTAAGACTCAAGTTCATTTTTTTTTGTATTGGGGCTTAATCAGTGTTCAGTGCTCAAATCTACATTTAATATTTCAAATTTTATATATATATATATATATATATATATATATATATATATAAATAGAAGGGAATAAATGTATTTAATGTAAAATTCAAGAAAAATCAAAGTATTTCACTCAATTATCTAAGAATATCAATTCAAATAATATCTAAAAAATTGTTTGGTAATAAGAAGATAAATAAAAATATAATATAAATTATTTAATATTTTATAAGACGAAAAAATATAAATTATGTAAGAAAATATACTGAAAGGAGAACTAAAGAGACTAAGCTTGCTAATTAGAAGATAAATAAAATATAATAAATATTTTTTAATAATTCAAAAAATAATAAATTTTATAATTATTAATAAAAATAGATAAAAAGATATTAAATTTTCAATTGTTAATAAGAAGAGATAACTAAAAATGTTATACTATTTTTTAAATAGAAATATTCTTTTTTGAAAATAAATTATATAAAAATAAAATGAATTAATTTTTATTTTTTCTAATTTTTATTTATTTATTATTCTATTTACGTTTTTCTAATTTTTTTTAATATTTTCTATTGATGTCTTATACTTTAATTTTATGTTTAACTATTTTTTTTTGGAATTTTTTAATATGTATTTCAATTAATAAAATAGTTTAAATTTTTTTTTTTATAAATTTCTTCATAGGAATTTTTTATATTAAATTTGTAAATTTTAAAATATTATTTCGTGTTCTACTATAATAATAATAATAATAATAATAATTGAATAGTTGAATGATAAAAAATGTAATTGATATTAAATTTTATTACGAAAAATTAACAAGCTTCAATATATATTAAAAAGAACACAGGTGAAACAATAAAAATTATTTTTTAGTAGAATAATGGTATTTATATAACTTTACAAAACTACAAAATTATTTGTACAGATTTATAACATTATGAGGTTCAATTATATGCATTGAATAATTTTTTATATCATATTCAAATGATACTTTTCTGGTTTTCTCTTTTCCAAATCCAACTTTGCATCTTTTTTGAGTTTTGGTAAACAAATAATTGATTTAATGACTCTGTTAGTTATTAAAGTTTTGTTCCATTTTTATTTTAGTCCTTATGTCATAAGTTTATAATTAAATAGTTCTAAAAATTTATAATTGAATCTTTATATATATATTTTTATTTGTGAATTGTGAAATTTTGTAAATTGAGTTGACACTTTATATAATCGACCAATAATTTAAACTAATACAGTCACATTTGGATAATTGAATTAAAGGTATACTGTTCACAAGTTCAAGTTGACACATTATTTATGGAATTTGCACTATGTTTTGGCCTTAAAATAATTTAATGCAAAAAATAATTTAATAAAATAATTTTTTTTTGTTTATGTTTTTGGACGTAGGTCAAGGCCTAAAACAAGGGTAACAAGCTTTCCTACCCTCAATTCTTGCTTTGAGGAATTGAGTAGGAGGCAGCCCTTTGCCCTAGCATATCTTTCTTCTCTCCCTTGAGAGAGGGAGTTCTGTTAGCCTTGTCTAAAGACTAGATGCTGGTAATGCTGGGGCTCAACTCATATCGGAGTAAGGAAGCAAGCTATCTTGCCTCTTTCCGAGAATGAATGACACTAATAAGAAAGTGAATTCCACCTATATGCTTTCATGCTGGAGCTTCCCACCTGATTGATTTGCTAATCGATTTGTCTAAAGGGGTGTTTAGTATACGGCAAAGTTTTTTATTTTTAGAAATTATGTTTCTTGGAAAATATGATTGATGAAAATAATAATTCTTGATAATGTATAAAATGTGTTTGGTTGGACTTTAAGATTGATGGGAATCTTAAAGTAACATTTTATGGAAAACTTTTATTTTTCTATTTGGTTATATTTAAGTTTTTTGGGAATTTTCAGTAATTTTTCAAAAATATCCCTTAACTTTTTTTAAAAAAATTATCTTATTTATTTTTTTAATAAAAAGTAAAACATAAAAGAATAAAATAAATTAAAAAATAGTTATAGTTGCCTTCTCAAAATAACGAAGGTCCTTCCTCTATGACAAAAGATGTGTAAAATTTTAAAAATAGATAATCTTATATATATAATTATATGATAGTACTATATTACAAAATAAAAAATAATATCGACATAGTATAATATTAATATTTTAAGTATAATAATTTATACAAAATATTTATGTACAAAATAAATAGTTGAAAAAATATAAAAATAGATAGAGATGAGAGATAAAATTGAACGATAAAATTATTTTTTTATTATTTAGCAAGATTTTTACTTTCATGAAAAATTTAGATTTCTACTCGTAAATAAAAAATTTTTGATAAAAGTTCTTATTAAAAATTATTCTCAAAAATTATGAATTCTTATAAATTTTATTTTAAAATTTAAGAATCAATTTAAAAATTTAATTTTTTCAAATTCAATTTCAAGTCCGACTTACCTAACCGCAGAAGTAGGACCGAGGACCAAGAGCTCGGGACCGGGGAGTTATCCTTGACCGTCTCAGCTTCCTTCCTTAGAGGAGTCTTGAGACTGCTCGGTGGGTTGATGATCTAGTTCCTTTGGAGACTCCTTCGAGTGAAGAGCTGAGCAACCGTATGAGCTGCTTGATTCCCATCGCGCTGCGGCCAAACGATCCTGATTCGTCTGCCATTAGAGGTAATCTCTTTGATCGTGCTGGGAAGAGCAGCGTCTGTATTTATCTTTATCCATCCCTCCGGTGGGGGTTTCCATCTTCTCACTTCATCTGCTTCCTCATCTCTGTTATTTATCGTGATGTGTTCTCTGCGGTTCTGCAAACTGGGTAGATTAGATATCAAGGAGAGTGATTTCTGTATGGGTCTACTAGGGTCTATTATCGTCTGTCCTTCCAGAAGAACCACATCATAATGAAACATTTAGCCATAGCTTCCTTCTCATCTATTTCCTGTGCCATACTATACATGTCTATTTTTGCCCCCAGCCGTCCCCTATTTTATGTCCTTCATGGGGGCCGATTTGAGTTTAAATATCAGCCCCAAACCACGCTGGTCTTGTGCAACAACACTTTAGAAATATATGTTCTATTGTTTCCGGGGCCTCGATGCATATAGGGCACAAAGGGTCTTGTACAATTCTTCTTCTATATAGGTTCTCCACGCTGGGTAAAGCATTGTGAAGGGTCCTACAGATAAAAATTTTGATTTTGGGAGGGATTGAGGAGTTCCAAATCTTTTCCCAGATTTTTGTGTTGAAAGACGCAGAGGTAGACACACTGCTCCTGGCTATTTCTTGTTCCCATTTTTTGGCTGTGTCATATTCACTCTTGACCCTATACTGACCGTCACTTGCCAAAGGTCAAATGAATTTATCCGGTTGAGTAAGACCGGAGAGTTGTGTTAGGCGTACGACAGTCAACGTAAATTTTGTCGTAATCGCATGAATATAGATAAACAAAGCAATAAGGTTAAAGTTAGATCGTTGATCGGAAGCAACGCGCTGTATAGCTCGAGTTTAGTGTCAAAAGAGTAAGGGCCGTTGCATCGGCGCGCCTGGATGCAGTGAAAAATAAGTAAGGGTTCTCACACTTTAATGAACGGATGTGGGTAAAGAAATTAATTTATAAAGGTAAAATCTGTTTTGGAACTTAAAATATAGGTATACTCACAGGAAAATCAATAGAAATAGTTGATACTATGATTAGGAGGAGGATCAATATCATCTGTCTACAAGAAACTAAGTAGATAGGAGAAAAGGCAAAAGAATTAAATTTTTCAAGTTTTTAGCTTTGGTATATCAGTAAGACAAGAACTAGTAATGGTATAGGTATAATAGTTGATAAGAAGTGAAGAAACAATGTAGTAGATGTGAAAATATTAGGAGATATGATTATAGTTTTAAAGATTATAGTTGAGCGGTATACTTTTAATGTGTTTAGTGTATATGGACTACAAGTTGGATTAGAGGAGCATCACAAGAGAATTTTTTGGGAGGATCTAGAAGGTTTGATTCAAGAAATACCTCTGGGAGAAAAGATTTTCCTAGAAGGGGATTTGAATGGTCATGTAAGGAGGGAATCGAAAGGATACGAGGGTATACATGGAGGTTTTGGATTAGGAGATGCAAATGAAGAGAGTAAAACTATTTTAGATTTTTTTTTAACTTATAATTTTACCATAGCAAATACTTGTTTTAGAAAGCGGATAGAACATCTTATCACATACAAGAGTGGAGGAACAAGCTCTCAAATAGATTTTTTTTTTGTAAGAAAATCAAATAGAAAGTTCTGCACAGATTGTAAAGTCATACCCGGTGAGAGTTTGGCTACTCAACACAGAGTTTTAGTTTTGAACGTACGAGTTATGAGAAGAGTAGAAAGAAAGAGTAAGAAAATAATTTTTAGAATTAGGGGGTAATATTTGAAGAATGAACAATAAAGGATTTTTCAAAGAAGAGTGGAGGAAGAGAGACTTTGGGAGGTTCAAGGAAATGCTAATGATATGTGGGACGAGATGACCAAAAGGATTAGGAATATAGCAAGAGAGATACTTGGAGAATCAAGAGGCCGTTGGACCTAAGGGTAAAGAATCTTGGTGGTGGGATGCGGAGGTGCAAGATAAAATTAAGGTTAAAAGAGAGTGTTATAAAGAGTGACACTTATGTAGAGATAATGCAAATTGGGATAAATATAAAGCGGCTAAGAAAGACGCTAAGAAGGCTGTGAGTGAAGCAAGAATTAGAGTTTTTGAGGGGTTATATCAATCTTTAGGAATTAAGGAGGGAGAAAGAAAAATTTACAAGTTTGCGAAGGGTAGGAAAAGAAAGACAAGGGACTTAGATCAAGTGAAATGTATTAAAGATGAAGAGGGTAATGTTTTGGTAAGAGAGCATGATATCCAAACACGATGGAGGAGTTATTTTTAAGGACTTTTTAACGAAGGACATGAGATGATCTGTAACTCTGACAGATTTAATATTGCAGAAGAGGACCGTAATTATACCTTTTATCATAGAATTCAAGAGTTTGAAGTAGAGAAGGCTTTGAAGAGAATAGATAATGGCAAAGCAGTAGGACTTGATAATATACTTATTGAGGTGTGGAAAAGTTTAGGAAGGAAGGGTATAAGTTGGCTCACTAAGTTGTTTAATGTGATAATGAAATCTAAGAAAATGCCGAATGAATGGAGGAGAAGTACTTTAATCCCTGTATATAAAAATAAAGGAGACATACAGAATTGTTCTAACAATCAGGGGATTAAATTCATGAGCCACACTATGAAGTTATGGGAGAAGATCATTGAGCAAAGATTAAGACAAGAGACTCAAGTTACAGAGAACCAGTTTGGATTTATGCCAGGAAGGTCAACTATGGAAGCAATTTATTTATTACGGAGATTGATGAAAAGTTATTAAAGCAGACATAAAGATTTGCATATGGTTTTTATTGATCTGGAAAAGGCATATGACAGAGTGTTAAGAGAGATTTTATGAAAGGTTTTAAAAAAGATATGGTACGTATTGCATATAGTCGAGCAATCAAAGACATGTACGACAGGATAACGACTTGCGTGAGAATACAAAATGGGGATACAAAAGATTTTTCCACAACTATTGGACTACATCAAGGGTCTTCTCTGAGTCCGTATCTTTTTAATTTGATTTTGAACGCAGTTACTGAATATATACAAGAGTTGGGGCCTCAATGCATGATTTTTGCAGATGATATAGTCTTCGTTGGTGAATCGAAAGAGGAAATAAATATAAAGTTAGAGTCATGGAGACAAGTTTTAAAAACACATGATTTTTGGATAAGTAGAAATAAAGCAGAATATATGGAATGTATTTTTAGTAAGAGACGAACAGACACGAATGTAGACGTGAAACTTGGAGACTATATATTAAAACAAGTTACAAATTTTAAATATCTTGGGTCCATTATACAAAATGACGGCGAAGTAAAGGAGGACATAAATCATAGGATTCAAGCTAGATGGATGAAATGGAGGAAAGTTTCGAGTGTCATTTGTGATAAAAAAGTGCCGCTCAAAGTTAAAAAAAAATTCTACTATACGGTTATAAGACCTGCTATATTGTATGATACTGAATGTTGGGCGGTTAAAAGACAACATGAAGATAAACTCAACGTTGCAGAGATGAGAATGTTGCGCTGGATGTGTGGACACACCAGAAGAGATATGATTAGAAATGAGTGCATTAGAGAGAAGGTTGGGATAACACCTATTGTGGAGAAGATGGTAGAATCTCGCTTAAGGTGGTTTGGCCATGTATGGAGAAGACCTGCAGAAGTTCTAGTGAGAAGAGTAGATCGGATGGAGAATAGTCTAATAATTAGAGATAGAGGGAGGTCAAAGAAAACAATAAGTGAAACTATTAAAAATAATTTAATAGTTAATAACTTATCTATTGATCTCATTCATGATAGGCCATTATGGCGCCATTTGATTTATGTAGCCGACCTCACTCAGTGAAAAAATGCTTAGTTGTTGTTGTTGTTGAGTAAGGTGTGGAATGGGTGTAGTAAGAACATCCTTGAGTTGGTGGCGGGGGAGCAATGATCTTATGAGGGATGTCTTTTCTCTCTGTATTATTTTACCAAAAAGCTAGTAGTAACTGTAAATAGAGAAAAGAAGGATGACAGAGAGGGGGAAGGAGGAGAGGAGAAATAGACGAGAGGCATAAAGCTATAAATTCTTACAAGTATTCTGTTACATGATAGATAAAAGAATTCCACAATGTGAAAAAAGCCAAATTACAAAGTGCAGGGGAGTGAATCATTTTCTTTCTCTTCAGCATAACAAGCATAAAATTAGAATAGAAACTTGAAGCAGCTAACGGACTCACCGGAGTTTGTGGATGTGGTGGTGGTGGTGGTGCTTCTGCAGCCATTGCCGCTACCGCCACTGCCGCCGCTTGCCACTACTCATGGTCTTTGATCGTGGGTCTAGTTCGTGAGGTAAGTACCAAGCCCTAACCTCTGTTTATGCAGAATGTAGAGTAATCATAATTCAGAAGTGGTTGGGCTTTGTTAGTCCTGTGATTTAAGTCCTGGACCAAAATTGTCATATGGGGCTTACAGGATTGACTTGGTGACAAAACCCAACCACTTTTGAATTCTGATTACTCTACATTCTGCATAAACAGAGGTTAGGGCTTAGTACTTACCTCACGAACTTGACCCACAATCGATGACCATGAGCAGCGGTGGTGGTGGAAGCAGTAGCAGCACCATGTCCACGAACTCCGGTGAGTCCATTAGTTGCTTCAAGTTTCTATTCTAATTTTATGCTGAAAAGAAAGAAAATGATTCGCTCTCCTGCATTTTGTAATTTGGCTTTTCCACATTGTGGAATTCTTTTATCTGTCATGTAACAGAATACTTGTAAGAATTTATCGCTTTATGCCTCTTGTCTATTTCTCCTTCTCTGTCATCCTTCTTTTCTCTATTTACGGTTACTACTATCTTTCTGGTAAAATAATAGAGAGAGAAAAGATACTGAGTGTTCGTATAACTATCCCCCATAAGATAATGTGGTTTACCAAGCAAAGCCATTTTCATCATTGTTCTTCACTTTGGTGTTAATTTAGTTTTTAGAAAAAAAACAAGAGGAAGAAGGAGATGAAAAAAGAGAAACATTGTAGAGGTTGGAATTTATATCTTACTTTATTATAATTGGTGCTATTATTTCTTATGCCAAATGAAATTCCCAAAGGAGATTTCAGCTCCTAAATAAGATCCATAAAATATTAAGTTTGTTGATACCTTAGAGCTATTTGTCAATAGGTGATGTTTAGAATATTCTGATTGACGTTTGTTAACATTGGCTTATAAAACTTCTTACTGATTGGTTTTATTTGGCTAATTGATCATCAGTTTTGCTAGAATTGGGTTAATATATCCATACATAGTAGGTGCTCAACGGAATTCCTCATAAAACAAAGAGAGGGATAAAGTGAAATATGGGAAAGAAAGGAGGAGCAAAAAGATTACCAAATTCAACATCTGGGTCTCACCCTCAAATATCATTGAGGGAAGAAGCCACCAGAAAATTGCAGACAAAGGCAGGCTCAAATATCAAGTCAATATTGAAGCGTGAGCACTTGAAAAACCTAGCAGTATGGGCCAGTAATGAGGCTTCAATACCATCTTTGGGTGCCTTCTATGGGCAGCGTTTGGCCAGCATTGAAGAGGGCATGGGTATACCGCCTGATCCTGATTTAATAACTTGTGAAAGGTTTGCCTATACCTTTGTTTTTTTATATTACTTTTACTTGCTGTAGTGGCTTCTCTCTGGTCATTCATCATTGTGTTTCAATGTTTTTATTGAGTTTGGAGGTTGTCCATTTATCAGGACTTTAATCATCAGGGAAAAGTCGTACCATGGGAGCATTATAATCCATTTATCTTTATGTCTAAAGTTTCAAATTAATAATGCAATTTGCTAAGCAGCATGATGGCTGCAGTTGTATTTTTCCTGTCACTGCATGTGCCTATCATAGTTGTTGAAGATGCACCATTCACGTTGTGAATGGTGCATCTTGGTTTGATTTGTATGGCCACCGATTAAATCGTGTGTAAACCTGAATCCGGCCCCTTAAACGTGGCACAACAGCCATGGCTGTGCAACTTGCTGAATGTCTCCCCCAACTGTTCTGCAATCTTTGCTTTTTTTCTTAATCTTAAGGCCAAAATGCAGCGTTTTGGCTTATGGGATCCTCCTCTGCCAAAACCCTCTGCGTTTTACTGAAGGATGAAGCAATATGAGGGATACCTTTTGATTTATTTAAATAATATATATATTTTTTAAAATTATGAAATCAAGAAACAATTTTGCAGCCTTGGGAAGTCTTTTATTTATTTAAGTAATATTTTTTAAAATTATAAAATTAAAAAAAAATTTCACAAGTAATTTTAATCCTATTCAAACACAAATACTCAATCTTCAAATAACTTTTTTTCTTTTCACAATTTTAAACTTATTTAAATTCAAAAGACATCCTTTTCTCTCCATAATTCTAAATTTATTCCTAACTCAGAAGGTGAGTTTAGCAAGGCATCAAATAATTTTTTTTACTGTCAATTCTAGACGTATATTATATTTTTTAATTTATTCTTTAAATGTGTTCGTGAATCTTATGATTCGATACGATTCACAATTCACGATTTAAAATTAAGTCTTCCGATTCATGATTCGAATCGCAATTTGACTACTATGGTGCCTATATCTAAACTCATAAATATTAACATAGAGAATGTCAACTACTAATCAATGAATACCTGTTTTATTAAATTTTGGATAGGGGTGTAAGTGGGTCGTGTTCGGTCGGGTTGAATAAAATTTCAACCCGATCGAACACTGGTTGGGTTGTTCTCTTTTCATCTAAAACTGACCATCCATATGGGTTAACTGAGCATATTGGGTTCATTGGGGTGGGGTAGGTCTTGGTCAGGCTGCTTGATTCCTTCGGGTTCTTCGGTTTGGTGGGTTGGAAGGTCACCTGAAATAGGCAAACAGTCAGGAAAAAGATGGCATAAGAATTCCAAAGAATGGACTCAAATTTCTAAGCAACCAGCATAAAAACAGAGAAATAAATTCTAAGGAAAATAGAGAAATTATAGCATAAAAATAGAGGGGAAAAAAATAAAAGGAAGATGAGATGAGGAATGAGAAAGAACAAAAATAGAGGGGTTACATTATGCCTAATTCAAAAAAAAAATCACCAACATGATGACAATATGCTTAATGATTCCAGTGAAAAATACTTTCAAGAAGATGGAGATTACCGGGCAAACTTTGCTTCAAATCTGCTCTATAATGGCTGTCGATGGCATAGTTGGTGGAAGTCTAATGAAAGACAAGATGCAACAGCAAAAGGGGAAGAGAGAGCTCAATAGAGATCAAGAGATTGGAGACGGAGAGAGGTTGACGGTTGCATATGTGTGGTTTGTAAGTTTGCTTCCTATGTCTTCTAAAGATCGAGAGACTGAAGACGGAGAGAGAGGCTGGAGAAAGCAGGAGAGGTGAGATAGAGATCAAGAGACCGGAGATGGAGAGAGAGATAGAGGGTTTCGCAGGTTTGCTTTTCAAGTCTTTCAAAAGTCTTTGGAAGACTGAGAAAGGTAGAGAGGTGAGATAGGGAGGAGAGGGAGTTTGAGAGGCAATGGGATCAGGGGGTAGAGTTTGAGATTTTCGAGGAACAATTTCAGCAGTTCAGCTTTTGTAACGTGAGGAGGGAAAAAAGTCAAGAAATGTCGTTTCACTTTTTTTTAAGCATAAAAAGTAAAAATTAAATCTAATGTGACCTCTTGAGAAGTGTATAGACATTTTGCAACTATGCAGGTATCATGTTGTGTAAGTTTTATTTTTATTTAATATATATGTTTGGTCGGGTCGAGTTATATCGGTTTACATACCTTTAACCCGACCTGAACCGATGAACTCGATTGTTTTAAAAAATTTCACTTAATTAAATTTGTTAACCTGATTCAATCTATCAAAAGTGATTATAATTTTTCAGATTTAAATGGATTGGTTTGGGTAAATTGGGTTATGAATACCCCTAATTTTGGAATAGTTTTCAGTCCCAAAATATAGATTATTGTTAAGCTTAGAATCCATGCGGTAGATTATGGAAGCATGTGCTCTGTTTTCTATGTGTATGTGTGTGTGTGTGAGAGAGAAGCATGTTGTCTATTTTGTTAATAGAGTAATTTGATAGCATCAAGGAACTTTTGATGAGCTCTGATAGTTTGAAATGTTCAAACTTTCTTTTGATAGGCTAACAATTACATTTTGGTTATTATTAATCGCACTAATGATATCAGGCAGGATTCTCTTTTGGATTATTTTGTTGGATTAGGGTGAATATCTTATTGGACTTACTGCCTAATTTATCTTCATTCAGTCAATACTTCTAAGTTCCATAATAACCAGTACAAATTATTTATTGCAACCCTGATCATCATTTCACTGCTCTACAGATGTGAAATTGTTCTTCAACCAGGCTTTAACTGCACTGTACGAATTGTGAAGAAAAGAGGAAAGAGCAGGCATAGGCGCAAGAAAATTGTTAACGACTCTCAAAACAATGTGGTCTACAAGTGCCATTTTTGTTGGCATCAGAATCTGAAGAGAGGGACCCGTAAGGGACATATGAAAGGGATATGCTCATCAAAAGAGAAATTATCATTGGAATCGAAACCTCGAAAAACCATGGCACTTGATTCTGTCAGATTAGAGAAAGGCATAATTATAAGCAAAGATGAAGCCAATATAACAGATGAGTTTGCTTCACGGGGTGTAGTCACGGATGTTCCTGTAATAGACAATCCAGCAACCCCGCTAGCTAGTAGTGTTACAGGCATGTCGGAAGGAAAGAAGAGAAAGAGAAATAGGTTGGCATCCAATATAGCAATGGAACCTGCAAACATGTCTGCAAAAGTAGATGTAGAAAAAACAACCAGCACATCAAGCAAAAGAAGAAAATCTTGGACTAGTTTGAAAGAAATTGCTCAGAGCAGCGAGCATAACAGTTGCATTGGTAATTTGTCAATTCCATTATTCTTGTAAGTGGAAATTGCTTGTTATATTGGAAGAGCCTAATTCGAAGAACTGACGCTTGATTTTTTTTTTTTTTTTTCAAATTATACCAAATGGTTTATTTATACCGATATATTTTTTATTTAAAAAATTGCTGAGTTGGTGGCTCCATTAGTTTGCTCGTCACTCCTACTTTACGATCATTATAATTTTATCACATTGAATTAAGGGAACAATACTTATCGTGACTGACTCTTGTAAAGCCCGAAGTAAATTCTCAGAAATAATTTGTCTTATTTTATCATTAGTGGATATATTAACTTAATAAATAATAATTTTTGAGTATATGTCAAAATTGAAGTGCTTTTAATTAATAAATAATATCTTTTGAGTATATGAACCTCATGCTGGAGGTTTTTGCAGCTTTAGAAGGTATCCTTTTTGTGAAGTACATGGTGTTCCACATCTTTGGATGGTTAGTGATGCCCTGCTTGTGTTTCATGGCATTAACTCTTCCATAACGGATCTTTCATACTTTGGTTATGCCTGAATATATTTGTGTACCGGTATGTGAAATCATTTTCTATTTGTAAATATACTCGATTTATTAGTTATGCTTGAATTAGTAATAACTAGTACTTTTAAATTTTGTATCTCAATAAAATGTCCAATTACAAGGTTGGCTACGTATCATATATCACTAATGACAAAGAGACTAGGAAAATTTGTGCAATAATTATTCGTGTTCTTCCTTATCATAGCCACCTAACACAATAATGAGCAGTGAATAAATTTTTAAACAAGAAAGGAAAAGATAGAAACAGAAGAAAACCTTCTAAAGAAGGCATACAATATATATATATAACATACTATATTTTATTGAATTAATCAAAATACTATGTAAGCTTGATTCTTTTTATTTGGTTATTTTTGTTACATGAAATTCTATCTCTCATTCAAATATTTGAATTAGAATTTATAATTTTTTTTTTGACTTTTGAAAAATAAAAAAAATAATAAATGAAACTATTAAAAATAATTTAATAGTTAATAATTTATCTATTGATCTCATTTATGATAGGTCATTATGATGCCATTTGATTTATGTAACCGATCCCATCTAGTGACAAAATATTTAATTATTGTTGTTGACCTTTAAAAGACAAGAAAAACATTCACATTATTTGAGTGCCAGGCAAGAATTCGTTGCTTCCCTTCCAATGTAAAAATTAAAATCATATGCATTTTACTTTTCAGTTTCACTTTATTTATGGCTTTACAAATAATCACTAGAATACGTATATAATTTTATGAACTCTGTTAATTTTTATGTGATTGCTTCTCGAGTAACCAAAATTGGATGATGGTCAGGACTTCAATTTTTTTGGCATTTCCTCATTTTGCTTGCCCAAAATTTTTTCACGTTATTTTCTGTTATGATCACTTAACAATCACAACATAAAATATTTTTTTTAATATTTTCCAAAGTTGTGACCACTAAATATCGTAATGAAAATATAATTGTTGTGACCGCTAAATGGTCACAAAATTTTGTGACCGTCCAAGGTTGTTATGACTGTTTTGTGATTGCATGGGCAGTCACAAAATTGCATCATTCTTGTGGTACCTCAATTCCATTGAGATTAGATCCATACAGAGTGACCCAAGAAGATAGATTTGAAAGGAGCAAAAGAGGTACTGAAATGTTTTTTTGCTCAAGCTAATTTGGCTTAAGGTGGCTTTCAAAATCATCAGCTTAATCAGATAAAAAATGAGAAGCCTTATGAATCATGTTCTGGTCCAAGATTTCAAGGCAATTTCAGAGGTAGTTTAGGTAACTTCCGAGGTAATTTTCGTGGTAGATCTACAAGAGGTGGTAGGAATGGTTCTTGGATATATAGGCTACATTTTTAGCGTTGTGGTAAACCTGGTCATGAAGCATGGCCATGTTTGATCATTTTGATAACCAATTTAACGTGGAAGGTGGTAATCAAGGTTTTTAATCATCTGTGAATATGGCTTTCACAAGTGTTGTAACTCCAGAAACACTTACTGACAGTGCTCGGTATCTAGACTAAGGAGCTTCACATGTTACTTCTAATTCCATGAATCTTCAAACCAAAGCTGAATATGGAGGACAAGAACAGGAATATGTAAGCAATGGTGCAAGGTTGGATATCCAACAATTCTTTCTTCCTTCAATAATTTGTTGAATGTGCCAAAGATTAAGCAGAATTTGTTATGTGTGTCACAATTTGTTCAAGACAACAAAGTCTTTTTTAAGTTTCACCTTAGTATGTGTCTTGTTAAATCTCAGGGCACTAAGAAGGTTTTGCTTCAAGGAAAGCTTATAAATGGCCTTTATATCTTTGATGATATCAAACTTGCTACAACTTCATTATCACTGTCTTTTCCTAATGTTGTATCATGTAATCACAGTTCTTTACTACTTCTTTCACTGTGGCATTGTAGGTTTGGTCATGTGATAATAATATGAGCAATTGTCAGAAAGAATAAGCTGATGTGGCTAGTGATGTGAATGCTGAGATGGCAGAGCTCATGTTATCATCGTGCCAATTTCAAGACTGTAAAAATGATTCTGCAACCATGTAATGTTCAGTCGGACAGTAAAAAACATTTCTGATGTTTGTGAGAGTTGTTGTCAAGGAAAATCAAATCAACTTCCTTTTGTTTCCTCCCCTATCAAGTATACTAAATCTTTAGAACTCTTATACTCAGGCGAGTGGAGTTTTGCTCCTTTTACAATACCTAAAAAATGTAGCACTTGGAGGGAAATGCATTGTTGAAAATTGAGGGAATGATTATTTTCTATAGGTACAAGTCCACCAGGGAGAAAGAAATATGTCAAAAGTTGAAACTATGACAGAACATATATAATTTTCGGCTGTGGTTTCTTGTTAAGTGTTAGAGCTATGTAACTATATGCCATATAGGATTGATTAGTTAACAAGATTCATTGTGATTAGTTGTAAAGTGGTTTAGGTAGTTTTGCTTCTGTTAGTAGAGCAACAAATATACCAATGCTTATATGAAGAGATATACTATAGTTGTATTACAATCAACAATGAAACACTTAGTTCCTGAAACTTTATTCTCTTCCTCTTTGTCTTTTCTGTCTGCATTGCTTCTTCGCTTCTTCGCTTTGCTCCTACCGTAGCCATAGTTTCTCTTAGAAACTTATTATGGTATCCTTCTACTTCACTAATACAAAGCCAAAAAGGCAAGTTAACAATGTTCAACAGTTTAGTTTCAATCAAACTTGATGACACCAATTTTCTCCTATGTAGGCAACAAATTCTTGCAGCTCTCAAAGGATTAAAGCTTCTGAAATTATTTGACTGCGAAGCATCACCACGTTTTCTAACTCCTGTTGACGCTACAATTGGCAAGAAAAATGAAGAGTTCACGAAGTGGTAGTTGCAAGATCAACTCATTATCTCATGGATGTTATCGTCAATGCCCATCAGCATGCTCACAACATCTGTAGACAGCGAAAATATGCATCAGGTTTGAAGCAGAATTACTACCATCTTCGAATCCCAAACGTGGCGAAAGGTACTCAATTAAAAACCTTACTCCGATCTATTAGGAAGAACAATCTATCAATGATTAATTTCCTTCTAAAAATAAAAAATTTAGTTGATTCTCTGGTGGTTATAGGTTGTCCAGACTACAATCGCCTAGAGTACCTATTATCAAAATACAACAATGCATTCATTACCTCTATAGTAACTAGGAAATAAATAAACAATGAGCATTAAGTTGAGTTGTTATTGCTAGCTCAAGATTCAACTTTTTGAATGTTACGTCAAGCAAAGGGATACCTACAAGGTGCTGTTGCAAGGGAGATTTGATAATGGCTTGTATACATTCAAAGAATTTCAGCTGAAGCACTTGAAGAACCATAATTGTCTGCTGCTGCTTCCTCTACTGCTACTGTCCAACCAATCACTGCTGCAGCCCATCCTACTTATTTTCCTTCAAATTCTTCTGAGGCATTTGATTCCCACGTGGTTTCGAAGAATGTAAATCCCCTTCCACTTTTGAAATACTTTTTGATTTGCATGTCAAATAGTTGGATAGTTCTACAATGCCACTTGGGCACTAATGCCACAGCCACTTGCATTAATCTGAGTCATTGGAAATATTCAATGGCTGAAAATCAGTGATGTCAACCTACTAAAATGGTCATACCAAAATAATTAATTTTGACTCACACGACTTAATAATTTTTTTTTTTTGAAATGCCCAATGATAGCCGAGGAGAGAATTTATGAAAGAGAAGCTGTCCTTATAAAATGTGACTTAGGAGAAAGCTTTGTTTCTTTTGTCACATTAATATTTTCATTTTTTTTTAAAATATAGAATTAATTTTGTTCAAAATATTAAAGTTTGTTCTTTCTATAAATAGTTTTTATGTATTTAAATCACTGACATTAATATTATAAAAAATTCTCAATTACTTAATATAAATTTATGTTATGTTGATAAAATTAATTTATAAATTAATTAAAAATTTATAAATTAATTGAAAATTTATAAATTATACGCTACTTCAAGTAGCGTATAGTTTATAAATTTTTAATTAATTTAAATGATTCAAATAAATTTATTTATCAAACATCTTTAATTTGATCAAACAAACTTATAAGTTAATTAAATACATTATAAATTAACTTATTTAACTTATTAAACATACTCTTAATTTTAACTTAAACCATAAAATTATGAATAAAATCTTTACATTACTTTTGACATAGTCCATAATAAAAGCTATCCTTCTACGATGACAAGAGGTACACTCATGCAACCTACCAGATTATTTAAAATTTATATATATATATATATAAATTATTTTATTAATTTAAATATTAAAAATATAAATGTATAAAATTTAATAAATTTTTATATAAATGTTTATTTATTAAATGAAAAATATTTATATTTTATATTTTTTACATTAAGTAATTTTTGTGTTACAAACTTTATGTATTGAATTAAATAACAACTATTTTGTCTGCCATATATATCAAGTTTATATTTATTTGTCTGTTTTGTCTTATAAAATAATTGATAAGCATAACTTAATAAATAATTAAAAATTAATTATAAAAAACAATGAAAGAATATTAGTTCTTTTAAAAATTAAAAATATTCAAAATTCAATATAAATATTTGTACAATATATAACACCATAACTGGAACCGCCTATGTTTTTTTATATTATATTTTTGAAGATTTGGAATATACTGTGTTTTAGTTGACGAGGAACCTGGGTTTTCGGAGTATAAAAATATTGAACTATTTAAAATTTGTACATATAAAAATTATTTTATTAATTTAGATATTAAAAGTATAAATATATAAAACTTAATAAATTATTATATACAAATTTTATTCATTAAATAACAAATTATTATATTCTTTTTCATTTTTATATATTTGTTACATTAGTTAATTTTGGTGTCAGAAATTTTATGTATTCAATAATTAGATTTTCTTTGTAAAATAAATTTTATGCATAACTTAAGAAATAATGAAAAATTAATTATCAAAAGACAATGGATCAATATTAGTGGTTTTAAAAATTAAAAATATTATAAAATTTACAACATAAAATATATATTATCCATTTTCAGAATTTATTTAATAATAGTGGTTTCACAATAAAATACCTTTACCTACATAAAAAGATTTTTTTTTCAATGTTTGCTGGAATTTAGATTATTAAAACATTTGAAACACTAAAAGAATTTCAATTTTACTTGTTCAAATTCACTCTACACAGCAAAATCCAAAATTTCAAAAATTGAAGTCTTCGTGTTAAATATTTTATTTATTCTGGCAACTTCTTTGTCGATTGCAATCAGTTAACATTTGCATATGTATCGCCAAGAACATCTTAAAATCTAAAATATTATTTTCTTTTGATATACTAACTTTTTTTTCTTCCAAATTTGCAATTTATTCAATATTCAGGATGATAAAATAAACTTTAGAATCAATTGTAGTAGATAGAGATAGTTTCTCTTTTCACTATCAATATAAGAGATGTTAGGAATATAATTAATATAAGAGATGTTAGGGATGTAGTTTTTGGGTAAAACAATTACATATAAAAGTACATATGACTATGGGAGGCAGATATTGCTTTTCATAATTTTGGTTGATTATCTCACATAATTTACCCCACAAAGTAATACTTAGTTTGTCCTTCCTATAATTGCACGAAAATATATGTATCTAAAATTTAAAAACAATTGAAAACCAAATACATTTAGAAAGACAATTAATACATAATTAACTAAAAACATAATTGAAGCACAAATTAATAAAATGATTCAAAAATAATCAAATAAAGAGAGAAGATATGAATTGAACTCTTAAATTTTAAAAACAACTTACTTATCATTAATAATTTCAATAACTCTTTTTTTGCACTTTTTCACTTTTAGTTCAACTTCATATACCGGAGACATAGATTTTACTTGCCCAAATATAATTGCAAGGAATGCAATATATGAAAAATGTCCATTATATTTATATTTATGAAAATAAAAAAAATGAATGAATGAATTTTATATATATATATATATATATATATATATATATATATATATATATATATATATATATATATGTATATGTATATATGTATATATACATATACATGTATATATATATATATATATATATATATATATATATATATATAACTTTTAATAAATATATTCTTAAATTAATTTTTAAAAATAAAATAAATATAAATATAATATAAAATATTTTATATAATTAATTTTAAAAACTAAAAGAAAATAAAAATGAAAGAAATATTATTTTTATTTATTTCTTATTAATAAACTTAGTTACAAACTTAATCTCTTTAGATTATCTTTGTTAACAATTTGATCTTTTTTTTTTTTAATTTAGACGTCAGATAGAATCCGTCGTTAATTTGAGATATTGATAAGGTGAATACCCAGTCTATTCAATGCAAGACATAATGAGTATAGGAACCTTAAAAAAAATTATCTTTTCATTATATCTTATGAACTTTAAGGTGTATGAAGTTTCATATTTGATTATTTAATTTAAGTAGGTCGATAGAGACTCTATTTAATTTTAGTTGATTCAGGCTAGAAGTAAACTTATGTCGAGATAACCCTTCTTTGAAACACTTTGGTAGTGCTCTTAGATTGGAATCCAAATAATAAATCAGAGCACATGGGGCTAGGGGTGTACAAAACCGATCCGGACCGAACTAAATCGACCGAACCAAACCGAACCGAGATAAAACTGAAAAAAACCGATAAAAAATAATTAAGATCGGTTTTTTATTTAAAAAAACCGATTGGTTCGGTTTAATTTTCGGTTCAAAAAAATTTTAAACCGAACCGAACCAAATAAACCAATTTTATATAATATATATTTAATTATTTATAAATACTGCCGTATTACTGATTTCTCGAGACACAAAATGTGTCATTCACAGCGCTGCCCAAGTATGCTAATGAAATTAATTTTTCAAAAGCTGCAAATATTCACACCTCCTGGACGCCTAAGCTCTACATCCTATTACTTTTTCCATTTTGTCACGTCAGTTGTCAAAGCTTTTCTCCATATGTCATGACTTGTAATTTTTTTTAATGTTATGCCTTTACTTTTTCATTTAATATTTAGTTTTTCTATTTCATGAGTCAGACTTCATTTATTTTAATTTATTTTTAAATTCATGCTCAAATTTTTTAAAATTTCGATTTATTATTCTAGAGAATTGTGCGTGCACGTTGCCATTCTTAATGTGTTCTTTCTCCCTCCTTTAGTCAAAATGCTAAATTCATGCATAGCGTCCTTTGCACTATATCGGATTGTTAGATCGGCGGCACCATGAACACTCATCACTCAGCATAGGTGGAGAAGAAGCAAAGTACAAGCAGAGGTCTAAGGTCATGCAGAGAGAAACACATCAAGTCATGGTGGGAAAAGGAGACTCAGAGACATGGAGGCTCACGACACTGTCGGCGACAGCTTGGGCACTTGGGTAGGACAGAGCTTGAAGCCTTGAAGGGTGGAGAAAAAGCTAAGTCTGAAAGAAATTTCAACTTTCAAGTGCCAAAGATTATAACAATTCAAGGCATTTCTCTGGGCATATTACCTACACTACAATCTTCTCTTTGAACTATCGTCTCAGTCTTCTTGAGCTTCCCCAAGAATCTGTGCGACCGTCTTTACAAATGGGCTTAAGGGCGCGCACTTGCCATCGCGTCCAGTTTAGGGAGGGGCTGCGAAAATGAATGGCACAACAGCATGATGTACCCAGGTTTTGATTTCTATCATGGCTTTGGATGTCTGTTGAGAAGAGTCAAGCCCCCAAAACAAAAAAAAAACAGAAACTGATGAACTGAATCAAACTGAACCGATTTTATATAGGTTCGGTTTGGTTTGATTTCATAGGTTTTAAACAAACCGAATAGGTCTATCTATTTGAAAAAAAATTCTAATCGGTTCGGTTTGGTTGGGTCTTCAAAATCGACCGAACCGAACCGAACCGATGTACACCCCTGCATGGAGCCATCTCCTTATCATTCTCTTTCTGTCAAGAAAAAAGATGGTAGACTAACTAATATTTCTATCAATTAATGAAAAATCCCAATGCAAAAAAAAAAAGCACATTGAGTCTGTAAAACAATTCAAATCATTTTGATATTTTGTTTATTTATTATAAAAAAAACTTGAAAATATCTGCATGGCGCAATTTTGACATCTTAGGTGGTGCAATTTCAGCATCCGTTATTTTTTATTTCATGTAAATTTAAAATTTTTTAAAACTCCTTAAATAAATTCTTTCTATTAACATAGATACCAATTTATGAAAAATCAAAAATTTATTTATTATATAATAATAAAAATATTTTCAAAATGTATTATAAATATATTGTACATTAATTAACACTAACCATGCAATATTATATTTTCGAAACTAAAAATAAATATAAAGATTTAAATATACAAAAAGACCTCACATTGTCAATAATATTGGTATATAGAGTTTAAAAATAAATATAAATATATTATTAATTAATTAGTAAAGATAATATTTTTATAAAAAGTTAGTCAATTTATATTTTATTTATTCTCTTGTTAACCAACTTAATCTCTTTAGATCTCCTACATTTTTATATACAATTATATAACTTATATTATTTAATGAAAACTTAATTTCTTTAAATTTTATATATCTTTATTATAATTAGATAATTTATATGTTATTGTATTTATTTTTTATTAATAAACTTGAAAATACCTATGTGTCGTAATTTTGACATCCATAAGAAACTTTTATAATATACATATGTTTATACAGTTAACTACATCTTCTTCTTCACAACTTGGAAGAGCTTTCAAGTATTTAAACGTGCATATGTTACTTTGTTACACTTAATGATTGGTTTTTCTTTCAAAGTTCCCCTAGTTGAGAGTTGAGAGAACTTAAAATTACAAGGGAGCGAGGAATTTGAAAGATTTTAAATAGTGAAAAATCCTTCATTCTCCTTCACAAAATCCTAAATAAGGAGAAAATTTCAATAAAACATTCCCTTTCCTTTCTTTCCATTCCCTTCCAATCTTCCCTATATAAGTATACCCAAAATGTTTGTCATGAGATTATCTAATTAAAATATAATATGTGAATCTTTTGATCAATTAACCATCAATTGAACTAAATTTTTGCCTATACCTTATTGCATTGACCCATGTGTCAAGAGTAACTGAGTGACCACCCAAAACGTCAAAATTTAGACATAACTTGCTGACCGTTCGAGGGTCGCGAAGAATTAGAGCCACGTTCACCAACTGAACAAAGCTTTTGGGTTCCCCAAGTAGCCTTAGCATGAACAGTTTTGTAGTACTGAAAGAAAACAGGGACCAAAGTCTAAAGCAGCCTCCACCTTTTGGACAAAATGCTTATCAGAACGACCACTTTGGTTGGTAGGAAAGACACAACCAAAAAGAGCACAGCGTCTGGAAGTTTGCTAATCTGATCAATCATGCTGCTTTTTACGCACCCCTTGTATGCCTTTTTCTCAGCTGAGACAAAGGTGAAGAGTCTACAGGGGAAGGCTAAATCTCAATGAAACTAGCAAGTGCATTACATTATACTAATCTAATGAAGAGCTTTCATACCTACACAACTGCTCACATGATACATTAGAGTTTAATAGAAATGATAATTACCAGATATCAGATCATTATTTAGGTATCCGAATTTATTTATTTATTTAATTTACACTTTTCATTCTAGTACTCAAAACACTCAAAATTAGAAGTGTACAAAATTGAACCAATCCAAAATTTTTTTAAAAAATGAGCGGTTTAAATTAGTTTTTTAAACTAAGAAACTAATTGGTTCAATTCAGTTGTTGGTTGAATTTTTTTTTTTATCTGAACCAGATTGAACTAATTGCTAAAATATTATGTAAGCATATTATATATATATTCCTTATAGGTTGCCTTTATAATAAATGAATGATTTGAGTTATCTTTTTCAATAAGTGTTTACTGTGTAAATTTTATGCATTGAAACCTAAAGTAATCTAAGTGGTTATGAGTTAAAACCAAAAAAAATTATGAATGTGAAATGTAACACCATTTTGAATGAATGGAAAGCAATTAATTAATGTTTCATTGTTATATTGTTTTGTGGTGCTTGCTATCACATGTTATAAAATTTATTTGTATGTGCTCTTAAACTTTTAATAATATCCAAAAGTGCTTATATATATGGACTTGTAGATTGCATTAGGTTAATTTTTTTCTTTGTAATACTAATAGTAATTTTCAACGTGTAGAATTAGAATATGCATGTAGAGTGAATTTATTAGTATGAAAAAAAAATCTAAAAAAACGTCTACTAAATTGGATTTGGTGCATTTCATCCAAAACAAGGTGGATTTAATGAAAAAAAAAACCTAAAAAGGAGAGGGGAAAAAGCCAAAAAAACACCGAATAGATCAAACCAAACCAAATTAATAATTTTCTTTTTTTCCTCCCCTTGTAATCAGTTCAGTTTAGTTTATGCTAAAAAGTTGTCGATATACACCCCTACTCAAAATATTTGAAATAGAAGCACGTGTGCATTTGTAATTGTAACTACTACAGTTATTAGTAGAAATACTCTTCATCTTTTTGAACAAATCTTATGCTTCTAAGAACCATTCTTTTGTGATCATTTGCTTTTGAATTATTCTTATATAGACTCAATTTATAAGGAAAAAAAGGTAGACCAATTCAATCTTGAAAAAATATGGAAGCATGTAAGACAAACTTTCTTAGGAAGACCCATTTTTGACATACTCACATATCTCTATATAATTGGTTTAATTAATATGTGTTTGGTAGATTAAGTCTACTCAATAATCTCTCCTTAATTACTTGCTGCTATCATCATATTAATCAGAACTAGAGAATGATTCAGGCAAGAACTTTGACAACAAAAATAAAAGAATGACAATCTTGAAGGAAAGTGTATTTGCAATTCTGTTGGTGAAATGAGTTTATATACATAGTTCCTCTTGGTTTACAAGAGAGATAAGATCCTATCCTATACTATATTATCTTATATTTGAATAGTTGTTATTCTATCATAGAATTAGTCTTCATGAATTGTTGTGCCCGTATAACAAACTGCTAGCAATTATATAGGATGTTAAGGTAGTCAATTTCACTGTACTACACCAATAGGCTCGCGCAAGATGGTGAAGGATTGAACTACACCAATCTTGTGCTTAAGGAATGAGTGTCATGGTCTTCGAAGTGGTTTTATGAGTAAATATGCAAGTTGGTGACTTAAAGGAACATGGGACACACGCAGATAACCAGTTGCTACCAAGTCATGAATAAAATGATAATCAATTGCTAGATGCTTCATGTGTGAATGGAAAATAGGATTAGCACAAGATAGGTAGCACTTATATTATCTAAAAAGATGTAGGGGGACCAAGGCAAAGAGGGACCTATTTCTTGTAAAAGTTGCTTTAACTAAAGAATTTTTGTAGCATTGGATGATACAGTTATGTACACAGCTTCAGTGGATAGCTGAGCAACAATTGATTGCTTGTGTAAAGCCTAAGACACAAGATTAGAGCTGAGATATGCAATATAAGCACATGTGGATTTTCTATCTGCATGATCACTAGCCTAGTCAACATCATGAAAGGCAGTGATAGTAAGAGAGTTGTCTTTCCTGAGATGGAGATTGTGACCAACAGTACATTTAAGATATTGAAGTACTTTTATTAAATCTTGAAAATAATGATCTTGTGGTTGTTGCATATGCTGAGCAAGTTTGCTTATAGAGAAGCTAATGTCTAGCCTTGTCAGAGCAAGATATTGGAAAGAGCTAACAAGGTAGTGATATAACTTACTATCACATGTAGGCGGCATTAGCAAATAGACTAGTTGGTGGCCATAGGCATGTGAACTAGGCATGCACCCTGTATGAAAGCTTTATTAATGAGTCATGCACATGGATACGGGTCTTTTGCTGTTCCATTTGGCATAGTACACGGTGTGGTGCTTGAAACACACTGTTTTGGCTTAATGAAATAGTGCGTTTTGATCACACCGCATTCACATAACACCAGGCTAGTGAACCATTCGACTGGTTCAACACCTTGATAGTTTCAGAAGCAACTAGGTGCTACACCAGTCAATTGGTCTTGCACTTGGTTGCCTCTAAAATTGACCAGTCAACTGGTTATGTGACCAAAAGTAACCAAGTGCAAGACTAGTTAATTGGCGCAGCACTCGGTTGCTTTTGAAATTTTACACACATTGACTAGTACTTTTATCAGTTGACTGGTGTTAATCTGTTTAGTCATACCAGTCTACTGGTGCCCTGACCAGTCATTTGGTTTTTCCCCTTGACCCCAAAATTTCCTTTTAAGAATTTTATCCTAAAAGGTTCGCCATTTTCTAATTACAATCCAAAACATTCTCCTCAACACTATCTAAACCAAAACCTCCATCTCATATTCAATAATTAATCCCCAAGTTTTTATAAAATTTTACATTTCTTGCTATTTTTTTCAAAACATGGTGTTTCGTTTAGTTTGGTAACATAGCACAACAGAACGAGAAATGTGAATGGAGTTGGTGAACGAAGGAGTAACAAAGCAGACAAGAAAGAGTTAGTCAAAAAAGGAGAAATGGAGTTGTAGAAAGAAACAGAGTAGTAGGAAATATAGTTACATAATGAAGTAGAAGTAAAGCAGTTGGAAATGCTTTCTTTTGTGAAGACTAAGCTAGGTATGGAATTTGATACTTTAGAAGAAGCATGGAAGTTTTGGATTGATTACGGTGAAAATATGATTTGGAGTTAGAAAATATTATTTCAATCAAAGTAAAAATGATGGAACCATAACTTTGTACAAGTTTTTTTTATTGTAAAGAAAGGTCTCGAAAGGTTGATAAAAGGGATATAATGACTATAAATGCTCAGCTAGAAACTAGGACTAATTGTAAAGTAAGGATGGGAGTCACACTAAAGAATGGAAGATATATAGTAAATGATTTTGTTAAGGAACATAATAACCTGTTGCATCTTCCTGAAACAATTCACATGTTGGCCTCCTAACATGAATTATCTGAAATTCAAGCTCATGAGATTGAGTTGGCTAAAGATTCTGGAATTCGACAGAAATCATCTTTTGATTTTATGAGTAGCACATTGGAGAAAAAGCCAATCTTGGTTTTACTTGATTAGATGCCAAAAATTATATTCATTCTAATAGACAAGGAAGCATAGCTATGGTGAGGTTGGTTGTCCGCTGCAATATTTTCAACATCAATGGTTGAAAAATCCATCATTTTTCCATGCTTATCAAATGGATATAGAGGAACAAATAACTAATGTCTTTTGAGTTGATACAAAGATGCTAATGTACTACAATTATTTTAATGACATAGTATTTCTTGACACAACCTATAGTACAAATAAAGCACATCGACCACTTGCTTTATGTTGTGGATTCAACCATTTTGAAGGAGCGATAACTTTTGGGGCGGCCTTGTTGTATGACGAAATAATGGAGTCATTTAAATAGCTCTTTGAAACTTTTTTGGAGGCACATAGGTAAAAAATATCCATTACTAATTTTACAGACCAAAATCAACCAATGGCAAAGGCATTAAGTAAGGTGATTCCAGAAGTTTCGTGTGGAATATGTGTGTGACATTTAATGCAAAATGGCATCAAGCATCTAGGTAATTTGATGAAGGATGGCTTTTAATTCTTTACTAACTTCAAGAAGTGCATGTACAGATACGAAGAGAAAACACAATTTGAGATGGCATGGTGCAACTTGTTATCGAAATATAGCATCCATGAAAATACATGTCTTGGTTCTTTACACAAGATAAAAGAGACATTTGTAGCTTGTCATATGAAGAAAGCTTTCACCCTTAGCCTGCAAAGCACACAACTTAGTGAAAATTTAAATTCTGAGTTTAAGAATGGCATAAAACAAAAGTTAGACATTGTTCAATTCTTCAAACACTTTGAGAGGGTTATAGAATATAAACAGTATAATGAATTGAAGTGGAATTTAAGTTATAAGATAAAACACTCAAATTAAAAATGGAAAATTCACTTATGCTACAATAGCTTGCCCAGATTTGTACTATCATTATATTTGACTTGTTCCAAAAGGAGTTTGATCTATATATGGCTGCATCATAAAATATAAAAATGAAAGTCAATTAACTTTTGAATATATTGTTGCTATGGTAAATTAAGAGGAAAAGTACCAATTTTCGTTTGATCCTGTTAATAAGTCTATTTCTTGTGGCTATAGAAAGTTTAAAACTTTTGGTATATTGTGCTGTCATGCATTGAAAGTGTTTGATGTGATGGATATTAAAAAAATTCCAAATCAATATATTCATATTAAAGAGGTAGACAAAAGAAGCTAAGAGTAGCATGATCCATGATGTAAATAAGAACAAAGTTGAGGAAGATCCTAGGCTTAAAATTATAAACGATACCAAAAACTCTATTGCAAACTAATAAGATTTGCAACTAAAGTGTTTGTTTGTTTAGAATTATATTTTATTGTAAATAAAGTTATGGATGAACTGACAAAGAAAGTCATGCAACTTTGTTTAAAACAAAAGTAGGAGCCACCAAGTAGGAGCTAGTGAATGTGGTGTACAAGTAAAGGGATTTAAGAAGAAAATTGAAATAAATATAAGAGATAGTTGAAGATTTGGGTTGAGATTTAATCTTAGAGAAAAAGAAGAGCTCTAGGGGCCAACGATTCGCAAGTATGTCAAATTATACTTATATTTGTGTTCTTAGTTTTGCATTGCTTGATGAACTCTTAATTTGGCATAATCCTTGTAGGACTATGAGCTACATGATATGATTCAATCAGGAATATTTTTTTTTACACTTTCAGCACCTTTTGTATACACCCAATCATATAATGAAAGTAATCTTAGTTTTACTTGAATATTAATGGTAATACCATTTGTTGTATTGTAAAAAGTTATTCATGATCATTGTTTTTTTGCAACTAGTATTCAGATTATTATTCTTTTATAATATAGGTACCACTTGATCAGCCCATGTAGTCACTTAATGCAATAGAATTCTTTGGAGCCATTTGTGATATTAACAAAATTGTTGGTTGAATTATCATTTTGTACATACTACTAGTGTATACTATGTATATGCCATTAATGTAATTTCGACTTTGTAAATGTGACAATGAATAATACAATTTTTTTGAAATTTTTCTTTTTATTACACTAAGTGATTATTGTGATATGAATAAAGTCTTTCACTAATTTGTTATTATCATCCAAAAGCAATAAAACATCAACAAGTGCATACTTTATGCATTCAGTAGGACATCAACAAATAAAGAGAAACCAATATAACATAATCACATTCAATGTCATAATTCAATAGCAAATAGTTTTTATACAATATATTATTAAAATCAAATATCTTTAGGCTAACACAGAGAATAAAACTACAAAGAAAATAAATTAGCTAAGGTTGCTTTGATTCAAATCCTCTCCTTACTGAGGTTCATGGTCATATATATAGCTCTTGATCTGGTTATCCATATGCTTTCTCTAGCTTTATATCTCCTAATTGTACTTTCTGAAGTCTGCCTAATATAATAGAAAACTCAGCCATGTTTTATTCAACACTTAGTACTCAGGTGCTTAAGCTAGTCAAAGTCTGTTCTATGGTGGTTAGCTTAGTGTTTGTAGTGTAAAGCATCCCAACTATATGCTATCACATACTCAAGCTTGAAGTTGTTTGCTACTCTGTTGAAGGTTCCTAATTCCCATCAACTTCTGTTTGAACCACATGATTCTCTTCATTGTCTTTTTTCTACACCACTAACCATTCTTCTTTACAAACCTCATACAATTGAGATTCTATTAGTGAAAAGCGTTAGGGATAACTACCTGGCCATAAACAGGACCAATGCTAGAGAATTTAATCAGTTTGATGATGGGAGAGGCATATGGTAGACTTTTAATGGAATGTTTGTTAGCAATGATTGTAATGACCTCAAATTTTTTTTATCCAGTTTGATTTTATTTATGACTTTATTACCTTTTTTCTTTAATCTGAATTGCATTGCTCATTTAGGAGTAATATAATATAATTGTGGTTCAAAATTACATGCCTAACATTAGATTAATAATGGCACAAGAGATATTATATTAGTTCAACTACTTAAGGAGAAGTTAATACATAAAACATAGTAACCAGGGTATTATCTATAGTACAAAAAACAGAGGGGTACCTAGTCACTATTTCAAAAATATAATCTCTAAGGTCAAGCTAGTACGGATATCTATATACACAAATCTTGATGACTACACACTCTACTGTCCATTTGGATCTTCTAGTGCTACAGGTGGTGGTTGAGGCACATGCACCGGGAGCTTGGACATATCCAATATAACTAGATTATGTATTATCAGAAATTGTCCTAGATAGGGTAGCTCTACCCAGTATATCACAAATACCATAGTCATTACATATATTGACATGATAGTCTACTGATCTGAGCATAAGATGAAACAATAGTGAGAATAAAATTTTCAATAAGTTTTATAGTAATAATGATGCATATAATATTTCAATTATCATATTATGGTCAGTTGTATAAACTATAAAATTCATTTAGCCATAATCTATATAATATGTTGATGCATATAATATCATGTAAACATAGCAATCATGACGTACAGGACTATACAATAAAAATATATCAATGTCATATCACATGTTCATAAATCATACTTTCTCATTCTTAGGCTGTTCTTCTCAATTTAGCTATTTTACTAATTTTAAAAATTTAGTGAGCATTAACTCACAGTGATCACCAGCTCACTTATGTTAAAGGTTAAATAAACAACAGGCTCACCCCTGATTGTGTTTGCCTCACACTATCTAGGCATGACATAAATCACATTTTCTCTATCTGTAAATAGGATATCCCCTATTTTAGTACTAATATAAAGGCCATAAGACCTAGGGTGACCTTGCGTCACCAAGGATCATCCCCCTTTTGAGTGTTTTCATTTTCCTCCTTAAAATAGCCAAATCATGATATTGATTCTTTCAGCCTTTGATGCATCAACATAATACATATGTGCCTATGATATAATGCATACATATATTTGCTCAAACATCTTTCATATGCATATATTAGTATAACCACTCAATTACTATGGATTGCTCTTAAAAAATATCATTGAGAAATATAAATACACACACACACACACACAACATTTATAGTGGCAAATGTATAAATGCTTTGAATGGAAATGGTTCATATACTTAGACATGGTTTGGCCTAGAATATCTTTACATAGTTATACTTCTAATATTATTTATTTTTCCATCTATCATGAATATAAAATGTGTCCTTATATCCATTTTCTCCTTGCTAAGGTTTATCTTAACCTAATAAGTTTTATTTATACAGTTCAATCCATAAGGAAAATATATAAATAATTCTTGCTTAATTTCATTCTACAGTCCCTTCTTAAAGTTATATTTACCTAATATTAAGGATTCTTAGGCATTCATCACCTCATTATATAAAGATATATTTATAGTATTCAATCCATTTATTAGATTCCATATCTTATGTGTTACTCATTCATTAACTAAGCTCACTAAAAAAACATGCATATACAAACACTTCATTACGAGTTTATACTTAGCCAAGTTACTTCAATATGTAATCTCGTGTCTTACATAATAGCTTGCATGCATTTATTTCTTAATTATCTTGTTTATAAGACAATTACAACTTCAAGCACAATCGTGCTTGAGTTGTATGCAATCGTGCTCTGACTCATGAGGCAGAACAAAGCATGTCCTAGCTGTGTCAGTCCTAGGCGCCATGCATTTCATGAAGCAGCCTGAAGCATAGCTTGGCCATGTCCTAAGGCACAGCTGTGCTTTGAGCTCGTAGCTCTTTCCATATTTTTTTTCTTACTTGAAAATGTTATATTCTCATCACTTTTTTTCTTCCTTAACCTTAATAACTCTAAGTTTTATTCATCCTATATTATTTTTTATCAACTTAGCAATTGTTTCCAAGCAAAATTATCATAAAACATACATATATATGTCTATACATTTTCAGCCAATAATACAATAAGCCAAACCCTTTTTCTAGTTATATAACCAAAAACATGCAAGCAAAACACCAGCCATATATTACATAATATATATATATATATATATATATATATATATATATATATATATATATATACACACACACACACACACACACACACACACACACACATACATACATACATACACATTAAACATATATTCATATATGGCTAACTTTAACAACTCATATGAAAGATCTATGAGAAAAAAATGAGATGAAGAGTTCATGGAAAGCATCAAAAGATTTTCCAGCTTTGCATCACCTTAGATTTCTCAAGTTAAATCACTATAAAACCTACCCCCAAACTCATTTTAGATGCTTCCTCTTTAAGCTTTGGTTTAACTTTTTCTTTGCCTTTCTTCTCTCCCTAACCTACGTCACTCTGTTCTGTGCTCCTTCAAGGCATAAACATATCACCCACTCAATGAAGAAGGAAGAAGGAAGCTAGGGTATTAAAGAGAGTGGGTGATACTCATCTTGTATCCACACTTCATCTCTCTTTCTTCTTCTTTTTCTCTTCTTCTTCTCCTATGTTTCTACCAAAAATTACCTCTGCTTTTCCTAAACTTTACCCAGCTGAAGAAAAAAAAAGCCCTACTTCCTATTTAATTCCCCATGAGCTGTACTCTAGTTTTTATTGGCTATCCAAATGAAGTGTCTCCCTTAACCCTACATGAACATTATGATTTGATGGTGACATTTTACTTCATTAATATTATTTTTTTCTTTTCCATTTTAACTCATTTATAATTTATAAATAGTGACTCTTTCATGTATATTTAAGAAAATTTCTCATATCTTAATTTTTTTAATTCCAGATTTTGCATTTTATCATCTCAATATTCCATATTATAGCATTTTTTTTAATTATTTCATATCCCTAAGCAAAAATATCATTAATGTACTTTATCCTTATTTTCGAAAAATATAACATTCACTCCATTATCAATTAATTCCCATTCTTCCATAATCTTCTCTTTTATATTTTTCTAGAACATTTTTGTGTAAATTTTAAAATGATTAAAATTTGAGGATGTTACAATGATCTTAACTTCAACATCAAATAGGGGTCATCAATTTCTCTCCCCTATAACCAACAATATATCAAAACTTATTCAATCTCACTTAGGTAAGAGTAGTTTCCAGCTTTAGGTAGTAACATATGATTGACCATATAGTAGATTATGTTGGTATTTATGCTTAAATCTTTGGTGTATATTTTGCTACTACATAATGCTTCTCCTAAATCCCTAGCTACCACTGATTCTTTTTTATACCAAGGAAGACCAGACAGAGACTCATCTACTTAGCATGCATTTCATGTAGCTCTGGCAGCCCCACTACTCTAGCAAACAAATCCTTATTAAAGTTAACTTTACCCTTCAGACCATAGAGCTAAATTTTAATGACTCTTCATTATAGGTTAAATTTGTAAAATATGCTATAATAGTTGTTGGGGAATATGGGGTGTTGGAGGTAAGCAACTGCTTCATTCTTTGATATTTGACTAAATGACTTAATTCAATCCCTTCTATAGTCAAGAGTTCCAAATTCAAACACATACCCTGCACCATGATTCAATCCATGAAAGTTTTCTAATATCTTCATTGTCCTTTGTTATGGTGAGTAATGACTGAGAAGTTTAAGATGAACTGGAGCCTCCCGATACCCTTAGTCTCTTGGATAAAGTCTTTGTTGCCATTTATGTTAGATGGAATTTCAGAGATAGGAACTTTGAGTGCTCGAGGAACCCTAACCAGAAATTATAGTGTTTCTCTAATTTGTTGGAAAAGAAAATCTGATTTAGGTATAGTGTTTTGATTTAGTTAATGTTTACACATGATTAATTAGTGATATTAAGGTTAGATTTATAGGTAAGGGCAAATGATTAAGAGAACTTAGAGGAATGAGTTTCAAGTTTTTTGAAGAATGAAAGGAAAATTCGGGAATTTTGGGTATAAGGGGTTATATCAGTTTACTATTGTATTAAGCAGTTGACAGATCAGCCTTAAAAGATAAGAACTAATTGATTGGTCAAGCCATGAGTCGACTGGTATGCCTAAAAAGATTAACACCAATTGACTGATAAAAGTATCAGTTGACTGGTGTTGATTCCAAAAGCAAGTATGTGTTGTATTAATCAATCGACTGGTTTGTTGGCTTGGTATTATGTGAACATAGTGTGCTTAAAACACACCATTTCATTAAGCCAAAATGGTGCATTTCGAGCACAACACTGTGTGATGTGCCAAATGGCTCAGTAAAGGATATACATCCTATGCACATACTTATGCTACATGAGAAAAAGAAAAGTAGAGGTGGGCATGATTTAACACTAAGAAAAAAGCTGGGACATCCAAGATCCTTGAGAGAAAATTTTTTAACAAGAGATTATTGAAAAAACTTCAAGAAAGCCAAATTATTTTTTGAGTAAAAGATCATCCACATAAACAAGGATGTATGCCATTGTAGAATTCTTTTGGTAGAAAAATAGAGAAGTATCACACATTGAATTAGTAAAGCCAAAACTGAGAAGAAAAGATTTGAGTGCTTGATACCATGCTCTGGGTGCATGTTTGAGACTATACAATGCCTTTTTTTACTTGTAAACATAAGTAGAAAAATTTGGATGTTTGAAACTTAGGGGTTGTGCCATGTAAACTTCTTCAATGAGTTTCCATGAAGGAAGGAATTATTGACATCCATTTGACTCAAAGGCTATCCATGAGAGATAGCAATACAAAGAACCAATTTAATTGTTTGAGGACAAACCACTAGACTAAAAGTATCATGATAATCAAAGCCAAGGCGTAGATAGAAACCCTTGGCTACAAGTTATGCCTTGTAGCATGCCATCGAGCCATTTGGGTTTCATTTTAAATGAAAAATCCACTTGGTACCAATAATATCGTAGTTCTGTTTACAAGGAACAAGGGCCCAAGTACATTCTTTATCAGTGCATTAAATTCATCTGACATAGCTTACCTCCATTATAAGAATTTAAGAGTCTGAGACACACACGTAGAAGTGATGTTAAAGGATATTTAGAAACACTGTAAGCCTTTTTAGACTTATAAATGCTAGCTTTTGAACGAGTGATCATATGATGAGTGGAAAGTAGAGATCACATTTCTTGCAATAAATTCATCTGACATAGCTTACCTCCATTATAAGAATTTAAGAGTCTGAGACACACACGTAGAAGTGATGTTAAAGGATATTTAGAAATAGTGTAAGCCTTTTTAGACTTATAAATGCTAGCTTTTGAACGAGTGATCATATGATGAGTGGAAAGTAGAGATCACATTTCTTCAGTTAAACCAAATGAGGCATGGTTTAAAGCAACCATATGTGTGGGTGAGAGATTAATAAAGGAGAGGAAAGAATCATTGTTTGTAGGTTTTAGGGAAGTTCTAGGTAACTTGTTAATAAGGTTAGTGAGATATGTTTTGGACTGGCATTATAAGAAACAAGTTTTGGTCATGACTTTTTGGTGGCGACTGAAAAAAATACCATTGAAAACCTCATTCAATGGCAACCCAATAAGGTCACAACTGAAAATTACACTTTCAGTGGTAACTTTTATGAGTCACCATTGAAAGGTACACTTTCAATGGTGACTTTTATGAGTCTCCACTAAAAAGTATATTTTTAGTTGTGACTTTTGATAAGTAGCCATTGAATGTTTGAATTTCATTAATTCTAAAATGTGTACTTTTAGTGGCAACTTTGATGAGTCGCCACTAAATATTTAATTTTTTTAATTTTGAAATATTTACTTTCAGTGCCGAATTCGATGAGTCATCACTAAAAGTACAATTTTAGTGGTGACTTTGATTATCATTAATTCTAAAATATATACTTTTAGTGCCAACTTTGATGGATCCTTGCTAAAAGGTTTTTTTTTAGTGGCGACTTTAAAGAGTTGTCACAAAAATCTGACCCAATAAAAAGAGAATAGAACACGCAGGGGAAATTAATTTTACCGTTTTTCTTAATTTAAGACCCTCATTCTTTTACTCCATCTCTCCCTCTAAGTTTTCTCCTTTATCTCACATTTCTTCCTCAAATACCTGTTGACAAACTACATGGATTTCAAGAAAGAACCATCACCAACCTTGACTGTTATCTCTGTTTGCTAGGGCACTACTTTGTCCTATACGCACACTTTGATTTTTCTTGTCTGTAGGGTTTTAGATTTTGAAGTTCTTAAATTAATAGTTTCTAAGTGGTTACTTAACATGTCTATGATTTAGCAATGGCTAGAAGTAGTAGATCATTCTCAAGTAAATGAAGTTATTCTCACCCCTCCTATTACCTTAAGAGACCCGCCCGCCTTGTTTTAGAATGGAAAATTACACAAGTCATCGAGCTGTAAGTTTCTTTGATTTCTATCTAACCCTTCACAGTTGAAGCTATATACTTGGACTTGACACTAAAATGTACACCTACCTTATTTATGGTCAGTTTGATTATTTTACAAAGAATTCCATGGGCTTCTTGGAGACATTCTGCATCTTAGGATGGCTTGCCATAGAATTCTCAAAGGCTTACCATCATTTCTTTAATTCCAAGATTTCTCTAAGTTTCTTGCTTATTACTTTTATATTATAATAACCAATATAGATGATTAAGTTTAAATGTTTAAAGTTTGCTTGGTGGCTCTACCTTAAAAGACTATTAATAGGATGGGATGGGTATTTGATCTTATGTGGTAATTGTGATTTTAAAAATTGAAAAATAATAATAATAATAATAATAATAATAATAATAATATTCATTCATTTACAAATTAGAAATGGCTACTTCTCTTTCCATATAGTTTCTAGTTTATATAGCAGAAATAATATCTACGAATCTTCAAAGGATATTCACTACAGTTCATTAGGCAAACAAATACCTTATTCATTTCAAAAATCACTGTGTATCAACTACTTTTTACATGTTTCACGTATAGGATCATTGCCAAATCCACATTGGGTATTAATATGGATACACAGACACACAGACACACACACACACATACACACATATATATATGATAGCTGATGATTTGTTGTGAGGTATCATTGACGTATATAAGTATTCTTGAACTAATGGGTTTTGGCATTAACAAGTAAAGTTCTCCTTTCTATTCTTCATTTAAAATTATGAAGTTGAAAATATTTCCATGTTAGTCACATCTATTTCATCTTATTTTTAGGAATTATTCCATGTTCAATACGACTTTTGGGTCTACTCTTCATTCCTAAGCTTCCTAGGTGGCTGGTTAGTTGCTCATTGTGTTATGGCTACTATAAGTTTGTTTGGGCTAGCTGTGTTATGTTGGACATAGTTCTGTGGATATTGTTGTAGGTGTCTTTCAGAAATATAGTGAGATGTCCTAGTTGTAGGATAGTTGTTGTTGTTACTAACCAAAATAAGGTATTTAGGTACTTCCATATGTTTTGTGCATGTTAGACACCTGTACCACAAATATGGTGCAATTACACCTAATCAAGGAAAGATGAATATAATTTCAAATTTAGGATTTATAAAAGATGCTAGCCAATTTTTTCTTGTTATCTGTATTTATTTGCAAATGACTATTACCCCTATTTAGGATGGAGAGTTTTGCTAACTTTCAAAGTAGTATGTGGATTGTGTGATTAATATGGTGGATATCTTTTATCAAAGAAAAAAATCATTGTGGTCGGTTGAAATTGAATATAGGCTCTGGCATGCATATTAAATCAGATGTGGGTAATTGTCGTTCACTTCCCTCACTCCATTTACTTTCTTTTATATGCATTGGGGATTAAGACATATTTATATGGTGAACTAGTGTCCAAATTTTTTTATGTTCTTTATTACTTTTAAATTTCTACAGTATCATGTGTTTATCTAGTATCAAAAAAGTTAATTATCATTGTGTTTGTGCTTCTTCTTCCTTCAAGTCTTTTATATTTCAAATTTTTTGTTGTATTTAGCTTATATACTATTTGTTGATCATTTCTAGAGCTACCCAAGTGTTTTCAATTATTAAAAATTTGGAAAAAAACAAAACAACTATATCTTCATATGTACTTTGTTTTATGCACCCAAATTGTTTTAATTTTGTTGTAGCTTGCTTCAAGATGTCTTCTTTGATTGATGACCATACATTCATTAGGAAATCCTAAATTCACAATCCAATGAGGATCTATAACTTAGTCAGCATCACTCACCCACTATGATACCAGAGGGATTTCCCTTCTTATTTATCATATTACTTCTCTAGATAACACTCATTTCTAGTTTTTTATTTTGTTGTTTTTTTGTTGCATATTTAATTTCTAAGCTGGTTTAGTTGCATGATACATATATTTCATTTGCAGCATCTGATTAAGCTACAAACACATGGAAGATAAACAACATGATATCACATACAATAAAAAAAATTGACTGTTAAAGTTACGGACTATGAGAAAATAAATAAAATTTGAACTTCTCTATGTGTTGTGTGTTGTTGATGATATAGGTTGTATTGTCCCTAAAGGACAATGCCAATGCTCTAGAGGAACATAAATTTTTATATAAACACATTTAGATTAAACTACAACAAATATCTAGTTTCTCCTTTATTAAGTGTATAATAAGGTTATTTCCAATTTTTCATAAAAGAATCTTATTTCCAATTGTCCATGTCTGAATAAGAGATGTAAGGGGACAAGCTTTTAAAGTGCATGTACAGATGCATGGAAAACACAAAACCTTTAGTCATTGTACATTTGGTATTCCTTTGACATTCTTTGTCTCTCTTTTTCTATTACTTTTAGCTTTTCCTTCTCACCTTTAACAATCCTTAAGTGATTTCCTTGTAAGATTGCACAATGAACAAACTTAGAAAGTTAAGTGATGTTGAATTATTGTGACATCTTTGGTCCAATTATTATGATCTACAGAGTTTTAGACAATGCCTTGCTTAAATTTTTTTTCTTTTCATATTTTATATTTTATTTCTTTAATCACCTCAATTTTTTGTCTCCACTTTTGTAATTTTATAGATGTATTAGTTTTATTAGTTTTTATAAGTTATATATAAGTCTTAACCAAAGGCACCAACCTAACTTTCCTGTAAAATTCTTATAGCTAGTGACAAAAGTGCTTATAGTGAATTTTCATTATGTTGGTATTAGTAAGATTCATTTATAATTAGTTACTTCTTTTTTTAATGTAATTAGTTACATTCCATTGAATATTTGTATTTGAACTAATTGTAGTTGAATATAAGTTTAAATGATAATATTATTCTTTTTATTATACTTTAGCAAGATAACTAATTTATCAATTACATTTTTTATTTTTTGATTATTATGTTTGCAGTAGTATCTAAAAATTTTAATAATAAAGAAATGAATAGGAAAAAAAATTAAACATTAGACTTTTGGTGGCCACTAAAAGTTGCCACTGAAAGTGATTAAATATCAATGCATATTTTTAGTTGCCCCTTAACAATGATAGAAAGTTGCCACCAAAAGAAGATTCAGTGATAACTTTTGTCTCCACTAAAAGTAGATATTCAATCGCTACCTATATAGGTTGCTGCTTAAAGCTTATTTAGGGGCGACTTTAGTGGCCACTGAAAGTAAATTGTGAGTGGCAATATTTTAAAGTTGTCACTAAAAGTGGACATTCAATGGCGACTATTATGATTCCAGTGGTGACTTTTATAGTTTCCAGTAATGTCAAAAGTTGCCACAAAAAACATTCAGCGACAAGGTTATCGCCAACAAAAGTCTTTAGTGGCAATTTTTAGGTTTTCATATCACTGCTGAAAGCTATTTTCTTGTAGTGTAAACGTCAATTATAGAGGTTAAGGGAGGAAGGGAATTTAATGAAATAGAGTTGGATTAGCCTTATATACTATAAGAATGAGAAGAGTCAAGAAAGGTAAGCAATTCAGGTGACACTAAAGAAGAAGAGTTTGTTTGAGATATAAACTGAGGATAAGGAAATACGATTTCAATAAACTGAACATGCTTGTTTGGATGTATATAGTATCTATTTGGATTGAAGCATAAGTAAGCACCCTAAGAAAGAGAATACCCACAAAGATGTAAAGATGAGAGTGCTAATTCAATTTCGACTTGGAATATGGATTAAGCCAGGGAAAACATAAACATTCCAAAGTTCTAAGTTTGAAATAATTAGAAGAAGAACCAAACAATATGGTGTGACGCATAGACATTTGAAGAATAGGAGTGGGAAGCCGATTGATCAAATATGAAGTTGTTTGAAAGGTGTAAGTCCAAAAAATGAAGAGGTAGAAAAGCTTGTTGAATTAAACACCTTGCAGTTTCAACTAAATGGTGGTGTCACCTTTCAAAGACACTATTGTGTTCTAGAGTATAGAGAGGTGTTGTATAATGAGAAATTCCCTGAGAAGCAAGATATGATTCAGAGAGAATAGGAGAAAAACCAGAGAATAAAATGTAGTCATCTTAAGGAAGGCCTACACTAGTCATTGATATTTATAGAAAGGATCACAGATAAGATATTAATTATAAATATAAATTATCCATAATTCAAATCTTAATTATTTTCCAAATCAAGAGATATGACTGTCACAAATCAAAGGATATGATGACCTCTCACTACTTCCTTAATAAAGGGATATTATGATAATTATATGCTCTTTCAACACCCCCTCAAGCTGAAGCATTCAACTTGTTACAAATCAAACCCAATTAAAATAAAAATCAAACAAAAAATACTCAATAATAGAATCTATTCAGCTTCCTCGATGATAATTTTCTAGCATCATATTGATTTTTGAGCAAAATACAGCCCAAGAAATGACTTGGAATAAATAACATAGGTATGAAAATGACTGGAACATTCAAAAATTTACCATATTCCAATATAAAACATCAGCATGGAGCCTAAGGAGAGAACATTGCTAGCTTAATGTGCACTAGTTAGAATGCCTGGAGTAGGGAAGCACTACTAGTATGATGCATATAAAAAAAATTATTAGAAAGACGCACAACAAGAAGAGCGGTTGGGATGGTGCACAACCAAAAACAAATACAAGAAGTGATCTAGGCTTTTGGAAATGAACGACATAATCTAAAATGAATTTTTCTAAACCAGTGGTGGTGCGTGAGATACTAAGGACACTAACAGCACCATCGAAGATGGCCAGAAATGCTCTAATAGTGTTGGGTTGGCTAGCTTTTAGGTTCTAAACAAAACCCAAGCCTTTCACAAGCAGGAAATTTTTTTTTGTAGTGGCTAGAAAAAGGCATAACTTTTTATCGTAATGTTTTGTTGGAATTTATTTTGTGTAAAAAAAAAAGAGAAATGGCATTTAGAGTTATTCTTAGTACCTTTTTTATACTTTAGTTGGAAAGAAGTACAACTAAGAAGGACTATGAAATTTTTATTTTTCTCAAGGCTTTGGAACCATGTTAAATTTAGAGAGAATAAGAGAAAAGCAAGAGAATAAAATGTAATCGCCTTACGGAAGGCCTACACTAGTTCTTGATATTTATAAAAAAGGTTACAAACAAGACATTAATTATAAATATAAATAACCTATAATTCTAATTCTAATTATTCTTCAAATAAAGGGATGTAATTGTCTACAAATCAAGGGACATGGTGACTTCTAATTATGACCTTAATAAAGGGATATTATGATAACTATATACTATTTTAGAAAAATGTTTTAGTTTTGGTGTTAAATTTATTTTCAACAAGATTTTTAAATGTAGGAAAAATGAGAGAAACATCATACTTGTGTTTTAATTGGTAGAGCCAAATACATTTAAAGTAATGATAAAAAAAAATCATAAAACAAAAATTATCAATTAAAGAAATAAAAGCAGGGCTCTATAAATCATCATAAACAACGTCAAAAGGATGTTTGCTAGAAACAGTGGAATTAGAAAAAGGGAAATAATGACTTTTATTTGAAAAGAAAGGAATACAAGGAACCTATTTAGAGCTAGTACTAGGTAGGCTATTAGATGAAGCTACATTAGATAACATCCTATAGGCTGGATGTCCTAGCTAAGAATACCATATAGTTGTGGTTGGTTGGACAATGGCAAGAGATGCAGTGGGTAAGGTGAGTGGTGTTGACGGCAGCTTTTAGACATTGCCTTTATTCAGTCCTCACAAAAAAAGCACACATATTCTCTATGCCTTCACTTAAAAATGAGGAGGGGAAAATTCATTTGATACTTTGTTATGTTTACATAATGGATAAATAGAAAGAAGATTGTGCTTAACTGAAAGAACATACAATTCATTTAAAAGCTTTAAAGGAGCCTAATTGGTGTTTAGAAAAGTGGAACCTTTGTGTGAGATTTTCAAACCTATTTTATTAACAACAGTAAGTTGATCTGGACCTTTATAATTATACTTAAGTGTTAGATTGGCAAAATCATTAGCGACATGGTAGAAGGCCCCTGAATCCATAAGCCAATAAGGAAAGGTGGAGGAGCTTGATGTCATAGCCATGTAAGCAACATGTGTAGCAGCCTTGTGTGGATAGCCATTAAGTTTATAGAATACCTTTACACTGTGGCTATACTTGTCATAGTATTGACAAACAAAGGAATTAGTGTTACTACTAGATAGAGCTCAAGTTGATGAATTTGAGGCAGTGTTTCCATTGCCACAGTTGAGTCAAGACTTGGGTGAGCCTTAACTAGAATTTCACATAGCCAAATTCACAATAAGAAGGCCATTACCATGAAGTCATTCATCCCTTTAGAAGATAAGCTCATGGTCCACAAAATGATTAAACAATTCATCAAAACCAAGAAAAGGCTTATGAATTTGCAGAGAGGTTGAAATTTCACAAAAGGAAGGTCCAAGACCACCAAGATCATAAATAACAAAATCAACATCATCAAGAGGATAAACAATGAGATAAATCATTAGAGATATCTTTTATGGTGTTAAGGTACTTAGTAATAGATGAAGTGCTTTTTGTGATGAAAACCAATCATTCCTTGAGTGACGTAACTCAAGATCGAGAGTAATTTACATAATCATTTAGAGTTTAGCCCATGCCTTGGTTGAAGTCTCTATAGAAGACATAATGCTGTGTGCATCAAACTCACACGAGCTAAAGATAACAAGACATAATAGCCAGTTTTGTTGTACCTAGTAAGTGTAAGTTGAGTTAGTTTTTGGTTCTTCATTATCAGTCTCAAGAACTGGTGATGGACATGGCTTGGTGCTAGTGACATAGCCAACCAAGGCATGGCCAATTAGGAAAGACCAAAATTGCTTGTGCCAATCAGGGTAGGTTGTGCCATTAAGCTTAATGGATAATTGAGTGAGAATATTTTTTTAAACAAGATTTTTTGGGTCATAAGGAGAAGACGAAGTGTTTTGGGTAGAGTTGGTGTTGGTGGAGCTATTAGAAGCCATGAAGGATCGTTGAAGAGCTATAAAGCTAAATGAGTTTTGATACCAGAAAAGAACAATAGTCTTGAAGGAAAACATTTTTGTAATTCTATTGATGAAAGGAGTTTATATACATAGTGTCTCTGGGGCTTAAAAGAAAGATAAGATCCTATCTTATATTTAAATAGTTGTTATGCTATCTTTAAATTAGTCTTTATGAATTGATGTACACTTATAACAAATGAAGATGTTAAGGTAGTTAGTTTCATTGTACTACACCAGCAAAAAGGAGGGGGAGAAAGCAAAAATTGTTGTTCCACATATGTATTAATACATTTTCTCATTAAAAATTGCATGTTTACAACCACCAACACGTTAATACTTTTTTGGTTTATATTCTCCCTATTAACTAATACATTTGTATTTAAGGAAACAAGAAAGAATGATTTTAAAATTGCATTATCATATGCTTACTAATTTTTATTCGTGTGCTAACCTTGCTTCTCACTAACTGAGGAGCATAAACTCAAACTAGCAAATGAAGCTTTTGGTCATTCTTCTAGCTACAAGGAACAAATATAGAATGCTCAAGAATCAAATGAGCAAGAAAAATTAGCACAAAAATATGATTTTAAAAGGAAAAATTTACCTTTGGAAATAGTAATAGAAAAAGTCAGCATAGAGTAGTGTTTGAAAAATGCCAGAAATCCATGCCGCAATAATAGAGCATCAAAAGAACTCAAAAAGGTATTTTCATAATAGAATATAATTTTCTTACAAAATCTAATCCATCTTTATAGTTTCTTTCTTTGAGGGGAAGGGACAATTTCTTGCAAGAAATTATAAAAAAAAACTATGAGCCTTTACATAACAAATATCAAACTATTTATAACCAAGTAATCGAGAGTTCGATTCTCATCATGAAGAAAGTGAGTGGAACATGCTTTTTCCATACTTCTAGCTCGAAGGGTTTTTTTTGTGGTGGATATGTTAAAGATTAAAAAAATATATTTGTGGGCCTTCGCTTAACAATTTATACTTAAAAGTTAATGTGGTCCTTGACATCAAGAAATGGATCAACTTTTCAAAATTTTGTATGTGCTTCATCAACAAGGCAAGGCAGGCAACCAATGTAGACTAAGCTCGAAGGCCTAACATCATGTTTTCAATTTTAGAAAATAACGGGGAAATGAATTGAAATGGTAACAAGGTAATGTATTAATTATTGAGATCAACAGTTATTTATGTATTGAAAGGAAATAATGAGATCAACAGTTACTTATGTATTCATGACAATTTTGGTAAATTTTTTGAAGACTTAGCATAATCAGGCTTATGTTATTTTGTTCAACTTATAGAGACCAAAACATGGAACAATGCTATAGTGGCTAATGCATAAAACATATAGTTACAATAAGCAAAAGTAAAAAAGAGCATAAATTAATAGTAATTACAAAACACAAGGAGGGAAAGAACAATACTTATTCAATGGACATAGTGGGGCTCAATAAAGTAATGGTAGATCCATTTGAAAATGTATAACGATCTATATGCACTGCATTAAGTAACACAGAAAATGATAATATTAATAGATTCTTATCAGCCTTGAACTTTAAAAAACTGCATGAGTTGACTATGTTGATGCATCAATTACAAGGTAATTATGTGCAAACCAAATTAACTACTGAAACAAACAATAAGGCATTTAAGGTACCTTAATTACAAGCTGAATCATCATTACTCATTAGGCTATCAAAAAATTGCCATTAATGGTTGTCTGCTTTATGTAATGTTCTTAGGAGACCATAAGCTTATAGTCTAGGCACATATTCTCTACCCCAACCCCCTGTGCAGTGTGATCTTTAAAACTAGTATTAAATATCATATGACAAAAGTTACAAACTTCAATGAGTAAAAACCATAACAAAGTTTCAAATCCCATCTTCATGTGCATGAATGGAATCATTTCTATGCTTATTTTAGGCAAGAAATACCTACCAACATAGACAATATCTTGCAATTGTATGGTCATTGATCAGTTGCTGCATTATGTTCAGAATATAGAAATTGCCAATCACAACATAAATACAACACTTTGATATATGAGAAACCATAGTGATACAATCACTACATCATAAAAAAAATTTCAAAATAGAAAAAGGCAATCATAGTTTACTTAAGAAGAAATATATGTTGTCCTATTAAATTGTCAATATTTCTAGTTCTTTGTAACAGTAATAGTTGAGGAAGTATAGCCATATCTTCCAAAAATAAGGAAAATGTCCACATTACCTGATCCATGTAATTAATGCACAATGAGCTCTTGAAAAATACAAAAGTGAAAAAGCAAGTAGTTTAAAATTTGTTGTAGCAATTACATCCAAACTTCAAAAGAAAACACGTAACAGCAAATGTAAGCAAACCTCCTTAAATGTGAATTTCTCATTGATAACTAAGGCCAATAGAAGGTAGGGCAATACAAGGAAATAAAGTTGAAAGGTGTCATGATCTTTGTCGTACAACTTACAGACAACCTGGTGGTGCATTATGTACCATAAAATAGAAAATGAGCTTCCTAAGAATATCAACTTCATAACAGTATTATATAGAGATATATAATCAGTAAAGATATCCAAGTAATGGCCAACAAAAACTATAGCAAAGAGTTCTTGAGTCTTCAAAGAAATATCTGCACATGAATAAAAAATATCAAAATTTAGAGTCAGAAAAATAAGCCAATGTACAAAAGAGATGGACTAAACCACAATCAAGCAAAGACTATTCCCAATGTTATTCTTTTCTATTTCTATTGCTCTAATTGTGAACATTTCTTCATTCCTTTTTCTTTTACATTTCAATTCTTCTCAAATCATTTATTGATGAATGAAAATTCTTGATTTTTCCCTAACTAGAAAGAAATACAAGAGAGGAGGGAGAGACACTTAATTATGTACAAGTTATAGATATCATCATTCTACATCAACCATATACTAATGCCTATATAATGGTCTCATTTAACATTCTTTACCAATATGGAACTTTGGAACTCACCGTTTCTCACTAAAAGGGATAAAGAAACACATAAAAGGGGAGTGTAACCATGTCTAATACCCAACAATTTATATTTCTAAAAAGGTCTCAAGCTAAACTTTTGGAACCACTAATTGAAGTTATTACAGGATTCAATTGCAGGCCATTTGATGAATGTATTTTATACTAATAAATCAATTATATTTAACTTAAATTTTTTGAGTATTTTAGTAATTTATGTTAGACTTATGTGTAATTGTATGTTTATTTTGTAGGTAGAAAGAAGATGCAAAATTGAGGGAAATTTGGAGAAAAATGAATAAGAATTGTAGATTTTAAACAGTTTCATCATTGCTTTACTAATTTGGATATATCTCTTTCATCCAAACTCTAATTAAGATGATTAAAGAGGCCGTGGAAAGCTAAGAAAAAGATCTACAACTTTTATGTTTTACGTTTGGAGAAATTCAATGTTGAGAAACTAGATATTTGCATCACAGTTCGAAGATGATAATGTAGATTTTTAAAAATAGAAATAAAAAAAAATAAAGAAGATAGAGTTTGAGTTGGATTGAAATATCATTTATTTCAAAAGAGTTTGAGTTGAACTAAATAATATTTTAAAGGATAAGAGTTTGAATAGGACTAAGATATCTTTTTACAACTTTAAAAAGGGACTAAGGCAAGAAAAATCAACAACTCTGGAGAGATAGAAAGCAGTGAAGAAGATCCTTAGCTTGGAAGAGGAAGATGAGAGCTCCAAATCCATCACTAATTATTTGTTTCATCTCTTTTTGTTAGATCTTAGATTTTTTATTTTTGTTCTAAGATGATTTCATATTCAAACATGAACTAATTTTATTTTCAACAGCTATGATGTAGTCTAATTATAAACCCTTGTATTTTTCAATCCGTTTAATGAATGATTTATTTTCTTAATTGAGTTATTACACTGTGCTTAATGCTTATAATTAATTAGCCACTAATTAGATGATGAGTTAACCATAACTAGACCCAAAGGAGATTTATGTGTCTTGTTCATTATGTAGGATGTAAGATAGAGATATACTTGCATGGTCTATGCAGTTTTAAGTAAGAACCATATATCTTAATGAATCTTTGCTTGTTATAATTTACATGCAGATATAGTGGGTTAGCATTCAAAAGGAAATTCTATTAGATCTTGAGAGAAGCTAGTGGATTTTTTAGAGTATCTCGACTATCAATTAGATCATAATTTCTAGGTGATGAGATCATGGCTTAGGATGACAAATAGAAATAGAATGCGAACCCGCTTCAAGTCCCAGTTGGACTTATCTCAAGAGCTCAGGTTAAAACATTCAAAGAAGTACTTAATTCTCCAATTTTATAGGCCTATCAAGGAGAAAACTGTATTACTACTAAAGAAGAGCTAAGATTGGTCCATATAATTAAAATCCACTTAAATGTGGGCCAAGACTAGCCAATCTAAATATGGACCTAAAATATAAGAAGAATGAAGGCTAAAGACTAAATATATACCCAAAATAAAGGATTTATTTAATGGCATAATTTAAACTACATTTTTTTATTTACTTTTAATTTTTTTGTTTATTTGACTAGAAAAGTTTCTTATTTGATAGTTTCTAGAAGAGTTTCCTATTTTTAATTTTTTTTGCTCTATAGGAGTTTCCTATTTAGTTTTCTATTTAATAATATTGAGAGTGTTTTCTATTTAATTCTTTAAAGAATTTTTTTTAACTTATCAATATGTTTTTGTGGTGTTCAAACAAGACTTATCACTCATAATCTTCTTCTCCTTTCTTGAGTGTAGCGTCTACAATATTTCTTATACCTTTAGTTCTTATCTCTTTATAGATAACGGGTTGAGGTCATTTTCTTTTTAATTTATTTTGGTATAAATCTGAATTAGAATACAATCCTTCTAATTGGATCCTATATTGATTCCGGGTCTCACTATTTTTGGTGAGGTTCATATCAGGAGTTCATATTATTTGGTATCAAAACCTAAGTTCTAAATCAGATTTGATCTATCTTATTTATTTGTTTTCTTATTATTATTCCATCTTGCTATCTTGTATTTTTTTTTGGTGTTCTTCATTCTTCTTTTCTTCTTTTGATTTCTTGTGTTCCTAGTTCAAGTCCAAATATGAAAAAAAAACAAAAACAAAATTCAAAAAAACAAATTCGAAATGAAAAAAGAGAGTGCATAATTCTAAAAAAAAGGGAAAGTTAAAAAAAAAGAATTCATTATTGTTGAAATTCAAGTTTTCCACCTAGATTTTGCAATCTGATCTTTAAAAAAAGTGATCCTGTAATTCTAATTGCATCAATTTTTTATTTGATCTTTTATTTCGTTTGTTTTTCTTTCTTTGGTTATTGTTTCCTATCTTAATTGTTTTCTTTCTATTCTAGTTGCTTCTTATTATGATTTTCTTATTTAATTGCTTATCTTGTCTTTAATTTCTTTTTTTTTTTAAAGTTATATTGCTTTGTTCCATTGCTTATTAAAATTCTATTTTTTTCCTCCTTTTACTCTTTGCATTCTATTAGTTGAGTTTGGATTGTTGCAAGAAGATTTTTGTTTGAGTTCGTTTGAGTTTAATAAAAAATTGAAAGATGGGACTAAGAGAGAAAAAATGCAAGAGAGTGTAAGCTTATAAGAGGGTAAAAGCCAAAATTTGAGTAAATACGAGTGTGAGTGCCATTAATCTTGAGAGAAACACATTAGCTAGTGTTGTGAGATTTTTTTAGTCTAACATTATTTTGCAGAAAAATCATGTTACACAACAAAGACAAAAATACTTTCAAAGGTATGTCCAAAATGGTGAATCCAAAGTCGATGATAGAAGCTTTAGTAAGTGAGATGAGAAGAGTTTTGAGAGTGGTGATGGAGTAGGTTCATGAACGGTTAGATCGGATAGAGAATGCATGTGTGGAGGAATCACAAAACACTCCTAATATACATAGGAGGGGGAGAATTTAATCGAGGGAGAGTGTTGAAGATGAAGAGTATTATAGAGATGGTTTTGATAAAGTTGACAGGGAATTGAGTGTTAACAATATGAGATATGGTGGGCGGTTTAGAGAAGCTAAGAATAGAGAAAATAATAACTTGGGTAGTATTAAGATGAAGGTTCTATCATTTTAATGTAAAATGACCCCAAAGCTTATCTAAAATGGGAGAGAAGGATGGAGTTACTGTTTGATTGTTACAATTATTGAGTTGAAAAAGGTAATGTTGGCTTCCAAGGAATTTACTGACTATGCTATTATTTGGTGGGATCAATTGTTTTAAGTAGGAGACGAAATAGAGAAAGGCCTATTGAGACATGGAAGGAGATGAAAGCAGTTATGAGGAGGCGATTCATTCCAAGTAATTATTGTAGAGACTTATTTTAATAGTTGCAAAGCCCTACTCAATGTTGTAAAGGTGTTAAAGACTACTATGATAATCAAGTGACGTTACAAAGGAAAGAGAGTGAATAAAAGAAAATGATTGAAAATAAGAGAGAAAAAGAAATAGAAGTTAAGAAAATTATGAGAGAAAAAGAAATAGCGGTTGAAAAAAATAAGAGAGAAAAAGAGAAATATGCCAAAAAAATTAAGAGAGAAAATGAGAGAAAGACTAAAAAAATTGATGGAGAAATTAAGAGAAAAAATTCAGTCATTGGAAGAAAAATTGAGAAAAAACAAATGAATTTTTATGCAATAGAAAGTGTGATAAAAAAATGTTTTGTTTTCAAATATGTCAATGATTGTACTAATGAGTTTAACTTTTCTTTACCCAATATTGAATTTTTCTTTTGTAGGGTAATCTTTTCATTGCATATGAGAAAGTGGTGTTTGATAAGTGCTTTAGGCATGACAAATTTTTGTTTTTAAAAAATAAATTGTGTATGCCTAAATGTTTATTGCATGACTTGCTTGTTAGGGAAGCACATGGAGGTGGTTTGATAAGGCATTTTTACATATCTAAGACTTTAGATATTTTGCATAAATGTTATGTAAAACGAATATGTGAGCATTTTATCACTTGTAGACAGATTAAATTTAGGATGAAGCCTGATGATGCATCATATATTGTTGATTTATTTTTTAAGAAAATTATGAGATTGCATGGCATGCCTAGGAGTATTGAGTATGATTTTCTTTTGAAAGACTATTTGTCACTTGTCAAGTTTGCATATAATAAGAATGTGCATTTTGCAACTAAGTTCTCATCTTTTGAGATTGTGTATGATTTTAATCCGTTAACTCCTTTACTAATGGTTAAGCGAGTTAACTTAGATGAAAAAAGAGAGCCGATTTTTTTAAGCAAATATATAAGAAGGCAAGACAAAATGTTGAGAAAAAAATTGAACGATATGTCAACAAACCTAAAAAACGGACACAAAAGAATTGTATTTGAGCCTGAAAATTGGGTTTGGTTGCATATGAGGAAGTAAACATTTCCAAATCAAAGGTGTTTTAAACTACTTTGAAGAGAATATGGTTTGATTCAAGTGATTAAAAGAATCAATGACAATGCCTGCAAACAAGATCTTCAATGTGAGTATAATGTTAGTGCAACTTTTTAATTTTTTTGATTTGTCTCATTTTGATGTAGGTGATGATTTAATGACAAATCATTTTCAAGAGGAGAGGAACAATGAGATCATGGATAGAGCTGACAAAAAGAAATGGAATGCAGACCTGCTTCAAGTCCCAGTTAGACCTATCATAAGAGCTCAGATTAAAATATTCAAAGAAGCACTTAATAGTATAATTCTAGAGGGCCATCAAGGAGAAAACTATATTACTACTAAAGAAGAGTCAATATTGGTCCATATAATTAAAATTCGCTTAAATGTGGGCCATGACCAGCCAATATAAATATGAACCTAAAGTACAAGAAAAATGAAATCTAAAAACTGAATATAGGCCCAAAATAAAAGATTTATTTAATGGCATAATTTAAACAATGTTTTTTTTTTCTGATTTATTTACTTTTAATTTTTTTGTTTATTTGATTAGAAAATTTTCCTATGTGATAGTTTCTAGAAGAGTTTCCTATTTAGTTTTCCTTGTTTGTTTAGATAATTGGTCTATAAATAGGCAGTACGCTCTTGAACAAAGGGAGATTATATAGGTTATCATTAATAATATTGAGATTATTTTCTCTTTAATTATTCAAAGAACTTTTTCTAAACTTATCAAGATTTTCTTGTGGCATTCAAACAAGACTTATCACTCACAATTTTCTTCTCCTTTTTTGAGTGTGGGTAGACAATATTTCTTATATCTTTGGTTCTTATCTCTTTATAGATAACGAGTCAAGGTCATTTGGTGTTTAATTTATTTTGGTATAAATTTGAATTAGAACACGATCCTTCCAATTAGATCCTATATTGATTTTGGGTCTCACTACTCTTAGTGAGGTTCATATCAGGGGATCATATCACTAGGTTAAAAAGATTGGGATTGCAAGGGGGATTAATTAAAGTGAAATAAAAAACCCTAAATCTTTGCTTAATTAAATTTTTCTCTTAATACTCACTTTCTGCTATCGTTTCTATTTTTATTTTATTTTATTATATTTTTCATAAAATTACGTTTTCAAATTATTTAGTTAAAGTTAGAATTGATATAAAAATAATAATTTATGATCACAATCCTCATGAGAATTATATCTATACTTTTATAATTTATCACTTGACAATGATAGTGTACACTTGTACTTAACGAAGATATAATTCATTCTTATCAAAATTTTGGCACTGTTGCCGATGATTGCTTTGATTTTTATTACGTTTACTATTATTGATTCTAATCTTAATCTACATTTTTATCTATATCTTTCACTTACAATTGTCTCATTTGACTTTTTAGGTGTCTACATTGGTGCATGAGAAAAATTGGAAGCGGTAATTTAATTCTACTTGCCACTGAGATTGAACAAACTTGTCATAGGAATAGGAAGGAAAAAGGGGAAGTTTCTCAAAATTCTTAAAAAACTATAGCTAATGCTAGAAATAATAAAAAGGTTGTGAACAATCTTGGGAACAATCAAAATAATTGGGTACTATAAGACTATGCTATGCCATCAGTTAATGGAAGGAATTATGCTATTCAGTGTCCCAAATAGATACCCATAACTTTGAAATCAAGCCTGCAATTATACAGATGGTTCAAGCCAATTAGTTTAGTGGCTTGGTAAGTGAGGATCCAAATAATCATATTACTAACTTTTTCGGAGATTTGTAAAACTTTCAAATATAATAATGTCTGTAATGATGCTATAATATTGAGGCTATTCCCATTCTCACTAAGGGACAAAGCCAAGAGTTGGTTGAATTCCTTACCTGCTGGTTCTATTACCACCTGGAATGACTTAGCAAAGAAATTCTTGGCAAAAAAAATTTTGCCAACAAAAACTACAAAAAATAAGGAGTGAAATGACTCAATTTGGCCAATTTGATAATGAGCCACTATATGAGGTATGGGAGGGATACAAAGATATGATGAGAAGATGCCCACATCATGGACTCCTTGAATAGTTGTAGGTACATATATTTTATAATGGTTTAAGTAATTATACTTAAACTATGGTTAATGCAACTGCAGGAGGTGCCATAATGAGTAAAACACCAAAAGAAACATATTCTTCACTAGAAAAGATAGCTGCCAATGCTTATCAATGGCTAACAAAAAGGAATGCACCTAGAAGATCCAGGGAATCCATGAGGTATATGCTTTAATTGCTCTTACAGCTCAAATATCTAATCTGACTAAGAGATTTGACTCTATGAATGATAATGCTAGTGCTATTCATATCCCAACTGAGGTATGTGAATTATGTAATAGGCGATACTCCAGCTCTAAATGTCAAACTAATAATTTGTACACCTTATCTCAATCAAAGCAAGTTCACTATCTTGGAAATTTGAATAGACAAAATAATCCTTATTCTAACTAATATAATCAAGGATGGAAAAACACCCAAAATGTGATACATCCATCTAAAGATACTCAACCTCACTATTAACCTCACTCATCTATAATTTTATTAGAAGAAGTATTGACTTAGCTCACAAAAAGTATTGTACAATTCCAAGATGAACTAAGGAATATATGGCAAAATCAGAAGCTAATTTTCAAAGACAAGGAGCCTCTATTAAAAATCTAGAGATTCAGGTAGGTCAGATATCCTTAATTAAAAGACTTATAAGCTCACTGCCTAATAATACAGATAGAAATTCATGAGAGCAAGTGAAATCTATTACTCTACGAAGTGGCAAGGAGTTACTAGAATATGAGGTACTACTAGCTGAAGTCAATCAACTAGAAGAATCACAAGAAAAAACTAAAGACAGTATGTCTAAACTAGAAGAAGTGGCACAAAAGTATAAATCAACGTTATTTCCTGATAATCTTCCACTATATATTCCTTTTTTACTATATCATCAAAGATTTCATAAGCAAAAATTAGATAAGCAATTTTCTAAAATATTAAGAAATTTTTAAGAAAATTCATATTAATATTCCGTTTGCAGATGTTTTGGAACAAATGCCTTCATATATCAAATTCTTAAAGGAAATTATTTCACATAAAATAAAATTAGAGGATTATGAAACAATTGCTCTATCTAAAGGGAGCAGTGCAATATTGCAAAATAAATTGCCTCCTAAATTAAAATATCCAGGGATTTTTTCTATACCATGCACAATTAGAAATACTTATTTTGATAAAGCATTGTGTGATCTTGGTGTAAGTATTAATTTAATGCCACTTTCTATTTTCAGAAAATTAGAAATTGGGGAAGTCAAGCCAACTACAATGTCAATACAAATGGAAAAAATATCCATAAAATATCATCATGGTATTATTGAGGACATCCTAGTAAAGGTTGACCAACTTATATTCCCTGCAAATTTTATAGTGTTGGATATTGAGGAAAACCAAGTAATTTCTATTATTCTTAGTCGATCATTCTTAGCTATAGGACATGCTCTAATTGATGTTTAAAAAGGACAGCTCAGTTTGAAAATGCAAAGAAATTAGGTAAATTCGAATGTTTTTAATGCAATTAAATATCCATCTAATGTAGAAAATTACCTGCATATTAATACTATTGAAGAAAAGTATATTCAGGTAGGTCAATTAAGTGACCCTTTAGAGGCTTGTATTTTTTAGAATATTGACATTAAAAGTGCAAAAAATTTTGAAGTTGTAAATTGGTTAAAAGATACACCTTTGTACATCAAGAAGCCCTTTGAAGATTTATGGGAAAGAAAGCCTAACCTAGTGCCATCTATTGAAAAGCCACTAGAGTTATAGTTGAAGCAATTACCACCCCATCTCTAGTACATTTAATTTTGATGAAAATTGTGTGAAATATTTTGAATTATTGAGAAAGGCCTTAGTTTCAACAGCTATCATAGTTGCTCTTGATTGGAATCTACCATTTGAACTTATATGTGATGCAAGCGACTATGCAATAGGGATAGTATTAGGCCAAAGAAGAAGTAAGATCTTTCACACTATATATTATGCTAGTAGGACCCTGAATGGTGCTCAAATAAATTATGCCATAACTGAAAAAAATTATTGGTGGTAATCTTTACTTTTGATAAATTTCAATTATATTTAATTGGTACTAAAGTTACAATTTCTCTGCTATTAAATATTTAATTGAAAAAAAAGATGCCAAACCAAAACTAATTAGATGGGTTCTTTTGCTATACGAATTTGACTTGGAAATTAGAGACAAGAAAGGCACAAAAAAACTTAAAGAAAGGAGACATTGAATTTGAACCCTAAGCGCCAATTAGAGAAACATTCCCAGATGAACAACTATTTGTTATTAAATCAGGTAATGTCCCTTGATTTGCTGATTTTTCTAATTATTTGGATTGACATGTATTACCTCTAGATTTATCAAGCCAATAGAAAAAAATTCTTGGCTGATTCTAAGCACTATATTTGGGAAGACTCATATTTATCCAGCCACTACTAAGACCAAGATATAGGAAGATGTGTGCCACATGAGGAAACAAGAATCATCCTACATCATTGTCACTCCTAATAATATGGTGATCACTTTAGAACTAACAGAGCAGTAGCAAAAGTGCTACAATCTAGTTTTTATTTACCCACATTATTCAAGGATGCTTAAGCCTACATAGCTGCATGTGATAGATGCCAAAGAACTAGAGGTATTTCTCATAGATATGAAATGCCTTTGAATAATATTCTAGAGGTAAAGCTATTTAATGTATGGGGAATTGACTTTATAGGACCATTCCTATCATCCTTCAAAAATCAATACATCATAGTAGTTGTTGACTATGTTTTCAAGTGGGTTGAAATAGTGGCCCTACCCTTCAATGATTCCAAAGTGGTAATAAGCTTTTTAAAGAAAAATATTTTTACCTGCTTTAGCACCCTTAGAGCAATAATAAATTATGGAGGTAAGCAATTTTGTAATAAATAATTTAATACCTTTTTTACCAAATATAGGGTGAAACATAAAACAGCCATGACATATCACCCACAAGCTAGTGGCTAAGTTGAAATTTCTAATAGAGAGTTGAAGTGGATTTTTGAAAAGACAGCAATCTACAACAGAAAATATTCAGCCAAGAAGTTAGATGATGCACTATGGGCATATAAAATACCTTCAAAACAACTATTGGTATGTCCCCTTACCACTTGGTGTTTGGAGAGGCCTGCCACCTACTAGTAGAATTAAAGCATAAAGCCTATTGGGCAACTAAGAAGTTAAATTTTAATCTACAAGTTGTGGGACAAAAGGGATTACTTCAATTAAATGAGTTGGATGAAATATGGCAGGGGGCTTATGAGAATGCCAAGCTCTACAAAGAAAGAACAAAAATATGGCATGACAATAAAATAATGGCAAGACAGTTCCATCCAGGGAAGAAAGTTTTACTTTTCAACTCTCACCTACACTTATTTCCAAGTAAATGGTCTGGTTCTTATTTGGTTACTAAGATTTTTCCTCATGGTACTGTAGAAATTCAAGGTAAAGAGCAAAGCTTCAAGGTTAATGGACAAAGGCTAAAGGAATATATTGATGAAGGGACAGATTTCCAAAATTGCTCCTTGAATCTCCATGATCCAAGCTAAAGTGTATAATCATTCGGCTAAAAAACATTAAAGACAACGCTAACTGGGAGGCAACCTAACATAAAAAAAGAGAGTTAGAAATAAACCACCCACAAGCCAATGTAAAATTTAAAGTTAGGGGTGGGTGAATTTTACAAATGCATGAATGATTAAGTTTTCTACTAAATATTTTAATTCTCTTCAATGCATGCACCATTTATTGCATTTAAGCAAGTTGTGTGATTTTTGTGTAAATTTATGTTTTGAGTGGCTTGTTGGAATAAGACAACACTAAAACCGATGATTAGATTGGTTTTACATTTTTGTAGTTTTTGAAAAATGGATATAAGTTATATTTATGTGTGAATTTAATTCTCATATAATTTAAATTTTTACTTGAGAATCCTGAAATTTTTTAAGCATTTGACTAATTAAATACTTAGATAAGGTTTATATGATTCAAAAATAATATATATGATCTCATAGGACTCTAGAACTTATTTGATTGTTTATTGAGGCAAAATTCTAAGCTAACACCTCATTTAAGAGATGATTCAGGCATTTTTTGGATCGTTTGAGTCTTTCAAACCTACCTATAAATTTTTATATTCTTAGTCTCCCTACTTTGAGTATAATTAAACTTTTTTTGATACCCATATTATTAACTAAAAAAAATAGTCAAAATATCATTATTTTTACCCTTTTCACTCATATGCTTGATTATTATTGAAAATTTTTATTAAAATATACATTGTTAAAAGGTGGAGCATGGAATGAGAAAAAGAAAGAAACCGAAGAAAAATATATTTGAAAAAGAAAAAAGGCGATGACGAAAAAAAGAAAAAAATATGAATGAAGTAATGGAATGAAAAAAGGAGCTGAAAAATAAGTTTCCAGAAAAACCCCTTGATAAAATCTAGAAGGTCTATAAATTAACTCATTTATCCTACCTTGAACTCAAGCCACATTACAAGCTTAAGAAAAATCTATTTATCCTAGGTGTGGTGTTTAACTTATATTAGTGGAGAGTAACAAGAAAAATAAGCCTATGGATTCCTAAAAATTCATCTATCTAGAGATCTACACAAAATTTTGAATTACATAGACTCAATTGGGTATAAGAAGTTAATTAGGGTTCGTTTGGTGGTCAAGATAAGAAGTTGAATGCAGCAACCATCAAGAACAAATTTCCTATCCCCATCGTTCAAGAGCTGATTGATGAGCTTCGAAGTTCCCAGTTCTTCTCCAAACTGCATTTGTGTTCCGGCTACCACCAGGTTCGCATGCATTCAAATGACATTCACAAGAATGCTTTTAAAACTCACAGTGGGCACTTTGAATGGCTGGTCATGCCCTTTGGCCTCTCAAACGCTCCAGCCACATTTCAGGCTCTTGTGAACGATGTCTTCCGTAAGTTCTTACACCGTTTCATCATCATTTTTTTTGATGACATACTGATTTATAGCCGCACATGGGAAGACCACCTCTCACACCTTGCATGCACTTTTACATTGTTGCAACAACACTCCCTTTTTCTAAAGAAAAATAAATGCGTCTTTGCCCGAACCACTGTGGAATATTTGGGCCACGTTATTAGCAAAGAGGGAGTTTGTATGGATTCCAGCAAGGTAGAAGCAATACTGGAATGGAATCAGCCTACCACAATCAAGCAGGTGCGTGGATTCCTTGGGCTCACAGGGTACTATAGGCGCTTTATTAAAGGTTATGGCAGCATAGCTCGAGGTCTTACTCAATTGGTCAAGAAAAGTAAGTTTGCATGGATGAAAGATGCTGGGGAGGCTTTCTCCAACTTGAAGGGGCCATTACAACAGCTCCAGTACTGCAACTTCCAAATTTTTCAAAAAAATTTACCTTGGAAACAGATGCTTCCGAGGATGGCATAGGAGCAGTTTTGATCCAAGAGGATCGTCCTATAACATTCCTCAGTAAAGCCATGGGACCTCGGTTTGCTGCCATGTCCATGTACGAACGGGAGTTATTTTCCATTGTGTTCTTAGTGAAAAAATGGAGCCAATACTTTATCGGGAATCATTTTACTATCCGCACGGACCAGCAAGCCCTTAAACATCTTCTGGAACAACCACTATCAACACCTATGCAGCACAAATGGTTGGAGAAATTGCTAGGGTACAACTACAACATTCAATATAAAAAGGGCAGAGATAACCTAGTGGCCGGTGCCTTGTCACGAAGGGAAGGATCTCCAGTTCTTCACACCATCACTATGGTGGATAGCTCTTTATTAGATCGGATCAAGGGCAGTTGGGAACATGACGAGAAACTATGTCGCTTGAAAACTAAACTACTATCAAGAAAGTTAGTAAATAATAAATATCAGCTCCAGGGACAGCTTTTGAAACGCAAAGGGAAGCTCATGGTGGCCAACGATACGGGTTTACGCAAGGAAATCTAGCAGTTTTTTTCACACTTCACCATGGGTTGGCCACTCGGGGCACTCTGGTACCTATCAGCATGTTAAGTCTATTCTTTACTGGAAAGGCATGCAACGTGATATCAAGGACTTCATACGTCAATGTGACACTTGCCAGCGCTGTAAACATGATCTATCAAAACCCCATGGCTATTTACAACCACTTCTAATTTTGGAAGGAGCCTGGCAATGTCTTTCGCTAGATTTCATTGTTCAATTACCCAAATCTGTGGGTAGGACCGTTATCCTCGTGGTGGTTGATAGGTTAACTAAATATGGGCATTTCTTCGAACTAAAGCATCCTTATACAGCCAAGGATGTGGCCCAGATTTTTTTAGATCACGTGGTCCGCTTACATGGCTGGCCAATAGCCATTGTCTTCAATCATGATTCCGTTTTCCTCAGATCCTTTTGGCATGAGTTATTTACACTCCACGGGGTCCAGCTTCAAAAGTCCACCGCTTTCCACCCTCAAACCGACGGGCAAACCAAGGCTGTGAACAAGGTCGTGGAAGGCTACCTACGCTGCTTTGTGAGCAATGTACCTAACAAGTGGTTCCAGTGGTTACCCACAACTGAGTTATGGTACAACACTCACTACCAAGGCACCATTCAACTGACACCGTTTGAAGCTCTATATGGTTATCCTCTAAACCTTGGTAACCCTTACATCACGGGTGTTTCAATTATCAGGGCAGTAGACATAACAATGCGTTCTAGGGAATAGATATTATCTATGCTTAAGCAACATCTTTTGAAGGCTCAGGAACACATGAAATGTTACACTAATAAAAAATGATCAGAACGGCAATTTGAGGAAAGTGACTGGGTTTACCTAAAGCTACAACCCTACAAACAGGCCACCATCCACAATAGGGCTTTCCATAAGTTAGTTGCCTTATACTATAGACCCTATCAGATCACAACTAGGGTAGGGAAGGTTGCCTATCACTTATCATTACCCCCCAACAGCAGAATCCATAATATCTTCCATGTTTCTTTACTAAAGAAACATCATGGCACTTCTTTTCCCCAGCAACATCTTCCTACCTTCTCTGAGGAAGGAGACATGCCTATGATACCCTATGCCATCCTGGATCGTCGTATGGTCAACAGACAGAACAAGGCTGTGACAGAAGTACTTGTTCAGTTGTCTAACACTGCCCTAGAGGATGCCACCTGGGTTCCCTTTCATTAGTTCAATCAGTAGTTTCCCTAGTTTACTCCAACTCTCCCTACAGGGCCTCTAGAAGAACCAGGATCAAGCTTCCTTGGGGATAAGGAAGCACTCGAAGGGGAGGCTATTGTCATACCAGTCGAATAAACCCATTAGTGGAACATCATCGTAAGGGTTAAACGACAGCATTAGGGTTGTTAAAAGTTGTTAGTAGTTAGGATAGATAACGGTACACATGTATGGCAGGGCTGGGTTGAGAGACGTAACCGTTAGGAGGGGATTATAATCCATGCAGGGTGCGTGAGAGTGCAGGGTTGTTCATTTTATGGTTTTATGGATCTTATCGTAAGATTTCTTCCTCTTCAGGAGAATCTTTACGTCTACTTGTTACTGGACCTTTTCCAGATTTTCTAATCCCATATCAGAAGTTAATTTCACTTGTTACAGAGACGGACTAAAGTTGGAGGCTAGAACATTAATTTAAATCTAGAATTGGTGAGTTAGGATATTAGCAATATGAATTTGGCTACACCATGATATGAAGCCCTATACCTGCATTTGGGTGTTTGAATTAGGAAGGCCAACCAACATGAGGCCTTGGATTTGGACCCTAAACTAGCAATAGAATGGGCCAAACACCTTGAATTTAAGGCTTTATGTACCAATTTCTAATCATGGCTCGACAAAATCTTAAAAAAAAAAGCCTATTAAGGCCCACTAAAATGAAAAAGGTAAAAGATAAAAAGAAACATGTAGTATAGAAGAAAGACAAAAAATATTCAAATAAAAAGTCAATCTTATTCATCTTTAATGCACAATACATCCTATTATATAGGCAAGCTAGGAACACTCAATATTATACATCTCAGCACACTAGATCCATCCTATTACACCTCAAATTAACCACTTAACCATAACTAGCCACAGTCATAACCATATCAATTATTAGTTATACAACAGTTGCCACATATATTCTATCATTCCCCCTCCCTTGTAAAATCTAATAATCTACTGCACTGCCCCTCGTTAAAGTCCTTTACTTAAAGCTTAGGAGGATAGTGAGCGAAGCTAGTGAAGGACAATGGTTTAGTCAAAATATCAGTAACCTGTTAAGATGAAGAGACATGAGAAATTAGTACTTGTTTGTCCTGCACCTTCTCATGGACAAAAAAACATCCAATGTAGCATGTTTTATCATTGAATGAAGGATTGGATTAGCAGATAATGAAATGGTATTGATATTATCACAATATATGTGGGGGGTTGAGCAACTGGAAATTGTAACTCATTGAGTAAAGTTTTAACCATTGTAACTCTACAATTATGTGAGACAAACTTTGAAATTCAGCTTTTATAGTAGATTGGAAGACAACTGATTGCTTGTTAGAAATCCAACTTACTAAATTCTTACAAAGGAATAAACAATATCCAGCAGTAGGCTTCCTATTGTCCAAATCTCTTGCCCAGTCTGAATCACAGTAGGCAAGAAGATGCAACTCTACTAGATTAAAAGCTCAAAAATGCAAACCATAGGATTTAGTGCCCTACTAGTGCCTCAAGACCCTCTCAACTATCTGCTGATGTGTGTCTAAGGGTGATGCATGAATTGACCTAGTTTGTTGATACTAAAGGCTATTTCTAGTCTAGTAACAGTCACATACTGTAAATTCCCTACTATAGATAAAAAAACAACCATGGATCGTAAATATGAACACCAACAATAATAGTGATTTTATGTCCAGTAACCATAGGAATTGGAAGAGAATTAGCTATACTCATACCAGCCTTATTGTACTATAAATCATAATTGTATTTGAATTAAGAAATATGCAAACCACAAAGAATAAAAAAGTTACCTTTTAATTAGAAGAAGAGCACCAGAAACAAAGCAATGGAGGGAAGAGTAAAGTGAGAAGTTACAAAACATAGGTAAGTAGCACTGTCATAATATGGTTTCCATCCTAGCTAACAAGGAATGCAAAGGCTTCATGATATGCAATATTAAAAAAAAAAGAGTTATAAAGAAAAAGAGGAAAATGATTGGGTAGAAGAGATTTGTCAAATTTGATGAGAACAATTAATGCAAAATGAGTAGACAAAGTGATAGAAGCAATGAGAAAAGTAAGAACATTGCTATGATACATGGCCATCCTTTTGTGGATTGACCCTTCAAATAAATCTCTTAAAGGGCCATGATCATTTTAAGTTAGAATTATCAAGGATTGAGTTGTGCCTTAACAATTTAAAGACTAAGGCAGCTCATATTAGAGTACAAGCCAAATATTATTGCAGCTCATATTAGAATACAAGCCAAATATTATTGCAACTCATACGAGAATACAAGTCAAATATTATCTCTATGTCTGAAAATTTGTGTAACATAGACTGAATTCAGAAGTTAATGTATTATTAGGGATATTATCAGTTTATTTTTTATTGATGCCTTGTATGTCAGTTGTTTGTCTAAGACCAATAATTGGATACATGTAGCTGTAAAACCAAAATGAGTAGGAATTCTTTTTCACTTCGATGTATGGAAATTCTCATCCACAAATCCAATACGAGTTTTGAGATTTTCTTAAAGGGCAATGTTCTTTGATCAAAAAGTCTTATCTTTGTTTGGATTACTTCAATTAGTTGTTGGAAAAGAAAGAAAATCTTAACTCAAGCCAAATACTTTTAGGGAGATGATCAAGAACTTTGATCCTGCTGATGTTCCTGTTTAGGAAAACTAGTTTACATGGTGTAATAATAAAATAAGGTAAGAGTGTTCAAAACCAAACAAAATTGAACTGTGTGTGTATGTGTGTGTATAGAGAAAGAAAGGTATAGAGAGAGAGAGAGAGTAAAAACTAAAACGATGCTTTTAAGACTTATCCCATACTAATCTTTCTATTTTCCAGGTATCATGCTTTAGACTCCAGAGTTCACCACTTCAAACTCTTTTTCTCTCACACTCTCAATCTCTTTAGAACCTTCTCTCTTCAAACCCTAATCTCCACTATTACTAATGCTCACCTGTTCTAACTGACATTGTCAACACTTCAGACTCCTTTTTTTATTAATGGATTGCGATTTGTGATAGAAAAATTTATAAACTTAAAGCTACTTGTCAAGCGTTCAATTAGGTCTTCCATTTTAGATTTCTAATTCACCTGTGATTTTCCTCTTTCAAGAGCTGTGATGAAATTTATTAATTACTATATGAAGATATTCCAATACAAATTATTTTATTTACTTTTAGGTTCCACATTAGTTTGTATTTTTATCATGTTCGTGCTATTAAAGAATTGAAGTTGTACATCTAAAAACAAGAACATGCTCTTCTTCCTTTGACTGTGTCTATTTTTTTACCCCCTTCATTAAACTTAATATCTTTTTTTTTCAGCCCACCTTTCTTCTGTCCTTTACGCCTTTAAATTAAATAAGGTAGATTCTTTTCGGTGAATAGTTTTTAAAAAAGAGATCAACCTATTAGAAAATGCTAAACAATAGGGGATGACTTTTCAAAATTTGGACCATATCAAAAAGTGCTAAACTTCTATGCTAGATTTTACTTCTTCTCTTTACGAGATATGATACAAAGGAAACAAAATTTTTTTAAAAAAAAAGCTTCAATTCCTTTGAATTTGCATGGTAGTAACAAATCATTATGAGATAAGATACTTTAAATGCAATATAAAGTTGAAAAAAGCCTTTTTTTCCATTAATCTTATAATTGATTTGTTTCACTCTCTTTTGAGTCATTAGTACCTTAACACTAATGGTATGCTTATTTAAACAAAATGACCAATCTTCCACATTATAGCTTATTGTTTGCTTCTTGCAATTTTAGCTAGTTAAAGATATACACACATCACAATTTTTTTCAGGGCTGAATACTTAATATTCATACTAGCTTACATGGCATATAATTAATTAGAGGTAGAATCAATGTGGCTAAGTCAAGGAAAAGGAAGTGCAAATAGAAAGAGACAATAGTACCAAATAACAAGAGAAAACCTACTCAACCAGCTTCATGGTATGGAATTATTTTGCTGAATTTAAGGGTTGTGATCCAAACTTTCTTAGGGCTGCATGTAATTAATTGGTGTGGGCATATTTATGCATGTCATAGGAAAAATAACGAAACTAGTACTATGTCCACCCATTTGATGAATCAATGTAAGAAATTTCCTAAGGAGTTATGTGATACAACCCAAAAACTATTATCTTTCTGACCTAAAAAGAAAGAAAAAGTAGGAGAACAGGTTGGTGGTACTTTAAATGAAATTAGTTTTGATCTAAATGTATGTAAAGAACTCTTGCTAGAAAGATAATTGTGGATGAATTTCTTCTTAAACATGTTGAGGGAGAAAAGGTTTTTAACACTTTATGAGCGTAATGCAACCCATGTTTATGATTCCATCTTGCATTACATTTCCTAGATATTGTTGGAATTTGTGTTCAAAAGAAAACACAAGGTTAAAGGAGACTTCGTTAATGGGATATCAAAGTTTGTTTGACCACTAATTGTTAGACTTCTGTGCAAAATTTAAATTACCTTTGTCTCAATGTGCACCTCATTAATAATAGTTGGAAATTACATAAAAGAATCTTAAACTTTTTTCAAATTAAGAATCATAAGGGTGAAACAAGTGGGAAGGCTATTGAATTATGCCTTTTTGAATGGGGTATAAAGAAGATTTTTACAATTACAGTTGATAATGCCAGTTTAAATGATATTGCTATATCTTATTTTAGGGAGAAAAATAAATGGCAAGAATGAGAGTGTTTTACAAGGAGAATATCTTCTTGTTAGATGTGTTACTCATAGTTAATGATGGATTGAAAGATATGTAATATTGGCAAAAATTTTGGAATTCAAGATTGAAGGAGTTGACTTTAAGAATGAGATTATTTCACTTTCTCCAAGGTATTTTTAAGAATAACACAATGTATTGAATTACTTATAATTTACTATTCTTAAATTCTTTTTTTCCCTTGTGCTAGGATGGTTTCTCTAAGATTCAGTAAATGCTAGGGATGTTTGGGCTGCTATTTTGTGATTTAATTTCATTAGTAGATGTTGGCTTATTAGTAATTGTTGAAACAAGAATTTGATTTTATTATTGTAAGTGGATTTAAACTAGACTTTACAAATTTGCCATTATGTGATTATGTTATTTTGATAGTTGATTGTTGCTACTGTCATACTCAATTTTATGTTGTTAGGTAATGCTATTGTTATTTCAAATTATGTTAGTTAATGTTTATTCCTAATGCACTTAGCTTTCTTTTTCTGTCGGATCATTTATAATCCAATTGCTTACTAAAGGTAAGTGGTTTCCAATTACGTTGTCACTGTTTTGTTATGGTTGTTATTAATTTGTTATGTTAACATTAGTTATTTTTATTATAGATTGTTATGTTAATTTTTAGTTATAAATTAAGTGGTTTTATCTCTTTTAAAGCCTTTTTAAATAATTGAAGTTTTTACAACTAGCTTTTGTTTTTTGGCTCAATGAATTAACTTTATTCTTTTCATTGATACATATTTTATTGACCCATTTGGCCTTGAATGGTAAAAGAAAAAAACGAAAATTTCAAAATTGGCGTATTGTTAAAGAGCCTCTTGTGCTATTCTATTATTATACTTTTGGGCCTATTTGATAAGGAAACTAAATTTAAATAAATTGGGCTTAAACTACCCAAAATTAAAAATCAACAAAAAAAGTCACAATAATTGGGCCCAAAGTACTTAAACTGACTTGCACAAAACTAATCACTTTTAGTCTGATTTGGTTCGATTTTACATACATAAACCAAATTGATCTTGGTAGTTTGGTTGGTTGGTTTGCTAAAACCTTATCGAACCAAACCATTGAACACCCCTAGAATAAGGAAACAATTAGTGTTAGGAAGGCTGCATAGAGGTCTTGTGAATATGCTATGGCTAAAAAATTTTAATGTACTTGAATTGATGCTTTTCCCATTTTTGCCTCAGACCATGCATCTATTAGTGCTTCACACTAAAACACTTAAAAAGGGCATAGTTATAAAAATTTCAAGTGTAAGGCTATGTGGTTGATGCACTCGAAATGTAAGTATATTGTTAATAAAGCATGACAACTTTTAGTTTAGGGCTTTGATGCTTTTAAATTCACAAAATTAAAAATGTGAAGCAATATTTTAAAATTTGGAATAAGGAAAGCTTTGGACATATGCAAAAAGCATTAAAAAGTTGGAAAAAGGACTACAAGAAATCCAAGTTAATATGATTACATATGAATCTAGCATATAAATGAAAATGATCAAGGAGGAATTAGAAAATCAGTTGGCTTATAAGGAAATGTTATGGGATTAAAAGGCAAGGCAACAGTGGTTGATTTGTGGAGAGAGGAACTCTATATATATATATAGTTGTGAAAAAAGAGAGGTAGAAACTGCATTAACTATATTAATCTTCCAAGTGATGGAAGCATCTCAGATCCTCAAAGGATTGCCTAAGCTAGTAGGGAATACTTTAAGAATCTTTTTTCGAATGAGGAAGCATCTTAGATCTTGAAAGGATTTCCCAAGCTAGTAGGAAATACTCTTAGAATCTTTGTTCGAATAAGGTTAGTAAGATTTTGGAAGAAACAATGGCTTGCTTAGAAGATATCAATATTCCCAAGTTTTGAATGAACACCTCCAAATCTTACATGCTCCTTTAACAAGATTTGAAATTGAAAAAACCTTATTTCAAATAGGACCAAATAAAAGCCCTTAGTCAAGACAAGTTCCTTACCAGGTTCTTTCAAGAGTTTTGGCCAATTATGATCAAGAACCTTATCAAAATGGTTACTTCTTTCTTAAGCAAAGGATACCTACAAAGAGAGCTAAAGCAAACCTTTGCTTAATATCTAAGTTTTAAGTGAAACGAAGGATAGAGAATAGTTAAACAAGATAACTGTACTAAAAGCAAAATTAAATGAATATGATATTGTTACTATAATTACATTAGAGAGCATGTATATATACAAAGTCAACTATCTATCATCTACCAATTACATCATGACACATGTACATTTAGTTATAACTAAACTAACTAAAACTAACAAGAGCTAACAACACTAACTAGAGCTAACATTAGTTATTCCTCAATATTAAGTTCTTGGAGAAAGGAAGAACCAAGGAGAGGAAAACTAGATGGTCAATAAGTTAGAAAAGAAACTTAATGGCTAGAAAAACCAACTTCCTTCTCGAGGTACAAGAACTATTCTTATCAACTCTATAATCACTTCTAGCATGGTTCATGACCTTAACAGAACCAAACTTGATAAGACTAGTAATAGGAAATGTGAGGCTATAATAAAATATTGCTAGTAGGGGAAGAAAAAATAAGAAAGTTAATTTCATCCCATGGCTTTGGACAAGATTTTTCAATAGAAACATAAAAGGGGATTGGACATCAAAGTCATTTACGATTTTAATGAGGTATTGCTTGCAAACCAGTATTGGAGGGTCCTCACTAATGATAAGTCCATTACTAGTTAGGTGTTGAGGAATCACTATGGTAAGTCACAAGACCCCTTTCTACATCTCCAATTAAGGAAACTACTTCCTCGACAAAAGTCTGGAAGGATATCTACAAAGTTGAGGACTTAGTCATTACCCTAAAATTGCGATGGATAGTAAGATATAGACAACATTTGAATTTCAAATATACTGCATAGAACAAAAAGCTTAAACAAGGGATGAATTCAGAAGATAATATAGGAAGTTTGTACACTAGAAATTTCATTGACAATAGATTCCATAAATAGAATATAGAAAAGTTGAAGGAAGTCTTCAACTGGGAAGGAGTTAAATAAATAGTAAAAAAATTTACCAACTTTCACGACCTTACTCTTTTTTCTTGAGTATGAGCCATGCAGCACTTAGTTAAGAGACTCCCCTTGTTGCTAACTAAGACAACCTTTCCCAACACCCCTCTCAAAGGGGCCTAAGAGATCAAAGCTAGAAAGTGAGCAAGAGAAATAATAAATGAACTTGGAGAATACTTAAGAGCTCTTTAACTGTCACGCCCCAATTTAATGGAACGTGAATAACACAACTAACATATAATTTTATCCTTATTTATTTGCATACGGTTTCACAATATCACATATCCTAAAAATATCATATGTTTACAAGTTTTCAGTGTAGCTAATTATACATGTCAAAACTACACTTAACCATATTACAACAAAAGCAAGGATCATGTCTGTGGCGTTTAGAGCATACTCTAGATTACAATGACATAACATTTTAAACTTTGCAAGCCTTGGAAGCAACGTAGGCTCATCCAAAGAATATAACACCTAGCGAATCACATAGCTGTAGGGTCAACCTCTGTATCTTTATCTAAAAAATGTGGAAATATCATGTAATAAGTTTGACAACTCAATGAGCAGATAATACCTCCTGTGACCTCTCAAATCAACATATTGATGTACTCATTTATTAAAATTTATTATATCAGAAATTACAGTTCAGAAATACATTCATATGGGACTCGCATTTTCAAATATTCTCAATTCAAAATAATTCAGATATGTGTATCCATATATGATACAATATGATCATTAATCAAACAATGGTATGCATTAAAAAAATTTCTTATAAAAATATTAGGAGGATCCCATATCATAACCACTATATCATAGTTTAATCATTTCTATACTTTGTTGATGTAGGATTTTCCTATACTTAACATCTTAGCTAAAGTTTGCCCTACCACCATTCAAGAGGACATGCGAAAGGACTCTAATATGGGCAATTTTCGAAGCACAAAGTAAGGGAAGGCAAATCACATCTCATATAACTAGCATCTCGCCCAGATAGGAGGCATCTCGCTTTCCATCACATATCATATCCCGTGTGTTAGCCCTCACACGAGGCTAGCACCACCCTTGTTAGCTGAGGTATTAAGGTGCACTAGGCTAACATCACCTGCTGTTAGCAAACAATGTTTCTAATAGGATTCCTCCACAAAATTATCATATGTACATATTCCATATCATTCAAAACAAAGCTTTTAGAATAATTCAGAATCTCAATCTTAATATAGCTCATCTGCCATAATTTACCCAACAGGGTTTAACACATATACATGCTTTTTCTCGAGGTAATCATATAGCTTTATAAATCAATGCCACATGCATAAATATTTATTTAATGAGAAATACATGTAATATCAAATATACAATGAGTTTAGAAATTTATTTTCAAATATATACTCTTCTGGAACTATATTTCAAATTGTAAATAATTTAGATAATTTTAATGCATCTTAAGAACATATAAAAGTGTAAATATCTCATAAACATAATCAAATACATGATTAAAGATTAAGAAGAGTATAGGGCAAGTCATAGAAAAAATCATTTACTCACAAAGTTAGGGTACCAAGTTGGACAACTCCAAAATCCACGTTTCTGGTTTGGATTTGGCAAAATAGACCCTAAAATTCCGTTCCGAAGGTCTAAAAACCATGAAAATAACTTTAGATTTACAAAATTTGGCATCTAGGAGCTCGGTCAACGCAAGTCAACGCAATAGGGTCCTAATTTACACACTACACGCGCCACCAGGGAGGCTGCACGTGGGGGCGAGTGCAAGGGAGGATGGTCTTAAAATTTGAAATCCTAAGGTTTCGGCACCTTCTGGATCGATCTATGGTGTTAGTTTTTGCATTTGAGAACCACATATAGGAGTTTCGGATATTACCTCTTTATGTATTTTTCCCTCCATTTTTCGGCCAATCTCTGGCCAATTTTCCAGAAACCAATTGGATGGATTTGTAAAACTCTTCGTCCTGACTCTATTGGTGGTGGTGGTGTCGAAATTCGAGGTCCGGAAGCAGTGAAATCTTAGAAAGAAATTTTAGAGTTTCGAGAGAGAAAATTTGGAGGAGAGAGGAATCCGACTTTTATAGCTCTTTGTGTGGCTGAGGTCCTTAAATATCCCAGGGGACCTTTCTGCAAAAATTCAATTTTAAAAGGAGGTCCTTGCAAATTTTTCTTATTTACATTTTGTCCCTTAAACTTTTAAAAAATTTCATTTTGACCCCGTAACGTAAATTTTCATATTTTCTTTGTAATTCTTTAACCTATGTAATAAATAAATATATTTTCAACAGTTCTTATATCCATTTTCAAAATCTTCTCTTTTATTCAAAATTTTCTTTAATTTAGAATTCTCTTTAATTTTTAAGGCTATTACATTCTTCTCCCCTTAAAGAAATTCGGTCCCCAAATTTCATCACCATAGTTGCAAATAAATACTAACCTCATTGTTCAAACAAATGCGGATATCTGACACATATGTAATCCTCTCTTTCTTAAGTAGTCTTCTCAGAATAGTGATTTTTCCATATCACTTTCACTATAGGTATCTCTTTTGACCGCAATTCTTTACTTGTCTGTCCACTATCGCTACTGGTTGTTCTTTATAAGTTAAATCTTTCTGTAAATGAATCTGTGGACACTATATAACATGTGTAAGATCTGGTAATTACTTATGTAGCATAGACATATGAAAAAATGGATGGACATTACCCAATTCAGGGGGTAAAACCAAACGATAAGCTACTGTGCCGATCCTATCAAGAATTTCAAATGGTCCTATGTACCGGGGGTTTAACTTCCCTTTCTTCCCAAATCTCACTACTCCTTTCATTGGAGATATTTTCAGAAAACATGTTCACCTATGGCAAATTCTAATGGTCGACGTCTATTATCAACATAGGCTTTCTGTCTACTCTAAACTGCTAATAACATTTTCTTAATTAATTTTACCTTGACCAGTGCATCCTGTACCATATCAAGCCCTAAAATCTTATCTTCGCCCATCTCAAACCATCCAATCAGAGAACGGCAACGTCTACCATATAATTCCTCAAAAGGAGCCATTTATATACTGACTTGATAACTATTGTTATAAGCAAATTCACCTAAGGACAGAAATCTTTCCCAACTACCATGAAAATCTAAAACACAAGCCTGAAGCATGTTTTCCAATATTTGAATGGTTCGCTCAGCCCATCCATTTGTTTGAGGATACAATGCAAAACTGAGATTTAACTTCGTGCCCAAAGCTTCTTGGAAAGCTCTCCAAAAACGAGCTGTGAACTGTGGTTCTCGATTATAAATAATTGATATTGGCACTCCATGAAGCCTCACTATTTCATTCAAATATAAACTTACATACTAAGCTACATTTTATGTAGTTTTCATTGGTAGGAAATGTGCTGATTTAGTCAACCTATCAATGATCACCCATATTGAATCAAACCCTTTCGGTGTCCTCGGTAGCTCCGTAACAAAATTCATAGTTATTCTTTCCCATTTCCATTCAACTATCTATATCTGTTAATGTAGTCCTATAGGTCTTTGATGTTCTGCTTTTACCTGCTGGCAAGTTAAGCATTGAGATGCATAATCCACTATGTCTTTCTTCATACCTTCCCACCAATAAATTTTTTTTAGATCCTTATACATTTTAGTTATTCCAGGATGAATGGTATACATGGATCTATAGGTTTTCTCTAAAATTTCTTTCTTAAATTCTTCTTTATCAGATACACATAACCGTTTGCCCAATCTCAGAATTTCTTTAGAGTCTACAGTAAATTCAACTTCACCATAATTCTTCACCTCTTCAATTTTGTTGCATAAATAGGCATCCTCTTTATGTTCCTTTTTTCACCTGCTCAATCAAAGACGATTGAAACTGTATATGGGCCAATAATATCCCGGCTCCTTTACTTCTATTACTACCCCATTACTTTCTAACTTATGCATTTCTTTTACCAACGGCCTTCTTACCACTGTGATATGAGCCAAACTACTCATAGACTTCCTACTTAATGCATCAGCCACTACATTGGCCTTACCTGGATGGTATAATATTGTGCAGTCATAATCTTTAAGTAATTCCATCCATCGTATTTGTCTTAAGTTAAAATCTTTTTGTTGAAAAATATATTTAAGACTTTTATTATATGTATAAATTTTACATGTCTCACCATACAGATAATGCCTCCAAATTTTGAGAGCAAAAACTACTATTGCATTTGAAGCCTGAGCATCCTGTCGTGTCAAGGCAAAAACTTAAGCTTATTCTTGGCCTTGACTTCCTGATCCTCTACCAGTACCACCACTACTTACTTGAACTGAAGCTGATCTGTTTGGTTGTGCTAGTACAGATGCAGGGGGTGAAACTGGTTGTACTGATGCTTGACTAAAACTTCGTAATTGTGGACAATTCTTCATCAAATGACCCATTTGTCCACACTTAAAACATGCACCAGTTTCTTTGCAACACTATCCAGTATGAGACTTGCCACAAATGGGACATGGTAGAATTGATCTTGAATCCTATTGACTAACAGGTCTCATATCCCTTTAATTCATTCTTTGCTTATTGATATTAACTTATGTCTGATTAGAGCTACCAGATCCTCTTTGAATAAAACGCTGTGGATTTTGGAATCTTGATCCTCTGACATTAGGATTATAACTTGTCTGAACATTATTATCTCGCTCTCTTTTTCTTTTCCTTAGACCTTTTATGACTGCTTGCTCTCATGTTTCCATCATTTTAACACAATCTATAGCAGCTGAATACGTTGGAAAATGATTCATCTGAGAACCCACCGATTTAAACAATGGACGTATCAATTCTGAAAAAAATCTCTTAATTCTATCTTTTTTAGTAGGAACTAGGTATAGCGCATATCTAGACAACCGAATAAAACAGATGTCATATTCTAAAACTGTCATGTTCGATGTTTGTCTTAATTCCTAAAATTCTCTGGCCCTCTTGTCCCTTTCACTCATTGGTAGAAAAAGATTCATAAATGCTTCCTCAAATTCATCCCACTCCATTGGTGGTAAAGTAACTGCCCTTCCTTGTACAAGTGTCTCAAAGCAAACTTAGGCTACATCCAATAGTTGAAAAGACACTAGTTCAACAGATCTTCTAGGAGAACACCCCAAAGCTCTGAGAACTCATTCCACAGCATCAATGAATATCTGTGGGTCTTCCTGAACATCTGACCCAGAAAAAGTTAGGGGTTTCAACTTAAGGAAATGTGGTAATAACACCTCAATCCTCGTAAGCTTGTCCTCTTGTTCAGCTGTTCTTCCCAGTTCTTGCGCTTCAAGAGCATTTTCTGGCTGCTGGCCATTCCTTCTGCCCTATTTTACTATAAATTCAGCCAATATTTCTAAACTCCTATGTATTCCAGCAATCATATCAGTTGTTCTATCATGTGGCTCCTGAAGGGGTTCTACTCTTTCTTCAAGAACTCTATCAGACACATAGGCTTGTTCATCTTGTCTTGGGGTTCTTATACCCTACGCACACCCTCGGCTTCTATCTCTTCCTCTAAGTCGGCCTCTACCACGGCCTCTTTGTACTGAAATTATAGATTGTGTAGACTCTTTTGTAGAGGGTGCATGATCTACAGCTTTTCTAGTAACCGCTCTAGTTCTTAGTGGCATCATCGACTATACAGAATAAAACATATTTTTAAGATACCATAATATTTAATCAAACCTTATACTAAGAACTTTAACAAACTTGGAATAGAAATGAAGTTAATATCCTATATAATCCTTCAGCAGCACCTAAAGTATAAATATGTTCAGCTCATATCTATACTAAATGTCCTACTAAAGAATCATTTGCTCTGATAGCCACAGGAAAACCTAATACTCTGATACCAACTTGTCACGCCCCAATTTAATGGAACATGAATAACACAACTAACAGATAACTTTACCCCTATTTCTTTGCATATGGCTTCACAATATCACATATCCAGAAAATATTATATGTTTACAATTTTTCACTGTAGCTAATTATACATGTCAAAACTACACTTAACCATATTACAGTATAAGCAGGGATCTTGTCTGTGGCGTTCAGAGCATACTTTAGATTACAATGACATAACATTTTAAACTTTGCAAGCCTTGGAAGCAACGTAGGCTCACCCAGAGAATATAACACCTAGCCGATCACGTAACTATAGGTCCAACCTCTGTATCTTTATCTTAAAAATGTGAAAATATCGTGTAGTGAGTTTGACAATTCAGTGAGCAGATAATACCTCCTATGACCTCTCAGATCAACATATGGATGTATTCATTTATTAAAATTTATCATATAAAAAATTACAGTTCAAAAGTACATCTATATGGGACCCGCATTTTCAAATATTCTCAGTTCAAAACAATTCAGATATGTGTATCCATATATGATACCATATGATCATTAATCAAACAGTGATATACATTAAAAATATTTCTTATAAAAATATTAGGAAGATCCCATATCAGAACCACCATATCAGAGTTCAATCTTTTCCGTACTTTGTTGATGTAGGATTTGCCTATACTTAGTATCTCAGCTAAGGTTTGCCCTACCACTATTTAAGAGGACACATGAAAGGACTCTAATATGGGCAATTTACCAAGCACAAAGCAAGGGAAGGAAAATCCCATCTCATATAACTGGCATATCGCATAGATAGTAGGCATCCCGCTCTCCATCACATATCATATTCCGTGTGTTGACCCTCACACAAGGCTAGCACCACCCCTGCTAGCTGAGGTATCAAGGTGCACTAGAGCTAACATCACTTGCTGTTAGAAAATAATGTTTCTAATAAGATTCCTCCACAAAATTATCATATGCACATATTCTATATCATTCAAAACAGAGCTTTCTGAATAATTCAGATTCTTAGTCTCAATACAGCTCATTTGCCATAATTTACTCAATCAGGGTTTAACACATATACATACTCTTTCTCGAGGCAATCATATATTTTTATTAATCAATGCCATGTATATAAATATTTATTTAATGAGAAATACATGTAATATCAAATATACCGTGAGTTTATAAATCCATTTTCAAATTTATACTCTTCTTGAACTAAATTTCAAATCGTAAACAATTCAAATAATTTTAATGTATTTTAGGAACATATAAAAGTGTAAATATCTCATAAATATAATCAAATACACGCTTAAATATCAAGAAGAGTATAGGGAAAGTTATAGAAAAAATTATCTACTCACAAAGTTAGGGTACCAAGTTAAACAACCCTAAAATCTACATTTTTAGTCCGAAGTTGGCAAACTAGACCCCAAAATTGAGTTCCGAAGGTCCAAAAATCTTGAAAATGACTTCAAATTTGCAAAATTTGGCCTCCAGGAGCTCTGTCAACGCAAGTCAATGCAATGGGGTCTAGATTCACACGCTACACATGCCACTAGGGAGGTTGCGCATGGGCTTCACTCCCTAAAGAAGATGTGGTGCGTAGGGGCACATACAAGGGAGGATAGTCCTGAAATTTGAGATCCTAAGGTTTTGGCACCTTCTAGATCAATTTACAGTGTTAGTTTTTGCGTTTGAGAATCACATATAGGAGTTTCGAAGATTACCTTTTTAGGTGATTTTTTCCTTTATTTTTCGGCCAATCTCCAGCCAATTTTCAAGAAACCAATTGGATGGATTTGTAGAACTCTTTGTTCTGAGTCCATTGGTGGTGGTGGTGGTGGTGTCGAAATCCAAAGTCCAGAAGTGGTGAAATCTTAGAGAAAGGTTTTAGAGTTTCGGGAGAGAAAATGTGGAGGAGAGACAGAGGAATCCGACTTTTGCAGCTCTTTGTGTGGCTGAGGCTCTTAAAATATCTCAGGGGACCTTTCTAGAAAAATTCAACTTTAGAGGGAGGTCCTTGCAAATTTTTCTTATTTATATTTTGACCCCTAAACTTTTAAGAATTCGCATTTTTACTCCGAAACATAAATTCTCATATTTTCTTTGTAATTCTTTAACCCATGTAATAAATAAATATATTTTCAACGGTTCTTATATCCATTTTCAAAATCTTCTCTTTTATTCAAAATTTTCTTTGATTTAGAATTCTCTTTAATTTTTAAGCCTATTACATTAACACTCTAGCTTTGTGATTCTTGGATGATTTATAAATGAGGGGGTGAAGGGTTTATATAGGCCATACCCCCTTGAATGAATGGATAAGATATATTTGATCCAACGGTTCATAATGCTCCTCCATAAAGTTCTAGGCTACTAATATATACAAGAGTTCTCTACACCATTCTAGAGAATTCTAAGGCCTAGATGTACAAGGTCTTTAAGTCACTTTCTAAAGTGTCCTACTATGTACAAGAAACTACAAGAATGTACAAGAACTGCCTAAAAAGTTCTAGAGCATCCCAGAACCTCCTAGGTGTTTGTATGGTATGATCACTTATTAGGAACCACATCATGTCTGCTTCATGCTTGCGTGGCACTAATGTGTCAAGTTGTAACATTCTCCTCTACCTATATTGGAGACATCCTCATCCCAGTGTCGTGGAAGTTTTGGATTAAGTCCTTGAACTGCCATGGAATTCTCTTTTTTTTGCGGCACTTTGTGAATGCTAATAAAAAAGATTGGGCCAAACTTATGGACGTTGCCTAATGTTGTTGTTTTAAATAAAACTCGCAAGCATATTAATCTATTAGAGTATAGATTTAGTGGTATGCGAGGTCGATCCCACAATGATTGCCTATTGAGAGAAAATCTAATTCATATTCAAAATAAATATTTATAACCTAGTTGTCAATATTTTCTTTTGTGAGAAGAATTTTGAACAAAGTATGTAAGAAATAAAATATTAAAATTAAATAGAAATGTATTCAAAGTAAAGACACATGCTAAGGTTAGGGGATCCACTCTTGTTATATCAAATAAAAATAAATTTTAACTCTTTTATTACTTAAATAGAATCTTTACAAAAATGAGGTTCCATTCGAAAAATATGTTACCTTAAACTCGTTTTGGTTTACATATGAAGTGTATTTGCCTTCTGTTTTTTTTTGTTACAAATAATAAAACAACTTTTGTAAACTGGAGTCAAGTATACACCGTGCCAATCATTAAATTGTCTACAACAAATCAAGAATGATTCAAGCATTTATTATGCCAAAGATTGTCTACAATGTATCAAGATTCACACTTTACAAAATTAAAAATGCAAAGATGTAAAAGGAAGAAAAACATAACAACAGATAGGTGGCAGAGCCAATAATAATAATATAAATTAGACGACAAAACCAGCCATTAAGAAATAAAATAACAAGAAAATAACATAACAAAATAACAATAGAGAGGCAACAAAGCCGTCATCTAAGAAAGAAAATAATAATAAAATAACAACAGAGGGGCGACAAAGCCATCCTCTAAGAAAAAAATAACAAGAAAATAATAACAAAAAAGATAAAAAAATAACAATAGAGGGGCAACAAAACCGTCCTCTAAGAAAGAAAATAAATAACAGAGGGGTAACAATGCCATCATCTAAGAAAGAAAATAACAAGAAAATAAATAAGAAGATAAATACAACATCAAATATAAATATTGAAATTAAGAGTTAGATAAATTATTTTTTTCATACCAAGAGTTTTACCCTTTCACCTTAGCATTAGGAGATTAGTTCTCCATAATCAAGGTAAGAAAGCAAAATGAAAGATAAAGAAGCATGATAAAATTTATGAAAAAAAATAAAGATAGAAAATGTCTAAAGAGAACAAAACATTACAAGCACTTAGAACTCCAACAAAATTTTTTCAAGTTTACTCTCAAACCTTCCTCCCCTCTCTCAAGCTCACAAGAGCTCTCAATTTATAGATACAACAAACGGGTAGGTGACAAAAATTGTGGGTAGCAAATTGCACTAAAGTTGACAAGTTGTATTGCATTATGTGCACCAAAAGTAATTGTGAGATTCTTTCTTGATATCTACTGAATTTACTGACCCTATCAACATAAAAGTTGTAGATAATATCATTATCTTTCTTGCCATATAATTGTGGAAAAATTGAATACATAATTTGTGACTTATGGCCAAAATACTGGAGCAAGGTTAGACTGGACTACAACAGCAAACATGTTCTTTTCTAACCCAATTTTGGCCTATTTAATGTCCAAATTTGTTAACTACATCAACATGAAAGTTGTATAAAATTGTCTCAGCTACTCATCCACCAAGTTTTGTATACCTTGAATTTGTATCTTCTGAAATAAAGCTCAAATACTACAGTAAGGTTAGGTTGGACTGTAACAGTAAACATATTCTCTTCTAGCCCACTTTTGGCCCTTTAGATTTCTGATTTTGCTAATCACATAAACATGAAATTTGTATGAAATTGAATAAACTATTCATCTACCAAGTCTCGTACATATTATATACTTTTTTTTGAGATACGGTCAAAATACTACTGTAAGATCAAATTGAAAAGCAAACAGTAAATAAATTTTTAACATTGGGTGTTCTGCCATGAATCTTTATGTTTTAATTCTTTTAGAAATGTAGTCATAAATCAAAATTAAATTGATGCATATATAAATTAAGATACGTCTCAGGAGTCAAAAACATAATGCTCCTTACTCAACCATCCTCAATGAATTTATTTTGTCTGCTTGATTTATAGAAATCATTCTCAAAGAACCACAATTTATATCTATTTGTAAAAGATACACAAAACTAAAGACAAATAAGGGAGATAAATTCTTATTTAAGGCAAAAAAATAAGATGAAAATATTTAATTTATGAGTATAAAACTCACTCATCAAATACCCCCAAACTTAATCTTTTAGTTGTCCTCAAGCAAAACACACAAACTTCAAAATTAAAAAAGATGAGTGAGTGATGAGTTGTTTTTGGCTTACTAAGCATTCTTCAAGGATTTAAAATGTGCAACTAAGGAAAATATCATAATCCTAAGGTTATGTAGAACTTCAATTCAAATGCAACGTATAATTTACTATTGTGGCTCACATCTTTCTCTGGTTTTATGTCCAGTAACGGCTTCAACACCCTCTATAGGTTAAGGATATACTTCCCATCCAATTTTTCTTATAAATTGGCAAACAGAGTCTTAACGTCTGATTCCCAAAACTGTATTGTTTTTGTTCTTTTTTAAAATGGGGCCATAAACCAACAATCCCGATATGCACAGATCCACTAAGATGCGTCTCAAGAGACGTTGGATAAAAGTCATCGTCCAATGACTCTTTACTAAAACCATTTTTAATGAATTTTATTTTATCTTCTCGATTTACATGAACCCGTCCCAAAGAACAACAACGTGTGTTGCAAGTTTCAAGTCCACATTTGTAGCAGACACCCATTCTTTTAACTTTATGCTTTTAGACCAAGCTGTAAGAAATAAAACCATTTACAGACTCACCTGCTAATCGTACCTTAACTTCAATTAGCCAACGGATATCAGAAGGTATTTCCATGTTCATCATCAACCTTAATTTTTCAACCCGTGCTTTATAAATTTTCATCAATGCATTGGGTAGAAGAGAAGGAAAATGATTTTTCAAGTTTACAAGTATGTCTTCCATTCTCAATTTTTTTTTTGAAGAAATATCAAAAGCAACAAAAATAAGAAAACAATAGAAATTGAAAAGAAGATAACAATGAGGGAACAAAATAATGCAAACTAAATAAAGAAAGATCTCACCTAAATAACGTGCGTAGCAACTTTTGACAAAGGAAGAAAATCAATCCTGGTAAACAGGATCACACAAAAGTGTCTCCTCTACCTCTTGGAAAGTGACAATCAAATAAGTTCTAGAGTCTTATGAAATCACTTAACATATCTAAATCACATAAATTTTTTCTAAATAAAAAATCAATCAAATGTAAAAGATTAAGTGCTCAGGATATTAAGATTCCTAAGTAAAACATAAGTTACAATAGAGTTCAGGTTCACACATAACACTCAAAACTCATCTATTTTTCAAAATTTATAAGTACTTTAAACCATTTTCATCATTGGTGCTAGTTTTGCTTATTTCCAAAATATCACTCAATTTTTTAAAATTTTTTAAACATGAACAAACACAAAATAAATAGAAAAGATTGAAAAAGATATTACCTGAAAGAAGATCTATGAAAAGATGAACTTGTAGAAAACTAACAGAGAATAAAAATTTATTAAATCAAATAAAATAAGTTACAGATGAAGATTCAAGTTTAATTTGCGCTTTTTGCGGTTGTCTGAATTTCAATCTATTTGAGCTATTGTTGGATCAAGTACATGAACAAATGTTTGTAATGCATCAATCAACTCATCAGTATTTGAAGTTGAGATGATAATCCGTCGTGCTGAGTGTGAGATAAATCTTTATTTCACAACTTGATCAAGAAAAAACAATAAACTATCAAAGAAATGGTTAACAATCAACAAACCTATAGGTTTATGGTGGATATTTAGTTGTACCTAGGAAACTATTTGAAAAATTTCCTATGGGTTTATGGTGGATTTCAATTCTTTTATAAATGTGGTCATAAATTAAAATTGAATTTATGCATATATCCATTAGGATGTGTCTCAGAAGTCAAAAAGATAATGTTTCTTACTCAGTCATCCTCAATAAATTTATTTTGTGTATTTGATTTATAGACATCATTCTTAAAGAACCACAATTTAGTTTTGATTACTCCAATTGAGTCAATTTTATATTCTTCTCTCCATCTGTAAAAAATACACAACTAAAGATAAATAAGGAAGATAAATGCTTAATTAAGGCAAAAAATAAGATAAAAATATTTAATTTATGAGTATACAACTCACTCATCAAATACCCCCAAATTTAATCTTTTGATTGTCCTCAAGAAAAATACACAAGTTTCAAAATTCAAAAGATGAGTGAGTGATGAGTTATTTTTGGCTAACTAAGCATTTCTCGAGGATTTAAAATGTGCTACTAAAAAAAATATCATAATACCAAGGTTGTGTAGACTTTCAATTCAAATGCAACGTATAATTTACTATTGAATCTCAAGTGTGTGTGTGGTAATCTTATGACATTGAACTTTTTGCATTCAAATAAATTTATATAATCAAATATTTAAAACATATCTCCAGATTTATGCATTTGAGACTCCATAAGCTTATTTTTCATGTCACTCTCCACTAATGTAGACTAATCATAATATTTAAAATCATTAGGACTTTCATTATACTTGTAATGTATAGCATAGGTTAAAGGTGGATAAAAAGATATTTATGAAAGCTCAATTCACTCTACAACATACATGATCATTTAAGTCATCCCAAATTCTTTTGATATTATCATGTGAATTCTATCTATAACTTTATCCTTATCCTTAAGTTATTTGCTCATACTACATTTTTTTTTTGTAAACACTCCCAAATTTATTTATTTAGAAAGTTCTATTTTTTTTTCTTTTTCTCCTTTTTTTTCCAAACTTTTTCCATTCACCCATAAATCATAGCTTTTCAAATGATCATTCCTGTGAGTGAAAGGTAAAAGTTAGACATATTTTTTTTAAAGGCTAGATAATAATATAGGTATACAAAAAAAATATAGGCTCAAAATGGGTTACTAGAGATGGCATAATGTATAGGTTAGTTTGAAAGGCTTAAACGATTTCAATAATGCCTAATTCATTTCTTAAATAGAGAATAGTCTAGGATTTCGCCTCAAATGACAATCAAATAAGTTTTAAAGTCTTATGAGATCACTTTGCATATCTGAATAACATAAATCTTTTTCGAATAAAAAATCAATCAAATATAAAAGATTAAGTGCTCAAAATATTATGATTCTCAAGTAAAACATAGGTTACAATAGAGTTTGAGTTCACACATAACACTCAAAATTCATCTATTTTCCAAAGGTATTAGCACTTTAAACCATTTTCATCATTGATGCTAATTTTGCCTATTTCCAAAACATCACTCAGTTTTTTTAATTTTTAAACATGAATAAACACAAAACAAACAACAAAGATTAAAAAAGATATTACCTGAAAGGAGATATAAGAAAAAATGAACCTGCAACAAACTAACAGAGAATAAAAATTTATTAAATAAAAAAAAATGAGTTACATATGAAGATCCAAGTCTAATTTGCGCTTTTTGTAGTTGTCAGACATTCAATCTATTTGAACTGTTGTTGGATCAGGTACATGAACAAATGCTTGTAATACATCAACTAGCTCATTAGTATTTGAAGTTGAGATGAGAATCCGTTGTATTGAGTGTGAGATAATTCTTTGTTCCACATCTTGATTAAGAAAAGACAACAAACCACCGAGAAAATTGTTAACATTCAACAAACATAGGGGTTTATGGTGGATATTCAGTTGTATTCAAGAAACTATTTGAAAAATTTCTTTTAGAGTGCCAAAACCACCTAGTAAGACAATAAAGGTATTAGCGTTGCTTATCATTTTAGCAATACGTTCATGCATTGAGACTGCCCTAAATCCTTCATCAATTATTTTTTCTATGATGTTTGATGCAGTTAGAGTTGTAGGAATAATACCTAAAACTTAACATCCTCTTACATATGCAGATGCAGACACACTCCCCATTAACCTTTGACAACCTCCACTATAGACAAAATGAATTTTTCTCTTGATTAGTACTATACCCAAAGTTTGTACTACTTTCACATACTCTATTTTTCTAAAGACTGAAACCATAAAAGACACAAATATTTTCAAATTAACGAAATGCAGTTCCTTTCATATCTGCACTCACCTTACTTTTAAATATAAACATAAAGATAATAATGTGTATATTTATATAACTCAGATAATGACATACTTACAGTAACTATGTGAATAAGACAGCGGCATAATTACAATAACCATATGAGGTGGTTTGGTTGTTGCCTATAGCTCCTGAAATCAAGTTGTTCACTTGGAAGATTCTTCAAAACATAGTCCGAACAAGGTACTTTCTCCAGTAGAGACACATTAATATAAACACAATGCCCTGCTTGCCAAAACTATGAAGAAATGATGGATCACTTTGTGCTTGAGTGCTTGTTTGGGATGTGGTTTGGTTGTTGCCTATAACTCCTAAAATCAAGTTGTTCACTTGGAAGATTCTTCAAAACATAGTCCCAACATGGTGCTTTCTCAAGAAGAGACATATTAATATAAACACAACCCCCTGCCAAAACTATGAAGAAATGATGGACCACTTTGTGCTTGAGTGTTTGCTTGTCAAGGCAGTGTGGTTAAACTCACAACTAGGTATTAGAACGGATTGTATACAACCTGGCAGCACCAAATACTGGTTGGAGACTTTACTCAAACAATATAAAGAGAAATAAAGTGAACATGGGTTTTATTTATTCCTTAAGAGAATCCTTCTATGCTATCTGGTACTCTCTGAACAAGGTTGCTTTTTATAAATAACAATGGAACCCTAAAGCACCATGATTATGGCAAGGAATTACGTGGAGGAATTCTCCAGAATGTAAGGAATGGTAAATGATAACAAGAAAAATAGGAAGATAAGAGAAGAGTTAAAGAAGGAGTCTTAAACCTTTAAGTTGATCCTTGTTTAATAGGAATATAATTGTGGATTGGAGGAAATGAAGAAGCTAAAGGAAGACATTCATCTAGATAACAGCTAGAAATAGTTCAAGAGCTAGTTTGATTTTGAATTATAAGGGAGAAAGAATCCATGGGAAAATGAGTAATGCAGTGTCATACTTCCTAACAGTTATGTTAGGATACCTGCACAATCAGGGGTACGACCGAGTGCAAATATTACTCCCTAATGTTCAGCATGCAAGGCAAATTTATTCCAACGATAGGGAAAGCGATTGTTGCTAGGCAGGACTTTGCGCACCTCTTAGGCATGTTCTCTTGTTGTAGGTTAACGTGTGTATATATATATATATATATATATATATATATATATATATATATATATATATTTGTATGCATGTAGATTAAAAATCAATTCAGTCACAGTTCGATTACAATGAAACTATTGACTCATGAACTATTCTACTCTGGTTCAATGGATGGTGTGATTTTTTTTTTTTTTAAATAACTAATACAAATGTATTATACCTAATAATTTGACGGATGAGTTTTTAAGAATAAAAATACGAGCAACTGAAATTTTGTTTTTTTAAAAAGCAAAGAATGAGCTCAAAAAAATTGAGTTAGGTTGTACACTTTTTTTACTATTGTCAAATTTTAAAGATTTGAATTCAAAATTTAATAAGCTTTTATATATAAAGTCAATATTTGTTTCCAAAAAAAAATTGATATTGGAGAAAAAAATAGATATGGAAATGTGTTACTTTATTTATAGGAATTATTTTTGTACTTGTTAAAAATTTAACTTTATTGATGACTTAAGGCCTTTGTGTTTATTTCTTAAATAATTACTATTTATAATAAAAAAAATTACACTAAAATGTTATTAATTTATTTTTTATAAAATAAAAAAGAAATTAATGACATTTTTATAATAATATTTATTATAGATAGTCATATTTTATTAAATTTATTAATTTTTGATGTTGATTTATTAATTATTTTATTAAAATTTTATAATAAATTATACATTCAATATGAACTTTTTTTTTTCAACAAGAGGTGGGTCAAATAGGGAGTGGATGAATTTATAAATTGACAGTTATAAGTTTAAAACATTTTTTTTTTTAGTGATGAATCATTTATAAATTTCTTATAAATATTATTAAGTTCGATAATTTATTTTGATTTTAACCTATGACACCTTCTCTTTAGACTAAATTTTTTTTATTAAAAACATAAATTTCTTTTATAAAGTAATCACTCTTTTGTTAATCAAATTTATAATCAAATACTTATTTTTAAAAGTTAAACAATTAAATAATTACTCAAAAAAATTTACTCTTTTAGAAAAGAATCTTACAGTCTAAACTTTCTATAATAAATTTTCATCACTGTATAATTATATTTTTGCTTTTTATTATTTTATTCGTTGCTAAATTAAACCAAAGATGGTACCCCAAAAAAAAAAAAACAAAAATGGCTAATGTCACGACTCACGAGTAACGGACTCAAGTGGGACCCCCTGAGCAAAAGTGGACATGGTCCTTTAATATCTCGCTCCACCTTCCTATCTCTGTAATTTTCGTTTCCTCCAAAACAATTAAAAAAAAAACATTTATATACCGGAGAATTAGAATAGAAGAGAGTAGAGACAGAGAGACGGCGCGTCCTTCTGATATTATTCTCCCGTATGCAGCAAAAATCTCCTCCAGAAGAGAAGACTGGAAGGTGAAACAATGAGTGAGCAAAGGTGATCTCTCTATATCGACTGCATTTGAGGGTTGGTGGGAAGGAGTAAGATTGGGAGAGGAAGATATAGAGGACGGTGATCAGTGAGAGGAGTTTGCTTGCAGCTACTGAAATGGATTTTAATACTGACAAGTAAATTTCTCTCTGTATTTGTCGGGGTCTTTGTGGGTATCATTGTTTTGGCAAATGAGTTAGATTGGTTTAGGAAAGTACATTTGGGTATGCATTCGTTTGTATGCTTGAGGATTTTGGCTCTTCATATTTTGTTTTTCGTTTTCTCCTTTTATTTTGAGGCTTGTTATTGCAGAAATGAAATGATTTTTGTTCAATTGGCATTATTTTCACTTAAAAGTGTTTTTTTTATAATTTGATTTTCCATTTATATTCGGGATTGTTGCTCTTCATTATGCTCTTATTTTGTACATTTTCTTTTTAACTACTTCATTAAAAGCTGGAAAATGTTTCAGCTCAGTTCTATAATTTTCTATCTGTATTTTAATTTTGATCGAGATTGTTCGGTTTTTTCCCCTTTACTCTATTCGTTTTTTCCCTTCTCCCTTTTTCTTTTTGCAGTTATTATTTAGTCTATGTTATGAGCAGATGAAAGAAAAACCGCTTAAGGCACATACCGCGATTGCTCTATAATTTCTCTCTCTCTCTCTCTCTCTCTCCCTCTTTACTCTTTACTTCAGATGTTTCTCCAGGGTCATTGTACTGGATCTTATGGTCCGGTTCCTTTTCGTTTGATTTTTTAGTTGTTCAGTTCGTAATTACTTGTGCAGTTTACCATGTGGTTAAACTTTGTGCAATTACTTTCGGTGGGCTCGTCTATATATGATGTTCCCAACTATTCTCTATGGACTGAACTTATCCTATTCCTTGTGGATTCTTCCACTTCTGGCACTGGCTTCTTTTGTGTTTTATCCCTCTCATTGTGAAAATTTTCAGTGTTGCATGACAACCGTGGCATTTACTTATCTGTTATCTATTATTATTGGTGCAAGGGAGCCATGGGGTTGGCATAGGGAAGATCATTGTCTTCAAAAGACTTCCAATTTTGGTAAGTCTCCAAATGATATTAATATAATTCTTTTAGATAACTGATCCCTGAGAAGTTTGTATTCGTTTGAGCAGACATATCTCAGGAGATTTGGAATGAAGTACCTCAAAATGGAGAAGATATTTCTTACATGTTTGATGATGAAACAACCCCAGTTAAGGCGTGTGGAGATTTGGCTTACCATGTCAATAACAGCGGTTAGTGAATTCATTGGCAGGCAGCTGTGTTGACATAGTCTTCAAAATATGTGCAAATTAGTATATTGTTATCTGTTCTGTTCTTTTTATTATTGCAATAGTCTTCAAAATATGTGCAACTTAATATATTGTTATCTGTTCCTTTTATTATTGTTTCGCCTTTTTTTTTAATTTAAATAAAGGTGAATTTCAGATAATTTTCAAAAGGAGCCAGAAGAATGTAGAGAGACTTCTCAAATCAAGAGACGTAGGATGCTCCAATTCAACAGCCATGACATGCATCTTGCCCTTTCCAGTGAAGAGATGTCTTCTACATATTTGAAATTAAATGTCAGTGCTAGTAGCCTTCTCCTTGAGTGACTTTCACACGTAGAGAATATATGTTTGCTAAATACCTCACCAGATTGATGATTGGTGCAAGTATCTATATAATTTTGTCTTCGGTAAATTATGTGCTGTTGTCTGTTTGATTGGAAGGAGTATATGCCATGTCATGAGTTAGGGTAACTTGTCCCATTTCTTTCTGTTAGATTTCTCTTTTCTGATGTTATACCTTTTTTTTAAACTATTTTTAATGAGTGACATTTTTTTTGTCTTACCTGCTTGTACTGGTTCAGCTGTGAACTGGAGCTTATTCACATTCCTTTCCACTTGATGTTATTTTAAGCATATGTTGGCTTGATATGACATACTAGTGGCTCTAGCATTTGGGGAAACTGTTAATCCTAATAGTACAGAGTCTGTTCATGAGGTGTTTGGTTCAGACCTTTGTATCACTGTTATAGTAATTTGCTAGTGATACTTTTTGTTTTGCCTGAGTCCTTATGGTTGTGTGATTGTGTCTTAGTTCTTTATATGATAGGAATTGGCTTTGTACTGTGGCTTGATCGAAATTCTCAAATCTGTTCTTATGCTATCTAAATTTCACTACTTTCATTGAGCTGGCACTTAAAGATAATGCCCTTTCTGTTTTCCACAATTTTACTCCGTCAAGTGTGTCCAGTAGTACTATACTGATTTCGATTAGGATCCTTTATAATAAGACTTTAGAGTTGTGGATCTGCCTAATTGTATAACTTTTACTTCATTATGTATATAGGGGAAGGAGGACTCAATAGAAGATGTTTTCCCAGAAGTGTCAGAATGGGTGTCTGGGGCATCAGGTTTGCCTCTCGCTGTTTGGTAATGTTGTTGGATATTTATTATCCATGTTTCCCTACTCATAATTGAATATGCATTAGGAAATGCATCTGCCTCCAGTTATGAGGACCTTGAGCAGTCGGCTGAGGGATGGCTTGCAGAATGCTTTAATGATGCTGAAATGCAATTCAGTCCTGAAGACATGTATGCTTCTCTTGACTGCTGAATTTTAGCAAATGGTCAGTTATACTTAGTAATCTGACAATTATGCTATTTGACTCAGGATTATTTCAGGGGCAGGTGACGTTCAGATTGATGTTGCAGGTATATGACATTGTCTGGCATCCACAAATGTTTTCTAATTTTGTTCCTTCTTTCTGTCTTTCTTCTATTCGTTGATTTTACTCATACTATTGATTTGTAGAGCTCTGTGACATCCAACCAGCGTATGATCAAAATGTGGTTCAGCAGCATGTCACTCGAACACCCGGAAATATTGTCTTCAAAGGTTTGACTGTTCTTGATATTGTCATTCTAGCTAGTTTAATTTTACTGGATATCTGCTTAAGTTCTCATCCAGGAATTATCCTCCAGCAACAAGGACATTAAACTGGATTCCCTTGTATGCTATTATGTTATATAGTGATGCACAAAATGTGAGAAGCATGCTTTTTCATAATGTGTTTTTATTCACAAATCTGGGGTCTATAATATCGTCAAGCGCAGCAAGATCCTTATGTGAGAAATTATAGAAACTTTTTAACATGAAAACTTACTACTTAGGACTCGGTTTATTTTTGTAGGTAGGAAATCCATTATAGAGACGCCTACAAAGTTGGCGACTTCAGTGGCCTATCCATTTGCCTTCATTAAACCCAATGGTGCCCAAGGAGATGTAACTCTGAAGGAAATAAATCAGCTGATTCAGACTCCGCCTTCTTCAAAATCAAAGAAAAGCAATGAAGATCCACCTGCTTACCCTAAATCAGCCTTTTCAGGGAAACCTGTAGTAGGCAAAACAAAAATTCGCACTGAGGGGGGCAAAGGTAGCATCACAATTATGAGAACTAAAGGCTGAGTGGAAGTTGTTCAGTACTATGTTTCGTCTCTCCCCTCTATATGTGGGGTTTAGTTCATATTCTGTACTATATCTGGCAGATTACAGAAGTTGATACTGCAATTTTTTTGTTGTTATTACATCCATACAATACACCATCTTAGTGTTTGTTTCCTGGTAGGATTTAGATGTCTTAGAGCTGTTCTTGGTGCCTGCTTGAGCTAAGTCTGTATGAGAATTTTGATATTTTTAAGCTCCTCGCAGCCTTAGAAATGTCAATCTCACTAAGGTTGAGCTTAGTTTTTGTAATTTAATCATGCAGATTTTAGTTTAGACTCCTAGTTTCTTGAGTATAGTTTCGCACTTTTCCTGTACTGCTGCATCATTCATTTCCTTACACTTTTTTACAAAACATTGTACCTTAGCTTGCATGCATATCTATTGTAATACGCCTTTAATTTTTCTTATTTAAAGCTTGATAATAAATAAATACAAATCCTACTTTGTTCTTAAAAAAATAGTAAGATTATTCATGAAGTACGGATACATTAGTATCAAGCCATACCTGTACTGGTTATGAACTTTGTGTAGTATTTGAGTACTCTAAGGGGGCGTTTGGTAAACGGTAAATTTTTTTGTTCTCAAGAATCATGTTTCCTGAGAAATATAATTGATGGGAATTATAATTTCGGGAATATATAAAATGTGTTTGGTTGACCTTTAAGATTACTGGAAATCTTTAAATAATGTTTGATGTAAATCTTATATTCTTCTATTTGGTTATACTTAATTTTCTGAAAATCTTGGTATATTTTTTAAAAAAACTCTTTATTCTTATGAGAGAGAAAGTGAGAGAGAGGATGAGAGAGAAAGTAAGAGAGTAAAAAGAGAAAGAGATGAGAGAGAGTGAAAGTGAAGAGAGAGAGAGTACAATTTTTTTTGTTTTTATTACAATTATCCCATTAATAAAGAGTATAATTATCTTTTAACATCATAAGAGGATTTTCATTCTCATGGAAAACTAAGATTTCTACCCCTTTCTATGGGAATATTTTTGTAGGAATTTTACTAAAAAATAATTTCTGAGAATCTTAGTTTTTCAGAAATGAATTTTTAAAAAATTATATCAAACATGAGAATTCTAATTTCTCAGATTGAGATTCTCATAAAACCAAAAAGAATCATTTACCAAACACTCCGTAAGACTAAAATACATATAACGCAGTATTTTTTTTTTCTTCGAAAGTTTAAACGCATTGAATAAATTATAGGTACAACTATAAAGTTTTAACTCTCAATTTGAGATTTTTGAAATTAAATTTTACAAATTTAACAATAATTTTAAAAAAAGTTAATATACAGAATTGTATGTAGAACTTTGATATAATATATTACTATAATTTACTTGAAAGTTATCTGAATTTTGATATTATATTAGGAGACTGTGATTATTGTTTTGGTTGATTATATACATTACAAAACTTTTAGCATTTAGTTTTATTGTCTTAAAAATTGTTATATATTATAAAATATTATTTATTAACATAGTATATATTGTTGTATTTTTATTTTATGTTTTGAAAAAACGACCATATTTCATACAAGTACCAACAGCGGGAAAAATACTGAGTACCTATACTGTATAGTATAGATGATTAGCAATTTGATACTTTAAATAATTTTTGTATCAGTTTAATATGAAAAGTATAATTAGATTTAATTTCATCTTTCTAAATGTACTAAAATGGTAAATAAGAGAACTGGATTTTTTTATGAGAAATGTACTATTTTTGTACTTGATAAATACGGCGGGAACTAGATTTAATTTCATCTTTCTAAATGTACTAAAGTATAAAGAAAGGGGAGAAATGTCAAGAAAAATGAAGAAAGGAGATGAAATATTCAAGAAATTTTATGAGAAAAATCATATTTTTTATTTGATAAATATGTGAATTTTTAATTTAATTCTTTTACATATAAAAGGACTTACAATGTCATTAAATCACCCTCCAAAATTTAATATTAAATTTAATTCACTAACATTATAATTTTTTTATCATAATTTAATATATGAACTGGCATTCAATTTTGTACTAAAGTGATTTTTTAGAAGGCATACTAAGAGAGTTATTTGCTCTCATGGGACACATACTTAACTTAACCTTTTATACGAATAAGCATGCACACAAGTCCCTAGTTGAGCACTCACAAAATTGAGTGCTACGCCTTAGAGAGATCTTGTAACTCGATAAGGTGCTCAAAGCCATTTAACTCTGCACAAAGCAACAGTACTGGAGAGCTTCAAGTTGTTGTCAATGGCGGCGCCTCCCCCCTCTCATTTTATTTTATTTCTAGAGGTGAGTTTTTTTAGTAGTTTTTTATTTTATTTTTATGGAAAGTGTTTCAAACTTTCTCTACTTGTTAGAAGAGATTTGATGTTAATCAATATTTTAAAAAATTTATTAGAGAAAATTGAGATATTTTTTTTATTAAATAATTATTTTTTCTTTTAGTTGTAATTTTTTTTATATTGTCAGTTAATAATAATTAAGAAGTGTGTTAATTTGAATATGTGATTTTTATCATTTCCGTTTTAATTATATTTTTTATGTACTTTATTATAACAAATTTCAAATTTTTATGCTTAATTAATAAATGATATAATTTTTTATTTGTCCAAAAATAAAAACAATTTTTGTTTTTTTTGCAATTTCCCCATAAGGCACTCGTGATTGAACAACCCAAGGTCTCTTGTGATAGGGCACCTAAGTAATACTAAAACAACATAAACAAAGATTTAAGACACTAATTATCGGACTTAATAATGTTGACGAATTTTAGACTTGATTACTCCTTTGAGCGCTTAATCAACTTGATGTGGGAACTTTAGGCCCCTCTACATATGAGAATGACAATGAGCTTTTGTTATTCTCAAGTGCCCTAAGTAACCGTTGAGATGAATTCATGAAGTCATTTCCACTTGGCCCTATAATATCATTGCGCTGTTAAAATGTGCTGGAGGAATTAATGGGACGTGCTCTGCTTTTTCCCCTTTCTCTGTCAGTGATCAGAGGTGAAAAGACTCTTGACGGTTTTTCTATGCTTAGGACGATGTTTCTTCTCTTGTCTCTTCAAAATCAAAGCTTACCGTTTTGCCCGTCGTCTCTTATAAAAGGGGTCTTCTTCCTCATTTCGTCTTCTTCTCACTTTCTGCAACTCTCACTTCCGAACCCTTAAAATTTCCTGAGCTTCCAGAGTTCTTCGCGCTATCTCTTCCATTTCCCTTTCTCTCTTTGTTTCCTTCAAGCTTTCACTACCGATTATGCTTTGCAAGAAATTTGTCATTGCCACCGTTGAAGAGATAGCTGTCATGTCCCTAATTTTAAAACACGTAAAACACATACTTTATTATTTTTTTAAAACATGTATATTATATTTTTTTACAAATATGTATTCCCATGTAAACATAATATATAAATCAAGTCTATAAACATTAAAGTACAGTAAAAACAGAGATCCTGCTTGTGACGTTTAGAACATACTCTAAAGTATAAGTACAATATAAATTAAAATCTATGAGCCATGAAAATAAAGTAAGCTCACCGAGAGATTATGTCGTCTAGTTAGTCAACTATCTGAAGGAGAAGGACCAAACTCTATATCCTTATTTGAAAAACATATAAATAACATGTAGTAAGTTTGACAATTCAGTGAGCAGATAATACCTCATATAACCTCTTAGGTCAACATATGGATATACTCATTTTAAAATTTGTCACAGAAAAATATAGTTCAGAAGTACATCCATATGGGACCCACATTTCAAATATTCTCAGTTCATATCACATTCAGATATTCAAAATCATATGCAATACGGTATAATCATTATTCAAATATTGTAATGCATCAAAACCTTTCACATGAAAACATTAAGAGGATCTTATATCAGAACCACCATATCAGAGTTCAGGCCCTTCCATACTTTGTTGGTGTAGGATTTGCCTAAACTCAACATCCCGTTGAAATTTGCCCTACCATCATTCAAGAGAATATGCGAAGGGACTCTAATATAGGTATTTTCCAAACACACAGCAAGGGAAGGCAAATCATATCTCATCTAGTTGGCATCTCGCCCATATAGGAGACATCTCACTCTCCTTCACATATTATATTCTATGTGTTGGCCGACACACGAGATTAGCACCACCCCTGCTAGCTGAAGTATCAAGGTGCACTAGGGCTAACATCACCTACTGTTAGCAGATAGTGTTTCCAATAGGATTCCTCCACAAAAAATATCATATGTACATATGCCATATAATATAGTATAAAATTCTAAATATAATACAAACTTTTAGTTTCAGTACAATTTTGTCTATTATAAATTCTTCATTCAGGGTTTATCACATGTACATGACCTTTCTCGAGGCAATTATATAGCTTTATAAATAATGACACATGCATAAATATTCACTTTATCATTTAATGAGAAATACATATGAAATCAGATACACCATGAGTTCAGAAATCCATTTTCAAAAATATACTATTCTTGAACTATATTCCAAATTATAAGCAATTCAGATAATGTTAATACATTTCAGAAACATATAAATATATAAATATCTTATAAATATAATCAAATACACGTTTAAAGATCAAGAAGAGTATAGGGAAAATCACTATTCACTGTCGAAAAATACTATTCACCAAGAACAAAAAGTTATCATATAGCTGAAAAATTTCATATCTTAAGATTTATCTAACTCTTGAATCTATCTACGGTGTTAGATTTCTAATTTAAGATCTCTAAGTAAAAGTTTCAGAGTTTTTTTTTGTTGAAATTTTCTACTTCCAATTTACGATAATTCTACGGTTGATTTAAAAAATTGTTCAGTCAAAATAGTAGTACTCTCCATCTTGAGAGAAAACATAGAGGTACTATTCACTATATTCACACTATTCATCATATCGAAATTTCGCAACACGCTTCAGTTTCTGTCTCCTCCTCTCCCTCTTTCTTTTATTTTTTATATTTAATAATTAAATATTTATAATTATTTTTATTTTATTTCAAATATATTTATATAAATACTATTTTTCATCCTAAAATATCCTAAAAATTTCTAAGAATTTATATTATTGCAAAACTTTAGTTGCAATATCAAATCATGACTTTTCTCGATAAAATTTTAATAAAACAAATCACAAAATAAATATCTTTATGTATAATAAAAGAAATAATATTTTTAAAAATAAAACAAAAATTTATTATACGCTAATATAATTATTTTAAACAAAAAAATAATTATTTAATTAAAAGTATACTTACTTTTAACAAAAAAAATCATTTTTAAACAAATAAAAATATTTTTTTATAGCAAAACATTATTATTTAAAATTAAAAATTACAGAATATTACAATGGCTTAACTCTATGACATTGGAAGACTTTTGCCACTTGTTGAGAGTGATGGAACTAGCAATGAGACTCTTTTTTAGTCTCAAAATCCAGAATCCAAGGTGATTGGTGAAATCTCCTCAAAGAATCCTTCTGTTGACCAAATGGTGGGCATCATCAAGGTTGAAACCGATGTCATTGTTGATGCTAAACTCATCGTGACCACCACCATTATTAGAACCAATGCGGCCACTACTATCGAATCCACAGTGGCCACTGCTGTTGAAGCCACCAGGACTGGGCAGTCTGGACTTATAATGGTCTAGGCTTGGCTTAATTCATTTTGGACTCTTTAAAGAAAAAAAACAAAAATTTTTAAACCCGACTTGAAGTCGAAGTTCAAAATAATAATATTATTTTTATATAAATTCATTTTGAAAATTGAAAAAAAAAAGATAATTGAACTTTAAAAAAAATATTTTTTATAAAGTAATTATATGTCTCTGAATGGTTGTATCAATTTATGTGTAATTATATGTCCCGAATGATTGTACAAATTTATGTACAATTATATGTCCTTGAAGGACTGCACCTATATGTCCCAGTCTGTAAGCCTAACCGATGCATTCTGAATCTAAAACTCGATAATCATTATAGTTTAGCATATGATCACATAATCACTCTGTAAAACTTTAAACATATATAAAACATAAATAAAGATCTAGCTTCAAACCATATCGATTACATTTTTCATTCCTTTTTACACATATACATTTTACATTTTTCTTGCACATCGAAAACGAAGATTCTGCCTATGGTAATGTAGAGCAACTCTAGAGTACAAATACATGAGACAACAAGAAACAAAACCCATCAGGACAATTTTGGGCTCACCTAGAAAATTTTACTGCTTCAGCGCATGCCTTCAATTTTAATCTTATCTAAAAACATTTAAAAGAATGGGGTGAGTCTTGCGACTCAATGAGTAAATAATACAATTATACTATGTATAAAAATTATCTTACATATTAAGTTATGATTCAGCTTATGAATATTTTGAAGTATTCTTGCTAGTTTTGTTTACTTATTCTCGTTAGAAATAGGTTATGAATAGTATATTTATTTTTAAACTTCAAATTCATACTTTTGATCATTCATTTATCTTGATTTAACCCAATCTCTTACTTTTCCTTATCTAATTTCATCATATACATATAGGCCTCTAAGGGACCCTTTAACTTTTCTCAATCACTTTCCTTCATTGTTCCTCTTTTAAGTAGATAATTGTACATTTCTACGTAAAAACCTTTGTACACATTGTAATAAATAGGCTAGATCCACTTAATCATCTTTCTTAAAATTATGTCATTATACTATTATACTCCTATGCCATATAAAAATATCCTTATCCAAGCACACAGTCTGGTAAGGGAAAATCACCATTTTACCCAAGCACACAGCAAGGGTGGGTAAATCATCACATATATGTATTATCCCAAACATATAGTAATGGGACCAGCCCAAATACCACTGGCTATTGGAGGAGACATACTTTAACTTCATATTTATTCACAATTCAATCCTCATGTGCTCTTTCACATAAGGGGCTAGCAACTTCCTTCCTAGCTAGGGTTATAAGGTGCACCAAGATTAGCCATCTCTGCTGCTAACTGACAGTGTTTCTAAAAAGAAATCCAATATAATTATTATTAGTTTTATTTATTTATTTCATTTTTTCTAGGTTTTAAAAATAAAGTATCGTTTTACTCAGTATCTAGTGATAACTCATTGTGTTCACATAACCATAATCATTATATCCACAGTGGATACTTGATCATCACTGCATATCAAATACAATAATCATCATATTTAATCATATCACTTTCATTCATTTTTTGACTCATATTTATATTTTTAAAGTGTACATATACATATCCACATGCTTACTTGAATAAACAAATTTTAATTTGATAGTGATGCCTCATTTCATTACATATAACCTTATAATCTTGTAGCATTATTTATTTTTTCAATATCCATTAGGGTTGCCATCATTAAAAATTATTTGAGATGCCATAATACATAAATATTCACATACTTATATGTGTTCATAGTATAAGCATCATACGTTACGGGAGATCATGGTATTAAATTTTTCGGTTAGAACACTACACCCTTGGGATAAAATATACCCTAGACATTATACATATAGAACATATTCTAATAAATTCTTAAACCATTATGGATCTTCTTCACTAATATCTGAACTATCCTCAAAATTGCATATGTATATCCATAAGTCGATATAATTAGGAACTATACATATAAAAGAATATGTACACATCCATATAGGGTAACCAACTTTTCTTATTCCATACTTCTATCAAGTCATCTTTGATTCTCACATGTCAACATCCTTTCATGAATTCCATCGTCTTAATCTATCATATATTTTTATCCTAAAATCCATTAATCAATATGTTAAACATACGTAACAATATATTTACTAAACATTTTATAACGTTTAGGCACCATTGACACATGTCTAACAATTTCAACTTACCTTATCACAGTAACTTTATACCCTCTTATTAACACTAATAAACTCATTATCAAAAATTTCAAGCATTTCTTCTATCATATCTAAAAGCACATTATTGTAGCTCATATCAATCTCGTTTAATTTACCTAATCATTTCAAGAAGATTTTTCTCAACAATTACTCATACATAAATTTCTAAGTTAATAGGCCAAAGATTAATTCAAATTTTGTGTCCCATATTTTTATTCCTCAAGAAATTTTGACGCCACTAATTCACTTGATTACACTTTTTAAAACACCACAAGACATTCATCAATTAGTTATTCTCACGTGAACTTTTTTATGCATTACGATACCTGAACTCACTACCTTATATTATGAAAAGTTAAATGCCCAATTTTCTCCAAAATTTCCTCCATTAATCACTTCCAACAAATTGAAATTGCAAATTTCCTAGTTTTGTCTTACCCATCCTCAAGTAAATCTAATATGTTCAAATCTTCCTCTTATGACACTTTCTCATCACTAGCTAATCCTTAAGCAATCCTAACATATCTTACTTTCACAATTCCTAATATGTCTACTACCTACCCATCTCAATTCACTTTTCACACATTCATATATTTTAGTGACATACTATCTAAATCCCAAACATCACCCAAGTCACAATTTCAACATATGAAAATAGTCATAAATTTACATTACATATCCATATTATACAATTTATAAATTTAGAGATAAATTATAATTCTTTTCTTCATACTATAATTTATGTCATTTACTCACTAGTTTGAAGCTTCAATTGGACTAACTTTTTCTCTCCTTTTTTTCAAATAAAATTGATCATCAACACCTCTAAATTATGCTCTTCAACTTAACTATTTCGGAATCCAAAAATTTACTGTGCAGGTACTGTTCACACACAGTTCTCGCTGGCAGAACACTGTTCATTTGAGAAAAATTTCATGATTTAAAGCTTCAAATCATGTTATCCAGCCAGAAAAACATGCATACAAGGATTATTCTACCTCTTAAACATGATTATATGGCCAAAATCACCAGAAAACACCAAGAAATTTTAAAATCTTAAACTTTACCTTGTGGCTACTATTCATCATTTCCGGCGAACTTTTGGCGAGTTTCTAGAGAAATTGATTGGTGGGTTTTGAAACTCTCGTCGCCACGAATCTAATGGTACCTCCGGTATCTCAAATAGATGTCTAGATTGAAAGATATCTTAGAGAGAAGTTTGATTTTTAGAGAGAGAAAGTGAATAGGGGAAATGGAATATGTCCCTAAAGGACTGCATCAAATTATATGTCCCTAAAGAACTGCTCCAATTTATATACAAATTCTATTACTTTAGTTTGTTCCTAAAGGACTGCAACAATTTCAGTTGCTTCAAGTTTGTCCCTGAAAGACAATGGTTTAAGTATAACAAATATATTTTATCTCTTCTATTAAATGATTTTTTTAATAACCCAGTATATAGTTCTTCATGTAGTTTTTTTAATCAATTAATATGTATAGTTGCATATATTTACTTAACATCTGTAAATAACAGTAATCATATCGGTAGAAAAGTAAAGCCTACCACGAATTTACATGTTTTTATTATGATATATTTTATTTGAAATGGTTCACTTTATTTATGAATATTTATTGACTAGTATTATATTTTATGATAGTTTTAAAATGTCAAACCTTGCAAAATTTGAATTCATAGCGCTTGACATTATTGGAAGAAATTACCTATCTTAGGTGCTAGATGCTGAAATTCACTTAGATTCAAATGGCCTTGGAGAGACTATCAAAGAAGAAAATAAAGCATTTAACCAAGATAAGGCTAGAACCATGATCTTCCTTCGCCACCACTTGCATGAAAGATTGAAAAATGAGTACCTTACAGTAAAAGACCTACTTATTCTTTGGAATTCCTTAAAAGAAAGGTATGACCACCAAAAAACTGTGATACTTCCAAAAGTTTGATATGATTGGATGCATCTTCGCTTACAAGATTTTAAATCTGTAAGCAAATATAATTCTGCACTATTTAGAATAAGTTCTCAATTAAAGTTATATGGAGAAAAAATCACTGATGATGATATGTTAGAAAAAATATTCTCCACTTTTCATGCAATGTGCTTTTACAGCAGCAATATCGTGAAAAATGATTCAAGAAATATTTTGAGTTGATTTCTTGCCTTCTTGTGGCTGAACAAAATAATGAACTTCTCATGAAACATCATGAGTCTCATCCAACTGGCACTACTCCATTCCCTAAAGTGAATGTAGCAACACATGACCACTATGGACAGATTCAAGGTTGAAGTCATGGTCGTGGCTTTGTCTGTAGCCGTGGACGTGGACGTGGTCATGGTAGTTATTCCAAGAACATAGCTTCCCACTAAAAGTGGAAAAATAATAAGGCCAAAAATGAAAAGGAAAAAGGTCTACAAAATAGTAAACATGTTGAAAACACATGCTATTGCTATGGTGGTAAAAGACATTAGTCATGTACCTGTTGTATGCCAAGGCATCTTGTTGATCTTTACTAAAAATCTATTAAAGAGAAAAAGATATAGACTAATTTATTTGAGGAAGATAGTCTCAATGATGGCTATATTGACACAACTCATTTAGATGTTACAAATTTCTTTACTCATCGTGATAGAAAAATTGATCATTTAATTGATGATGGTAGTGTTCAAAAATAAGTTCTTTGTATAATTTCTATGACATTAAACTTTAGGGTTTCCCTTTTTTCAAAACAATTCATTCTTTAAAGTTGTGATTTTATTTTATGTACTACTTTCTCATATTGACTATTCTTATTTTATTTTTCAATCAAGAATGAATGTTTCCTCTATTGATACCAACATCATTAATGAAGAGATATATCTCGTCGATTGTGGCACAACTCACACAATTCTCAAAGATAAAAAGTATTTTTCTCAATTAATAATGCAAGGAGCCAATGTTAGTACTATATCTGGTAGTACAAAGTTAATTGAAGGCTTTGGAAGAGCTAGTATAATGTTACTTGGAGGAACGAAACTGTATATTGATAGAGCTTTTACGCCTCCAAATCTCTCATAAACTTACTAAGTTTTAAGGATATCCGCCAAAATAGATACCACATTGAAACAACAAATAAAGGAAATATTGAATATTTTCATATTACAAGTACAATCTTAGGTAACAAATGCATATTGGAGAAGTTACCTACATTCTCCTCTAGATTCTACTATACATATATAAATACAATTGAAATATAAGTTATTGCAAACCAGAAGTTTACAAATCATAATAACTTTGTTATTTAGCATGACCGGTTAGGCCATCCCGGATCAATTATGATGCGAAAAATAATTAAATATTTAAGTGTACATTTATTGAAGAGCCAACAGATTCTTCAATCTAATAATTTTTTATGTTCTGCTTACTCCCAAGGGAAATTGATTATTCAACCATCACCAGTCAAAATTATGGATGAATCCCTCACAATTTTAGAAAGAATACAAGGCGATATTTGTAGGCCAATACACCCACCATGTGTACCATTTAGGTGTTTTATGGTTTTAATTAATGCATCAACTAAATGGTCACATGTGTGCTTGTTATCATCTCTTAATCTGGCGTTTGCGAGATTACTTGCGCAATTGATTAGATTATGAGCACATTTTTCTGATTTTTCAATTAAGAAAATACGCCTTGATAATGCTGGAAAATTCACTTCCCAAACATTCAATGAGTATTGTATGTCTATTGGGATTGATGTTGAACATCATGTAGCACATGTTCATACACAAAATGGTCTTGCAGAATTATTCATTAAATGTCTAAAGTTAATTGCAAGACCATTAATTATAAAGTCGAAACTCCCAATATCTATTTGGGGACATGCAATCTTGCATGCTACATTATTAATTCGCATAAGGCCAACAAGTTATTATGAACACTCCCTATTACAAATGATTTTTGGTCAGGAATCAAATATTTTTCATTTAAGAATTTTTGAATGTGCGGTATATGTCTATATTGTCCCACCACAATGCACTAAGATGGGTCCTCAAAGAAAGTTGGAAATATATGTTGGATATGAATCTCCTTCTATAATAAAGTATCTTGAACTATTAACAGGAGATCTATTCACAGCTTAGTTTGTTGATTGTCATTTTGATGAATCAATTTTTCCAACATTAGGGGGAGAAAATAAACAGCTAAAAAGAAAAATTAGTTGGCATATCACTAACTCATCTTAATCCTTGTACAAAATAATGTGAACTTAAAGTTCAAAAAATAATTTATTTGTAAAATTTAGCCAACCAATTGCCAGATGAATTTATTAACTCAAAAAGAGTTACTAAATCACATATACCAGCTGCTAATGCTCCAGTTAAAATTGATGTCCCTGTCAGACAATCCACCATTACAAATAAGCCTAAGACCTACATGAATCGTGGTAGGCCCGTTGGTTCCAAAGATAAAAATCCTCGAAAAAAAAGGAGTTATGAATCAAGATAGTCAAATCAAAGATTTAACAACTCCAGAAGAGTCTATAGAAGAGTTCCAAAACATAATTAATGTTTTAGTTTCAGAAGAAACTCAGGTACCTAAAATTTGTGAAAATGAAGATATCTCAATTAATTATGTTATGAATAGAATACGATGGAACCGACAAAAGGTCAACGTTGACAATAATTTTGCATATAATATAGCATGCGATATTTTAAATGATAATGAGGATCATGAACCAAAGTATGTTCAAGAATGCAGGTAAAAAAATGATTGGCCAAAATGAAAAAACGCAATTGAAGCAGAGTTAAAATCGCTTAAAAAGCGAAAAGTTTTTGGACCTGTAGTTCATACACCTGAAGATGTAAAACTATTTGGATACAAATGGGTCTTTATGCGAAAACAAAATGAAAATAGTAAAAGTGTGAGATATAAGGCAAGACTTGTTACCCAAGGTTTTTTACAAAGACTCGAAATTGATTTTGAGGAAACATACTCACCTGTGGTGGATGCAACTACTTTTCGATATTTAATTAGTCTGTCAGTATGTGAAAAACTCGATTTGTGTCTAATGAATGTTATTACAGCCTATTTGTATGCCTCACTTGATAGTAATATCTATACAAAACTCTCTCAAGGATTTAAGTTGCCTGAAGCATACAATTCCAGTTCTCGAGTAAGCTACTCAATCAAATTAAATAAATCACTTTATGGTTTAAAACAATCTGAGTGTATGTGGTATAATCGCCTTAGTGAATACCTGTTGCAAGAAAGGTATAGAAATGACCCAATTTTTCCATGTATCTTTATAAAAATATTTGAAAATGAGTTTTCCATAATTACAGTTTATGTTGATGATTTGAATATTATTGAAACTCCTAAAGAGTTCCAAAAAACTGTTAATTGCTTAAAGAAAGAATTTGAAATGAAGGATTTTGGAATAACAAAATTTTGCCTTGGATTACAAATTGAATATTTAAAGAATAACATCTTTGTGTATTAATAAACTTATGTGACAAAGGTGTTAAAATGATTCTATATAGATAAATCACATCCATTATGTATTCCAATGGTTGTCAGGTCATTAGATGTGAATAAAGATCCTTTCAGACCTCGTGAAAAGGACAAAGAACTACTTGGTCCTGAAGTACTATATCTTAGTACAATCGGGGCATTAATGTATCTTGCTAGTTATACTCGACCTGATATATCATTTGCTATTAATCTATTAGCAATATATAGTTCTTCACCTACATGAAGGCATTGGAATGGAGTTAAGCATATACTTCGTTATCTTAAAAGAACAATGGATATGAACCTATTTTATTCAAATGTACCTGAGTCTGAGCTGATTGGTTATGCGGATGTAGGATATTTATCCAACCCTCATAATGGACGATTGCAAATAGGCTATTTGTTTACATATAGGGGTATCGTAATTTCATGGCGATCTATGAAAAAATCCTATTTCTGCCACATCAGCCAACCATGCAAAAATTTTAGCATTACATGAGGCAAGTCGAGAATGTGTTTGGCTACAATATGTGATTCAACACATACAAGAATCTTGTGGCTTGTCTAGAAAGATGATCCCGACTATCTTATACAAAGATAATGCTACATGTGTTGTCCAATTGAAAGAAGTGTATATTAAAGGGGACAGAACAAAGCATATATCAACTAAATTCTTTTTCACTCACGATCTTTAAAAGAATGGTGATGGGGATATTCAGCAAATTCGTTCAAGTGATAATCTGGCAGATTTATTTACTAAGCCACTTCCTACTACAATATTCGAGAAGTTGGTATATAATATTGGAGTTCGAAGACTTAAGAATATCCAATGATGTTGTCATATATATATTTATTCAATAGTGTCTTAAAAAAAAGAATGATGTACTCTTTTTCCTTCACTAGGTTTTTATCCCACAAGGTTTTTTCTAGTAAAGTTTTAACGAGGCACATTCTTAAGGGATGGACATTTAAGGGGGAGTGTTATGAATATCTTGTGTGGATGTCCATCATCCCTATCTTTCGGTTATCCTATCTGATAAGATATTATTTCCAGTAATTATTTAAGAGAATAATTATCACTAGAGAGTTATCCTACAAATGTATATCACTACTAAAACTCTCTCACCTACTTGTATAAATATCTCCCCATGCATAAATGGAAAGAACAATTCACTCTCTTGTCTTTCTCTTACTTCTCTCTCTTTTAAGCTATTTCATAACAGTTAGATATATATATATTTTTTTAAAATATTACATTTTCGGGTCTAGTTAAGCTTAATTTTATTTCTAAAAGAAAAGAACGCCGATAGAGCGCGTTGTGCCAAAGGTCTATAAGATCACCCACACTCGTGTCTTCAGGCACATGACTCCTTAGCCACTAGTAGTTAATGAATTTTGGCTGCTGCTAATGGACGAGGAAGTTGAGGTCTCAGGCATTGAAATGTGCCACAAATTATTATCAATGGCAAGGCACCAAGGGAATTTCCTCCTTAGCGCAATGAGGATCTTTACCAAGCCATATGTCTACGCCTTTTATTCTTCATGGGTGAACAAAATTTTTAGCATTCAAGTTTAAAAGAAGACTTTTGAGAAGGCTAGCATCAACAAGGTGATGGCACTCTCTCCCCACTTCCATCTTTGTATGAGTGATGCTGACCTTTCCTTCTCAATGAAGTGTTGGAATCTAAGCAATCATATCTTCTTCAATACTTAGGATGAATTTACTCTAACATTGGAAGATGTCAAAGTCCTACGAAATCTTTATTCCTTTGGGAAGGAGCTCACGACCTTATTTTGCCCAATAGGAGAGCCCATAGTGCTTGATTTTCTTGTTTATTATTTGTGAAAGATTTAATGGCTCCCAAAAGAACATGAGGAGGTAATTCTATTGGTTAAAATGCAGACAAATTTGCAACAATAAATACAAAAGAAAGGCATTATCAATTTAATTCTTCAAAGAGAATAAAGACGAGTAACAAATCAACCTCAGTCCATTTACCTTTATAAGAGGGAGTCCTCTTATTCATATACCTCTTATGTCTTTTTATTTTTTGAACATTGAGGACAATGTTCCATTTAAGTTTGGGGAAATGGTTACTTATGATTCTCATGTCCATCATTGAATTTTTTCAAATTAATTTTTGAATTTCTTTGTTCATCGTAAGTTTAAGGTGGTATTCCTAATATATGATCCTTGAGTTTCTTGATTTCTGCAATATTTTTCATGAATCATTCTTAGTTGTAAAAGAACTTTTTTGTTGAAAAGAAAAAAAAATTTAAAGTTTGCCTTGATTTGTTTTTATTGGAAATTGAAATTTTTTTATGGTGTTAGGTAAAGTCTCTATTGGTGAGGATATTAATTGTTTCATATCAAGATTATAATAGCATATAGATATCTCTTGGTAATATCTAATTCTGTTGTGAATGCTATTGTAGCACGAATTGAACATTTTAGCGCTTGATCTCTCACCCATTTTTGCATGTATCTAGAGACAATTTATGTTTATTGCATATTTTATATAATCTTAGAATTTGATTGATTCATCCTTGAGGCAAAATCTTAGATTGAATTAGTTAAGGAGAGGATTTAAGTGTTATTTGACTCTTCTGAACCCTTCAAGCCAACCTTGATGCACAATTGATTCTTAGTACTCCATTCTTAGGCCAATATTTTTATGCCTTTTTTTTGCTTGAATTGCCTAATTTAAAGCTTTAACTTAAATGAATTATCTTTAAAAAAGCCCTTCACTATCGGGCATGTGCATATTTGAAAAATCAAAGGAAAATAGAAATCAAAAGATCTAGAAAGAAAAAATCAAATGAGAGAAAAAAATGCCAAAAAGAAACAAAAAGAGGTGGAACCCAAAAAGGAGTGTGACAAAGGAAAGAAAAAAGGATTGGTTCTTTGAAAATAATAAGAAAATTCCTGAAAAAGAAGTGAAAAGAAAGTGCATAAGGTGAGAAGGAAGCCTGAATGTTTATCCTTTATTCTACCTTCATCCTAACTATTCACTACAAGCGAAAACTACTAATGATCCTTGGCTAGTGTTAGTATACACTAATGAAGAGGATAATGAAAGAAAAACCTATGGGATTGGTTGTTGATTGCATATGCATGAGCATAAATTGATTTGAATTATATGTAATATTGGGTGAGGAGATTATACACACACACATTGACATTCATTCAAGAGTAGTATTTGCATCCTAATTATAAGTTACTTGGTTAGAGCTGAAAATTACTATAAATCATGATATGGATACAATTTCTAAGGTTTGGAATTACCAAGCCCATACATGTTTAATTTTGGACTCTAGCTTAACTTTTTTTCTTGGCCCAATATGATTTTTTTATCTTTATTTGATTTTGTTAAGTATTTTTCTTTTTTATTTGGTCTCATTTTCATTTTCTAAAGGGCAAGTAAATGTTTAAGTTTGAAGGTGTAATAACTCTCCATTAAAAAGATTAAAAAGTTATTTTACCATTGATTTGATGTTTTAATTGTACTTATCCTTGAGTAAATTGAGTTAATTTTACTAAATTTTGATCAAGTTTAGTTATTTGATATGTATTTAACCCTTTGGTGTGATATGGTGTAAGAAAATGCTTAACAAGTGGCCAACAAGGGAATTAAAAGTGAAATTTGAGCAATTAAAGAAAGGAAGGCAGTAGCTACAAGGCCACAACCCTAGGCTGCAACCTAACATCGAGAAGATGGAGGTCCCACATGACAAATCATCATGATATGTTTCAAACTATGATTATTGAAGCCATACATAAATAGAAAACTTAGAGCAACTTAATAGGTCCAAGCACTTACTTTTGAGAGCAACAATTGACAAAATACAACACCGAAATGAAGGAACAACAAAATATTGATTAAATAGTAAGGATTTGGATTCTTGGGATTAAAGGCTTGGAGGAGTCCTAATTTTCTATTTTTTTTACCTTTCTTGTATCTTTATCATATGCCTTCTTTCATTGTGTGATATTCTTAGAATTTAATATGTAGTAGTTAGTTTATTTAGGTGATTCGATGCATCTTTATATGTAGTTTAATTTGATACCATTTTATTGCTTAATGAAGATATTTTTGAGCTATTTATTCAATTTGATTCTTAATACTTCTAGTTGATCAATCACTAATTATATGATAAATAATGAACTCAGAAAATAGATTTATTAAATCCATGAGTTGAATATCACTTTATTGATTTTGTTTGCATATGTTGAAAGGATTGATTTTTGTGAATAGATAAGAATGTTGGTTTTGGGAATAAGTCCCACATCGGTGGGAATTTGAAATTAGGAAAGCTTCTTAGGCTATAAAAGGAAGCCTCCCCCTTTAGTTATTCTTCACACCAAAAACTTAAACCTTTTACCTCTTCTAAAAGTTTAGTTTTTCTTCTCTCTTTTGTATTTTTTTAGTAATATATTTGTAGTGGTGTTCGAAGACGTAGGCATAATTGGCCAAATTTCGTCAAATTTTAGTGTTCTCTTTATTTGTCTTTCTGCTTCTTATTTATCATTGTCGGGCATTGTTAAATTTGCTATTGGTGAAAAAAAAAAGCCCAAATTTTCACAACAATTGGTATCATAGCTTTTGATTGCAATTTCTCTTGAAATTTTAGTATGCTATGTGGTTGCGGTTTTAACTGATCTTCCACATCAGAAAAAATTGCTTGAGATTTTTTTTGTAAGCTGATGTTAAAATTTCTAGTAATATATTGTCTAATTAAGTGCATGTCTAGGAAAGCTCTGTCTAAGGAAATTGGTTTTTAACTGGGACTGTGTGACCCCTCCAGTTTTTTTTGAGAATTTTTCTGGTGCATTTTTTTCAGGTTAAATTATTACTTGTAATTTTTACACTTCAGAGCTAAAATAGCAGATGATAAGGAGCAGACTCAAAAAGTCACAGTTTCCACTACATCAAATTCGAAAACTTCTTCGTCATCTATTTTGACGAGATTTGTTGTGCCAAATGCAAGATTTATGATGGATATTTTTGACAATACGAGTCATTTTAGAATGTGGCAAGGTAAAGTTCTAGAAGCTCTTTTCTACCGAGGTCTAGACATTGTTATTGAAGAGGAGAAACCAGAGGAAATTGAAGAAAAAGAATGGAAGACCATCATTTGGTTGGCGTGTGGTACTATTCGATCATGCCTTTCCAGAGAGCAGAAATATTCATTCTCAAAGAAAATTTCTACAAGTAAGTTATGGAAAGCATTGGAGAAGAAATTCTTGAAGAAAAGCAGTCACAATAAGCTCTTTATGAAGAAGAAGTTGTTTCGATTTAGTTATCAACTAGGTACCACCATGAATGATCATATTACTGCTTTTAATAAGGCAGTAGCTGATTTGACGAACCATGATGAAACCTTCAAAGATAAATATCTAGCATTGATGTTGCTATTTTCACTTTATGAAGAGTATGCATTTATAGAAGCTATATTACTTCATGGGAAAGAGAAAACCACAAGGCCAAAAGAAAGGAAGAAGAGGAAAATCTCAGTCGAGAAGCAAACTGAGTAAAGGTGAATGTGTTTTTTGTAGAATAAAGGGGCACTAAAAACTACATGGGCAACAACACATATTGTGAAACAACTGTGATTGATTTAATTTACTTAAAAAACCATGATTGATCAACTAGATTTTTGAAAGAGGTCAGGTATGTACCTAACATGAAGAAGAATCTCATATCTTTTGAAGTCCCAAAATCCAAAGGATTAACTGTGACAATGCGAGATGGAGTTTTGAAAATAGTCTTTGGAGCTCTGGTGATGTTGAAAGGCACACGGAAGAATAATTTGTATTACTATTATGGTAATACAATTGTTGGGACAATTGCAGTTACAACTCTAGATAATGAAAGGTCAGATGCAACTAAGTTGTGGCATATGCGATCGGGGCACGCAGGTGAAATTTTTTTACAAATTCTAACGAAGCAAGGATTATTGAAAGATGATAAAAACTGTAAGTTGGATTTCTGCGAGCATTGCATGATAGAAAAGTAGAAAAGAGTAAAGTTTGGCACTACAATCCACGATACCAAGGTTATTCTGGATTATGTTCACTCTGATGTGTGTGGTCCTTCCAAAACAGCTTCTTTGGGAGGAAAATACTATTATGTTACTTTTGTTGATGATTTCTCTCGAAGAGTGTGGGTGTACACTATGAAGTCAAAATATGAAGTGTTAGATTGTTTCCTTAAGTAGAAAAATATGATTAAAACTTAGACTAACAAAAAGATCAAACGACTTGAAAAAACAATAGAGGTGAATATCGAAGTGATCCGTTCGATAAAATTTGTCAAGATGAAGATATTGTGAGACACTTTACAGTTCAAAATACACCACAACAGAACGGAGTGGCTGAATGCATGAATCGAACATTGCTGGAGAAAGTTTGGTGTATGTTGTCCAATACTGGGTTGGGCAGAAAATTTTAGGTTGAGGCTGTGAGATATGCAAACCATCTTATTAATCGGTTACCATCAACTGCAATTGGTGGTAAAACACATTTGGAGATTTGGTCTGAAAAACCTGTTACTGATTATGATTCCTTATGTGTATTTGGTTTTGTTGTATACTATCATGTAAAGGAATCAAAGTTGAATCCGAGAGCCAAAAAGGCGATCTTTATGGGAATCACTACTGGTGTGAAAAGATACCGCCTCTGGTGTCTTGAAACGAAGAAGATAATCTTTAGTAGGGATGTCACATTTGATGAATTTGCCATCTTGAAGAAAGATGACATTCAACAGATCAATAGTGCTTCGTATCAGGTAGAGTTTGAAAAAAGAATTGACCCAGTTATGTATAAAGATGGAGAAACTCCTATGGCAAAAAAGGAGTCAATTGAAGAAGAGGTTCCAACCTAAAAATCTCCAACAACAAGAACCAATTGCATTAAGGAAGCCACAATGAGTAAGACACAAACACGCTCAATTTAGTGATATGGTGGTTCATGCATCTATAATAGTGAATGATGAAATTCCTACCACTTATCAAGAAGCAGTTCAAAGTTTTGAAGATGAAAAGTAGAGGAATGCTATGAATGAAGAGATGCAGTCTCTTCATAAGAATTATACGTGGAAGCTAGTAAGTTTACCGAAGGGAAAAAAGGCTATTAGATGCAAATGGATATATGCAAAGAAAGAAGGATTTCTTGACAAGAAAAACATTCGCTACAAGGCGAGATTGGTAGCTAAAGGCTATGCTTAAATGGAGGGAATTAACTATAATGAAGTTTTTTCTCTAGTGGTAAAACATTCTTCCATCAGAATCTTATTGGCCTTGGTAGCTCAATTGGATTTGGAACTAATTCAACTTGATGTAAAAACTGCATTTTTACATGGAGATTTGGAGGAGGAAATCTATATAACTCAACTAGAAGGGTTTAAGGTTGCTGAAAAAGAAAATATGGTATGTAAACTTGAAAAATCATTGTATGGATTGAAGCAATCTTCAAGACAGTGGTACAAGCGATTTGATAAGTTTATATTGGGGCAGAAGTACACAAGGAGCAAATACGATCATTGTGTGTATTTACGCAAGCTACAAAATGGATCTTTTATCTATTTTCTTCTTTATGTTGATGATATGTTGATAGCTTCAAGGAATCTAAGAGAAATTGACAAGTTGAAAGCTCAACTGAAGTAAGAATTTGGGATGAAAGAGTTAGGGGAAGTTAAGAAGATTCTCAATATGGAGATAAATAGAGACAAATGATTGGGGTAACTTTGTCTAACTCAAAAACAATATCTGAGAAAGGTACTGCAACATTTTGGCATGAATGACAAGTTGAAACTTGTGAATACTCTGCTTGCTCCTCATATGAAACTTAGTGTTAATTTATCTTTGAAGAATGATTCTAAATGAAAATATATGGCAAAAGTTTCTTATGCAAATACTGTTGGTAGCTTGATGTATGCTATAGTGTGTACGAGACATGACATTTCACAAGTAGTTGGGGTTGTAAATAGGTACATGCATGATCCTGGTAAAGGATATTGGCAAGCTGTAAAATGGATTCTATGGTATATTCAGAACACCGTGAATGTTTGTTTGTTATTTGAGGAGGATAAAAAGATTGATCAATATGTAGTTGGATATTTTGATTCCGACTATGCTGGTGATTTGGACAAATAGATATCAACTACCAATTATGTGTTTACACTTACAAAGGCACCGGTTAGTTGAAAGTCTACTTTGCAGTCAACAGTTACTTTGTCTACTACAGAGGCAGAGTATATAGCCGTTACAAAGACTGTTAAAGAGGCTATTTGATGTTGGTTGCAAAGTATATATGCAATGTTAGAACGTAAGTGCACATGTCGTGACCAAGTAATATAATGATGAGTGAGTATCGTCCCACAAGGAGTGTACTAGAAACTAGTATAGAATGCTTTGATCTCTTAATGAGTAGGGAAATAGTTTCAGCTTGAGAACTTCATCTGTCACACCATTCATTTTGAAAGTATCAGTGACTTCGATGAATACTCTCAGGTGAAGGTGAGGGTCCTCTATAGGCATTCCACTAAATTGTCCTATAGTCTGCAGCATTTGAAACATTACCGGCTTGAGCTTGAAATGAAGAGTTTCAATTTTTGGTCTTACAATGCTCGGGTTCAACCCATTCAGGTTTGGTTGAACATAAGCATTCAGGACTCTATCTCTGTCATCCATGTTGTTTGCTACATTTTGGTTGGCCATTTCTGCTTGTTGCTGAGGTCCCAACAGTCTGCTCCTTCTTCTCAGAAGCATTCTTTCTATCTCAGGATCTAGAGGTAGTATCTCTCTTTTGGACCTGCTTATGCACTGCGTTCACCTGCCCAAAAATGACACCAGAGTAACTAAAAGATAAAGTCCTTCACGTAGTCAAACATTTAATAATAATTTTCAAGTTAACACTCACCGGCAACGGCGTCAAAAACTTGTTGGTTGCAAAGTATATATGCAATGTCAGAACGCAAGTGCACGTGTCGTGACCAAGTAATATAATGATGAGTGAGTATCGTCCCACGAGGAGTGTACTATAAACTACTATAGAATGTTTTGACTCGTGAAATTCTGTAGCAAAATTCTATTGGTTCACAAGATTTAATGTTCGGGAGAAATTAAGATTAAACAAACTAGATAAGGCCTTAATTAAGTTGAGAGACTCTAGGTTATGAAGAAGAAGATATTAGGTGAACTAGGGTTGTTTCAGGGTTGCCATGAACTTCTGCACTCATTTTGCTCTAGAAATTGCTATAGCAATTGCTTTAGTGCCCAGTCTGCTCTTGAATGGGGTCTTTCCAGACTACCATTCTATGCACTCCTGGGGTTTAGACATGCATCCCTGCATCAATCCCAACCCCAGAGTTGTACTTGAAGCCCTAACTCTTGGGTCAAATGGGACAACCATACATTCCTATATTAGTTATACCCATACATCCAACTCTTTTCTAGCCTCCACCACCTTTTCAGGTTAATGCTAGCCTCAGCCTTCCTCTATCTAATTTCAGTTAGCAGGGGAAGTTAAGATATACAAACACAGTTGAATGACACAACATTGCTGTAGCAAAATCATTTATAAATTAAAATGTGCATGTGTTCATTGCAACCCGTCTATAACCCTAGCTGAAAAATTAGCCTAGCCTCATATCCAAACTGACTATAAGCATTAGAATAACCAGTATGCAGTGAAGAGTAATACAATTATCTGAAAAGAAATGCAATTTCTTACTAAATAATGAAAACACAAAAAGAGATTAAGGGAATCCTCAGCAGCAGTCCTCTTCCTCATTCCAGTGCTTCACCATGCAGGGTTGGCCCGTCCTAGGCTAGAATGTATCTTCACAGCCCACTCCCGTCAGGGATTTCTGGACTTCTTCTTTCTGTTTTTTTCTGTTGCCCGTGTCTCTCCCCGTCTCTATGCTTTCTATTTCCCCTTTTATAGGCAAGCCTTGTGGTCCCATTAAAGTGGCCTGGTATGCTGAAATTCTCCCTACTTTTCGGCCAACACCTCTGCCAGTAGCTTTCTCTCCACTTCCAGTAGTTGAGGCAGTTCTTGTAACTTCAGGAGTCTGCTGTGTCAGCTGGGTGCTCCTTTTCCCCTGCTAGGTAGTGGCCACTCCTGCTGCACGGCTCTAACTCCCTGCCACCTGCACCATATCGCAAAAGGTAAGCTTCCCATCATATGCATCATATTAAAAAGGATCAAGATCACCTAACATCACTCGGTTTGCTGCCTTAATTGCCGCGCATGTATACTGAATTGTCACAGCAAATGGAATGAGTGATCTTGTATCCATGGGAGGCAAAACATTCTATTAAATCAGGGGGCATGAATGCTAATAAATCAAGATGCATAGTAAATATCCTCAGAAAAACATAGAGAAACTCTAATGAATTAGAGTTATCATTTGACTTCAAAGATTGTTGAAAGACTTGGAAGTTGGTCAGAAACAGGTCAAGGTGCATTGTAACAGTTAGAGTGCTATTTGTTTAGCAAAGAACCAAGTCTATCATACACGCACAAAGCATATAGATGTTCGATATCATTTTGTGAGGTAAATTCTTGAAGAAGGTGAAATACTACTTCAGAAGATACAGACAGCTGAAAATCTTACAGATATGATGACCAAAGTAGTGACATTGATCAAGCTTCAACATTATTTGAACTTGATTAATATTGTGAAGATTGGAGATGGATAATACTATAGGTGTATTTGAAAACACTACTAGAGATAATATTATTGTGAGAAAAGATTTTGTAAATTTTGTTTGGAACTTTATTCGCCAAGGTAAAGATTTGTTGGTTTTGAAAATAAGTTCTACATCAGTGGGAATTTGGAATTGGGAAGGCTCCTTAGGCTATAAAAGGAAGCCTCCCCCTTTAGTTATTTTTCACACCAAAAACTTAAGCCTTCTACTTCTTCTAAAGGCTTAGTTTTTCTTCTCTCTTTTGTATTTTTCTAATAACATATTTGTAGCGGTGTCTGGAGACATAGGCATAATTGGCCAAATTTCGTCAAATTCTGATGTTTTCTTTATTTGTCTTTCTGCTTTTTATTTATCATTGTCGGGCATTGTTAAATTTTCTATTGGTGAAAAATTAGCCTTAATTTCCACAACAAGGAATATACCTACATACTTTACATAGGCATTAAGAGTTTGTGCTTAATTTCTAAATTTATCCTTAATCAATTTATTATAGGAATATAGAGAGTTGTTTATGAAGGAATTAAGTTTATATGGTCTAGGAAAAGGCTTATAAGCAAGATAATGCTCTAATTAGCAATTCATGATATTGAAATAAGTAAATAAAAGAAGGCTAAAATTAGATGAAGTAATAAGTAAAATTGAATTATCTAAGTCGTGTCCAATTGATTGAGATTTAATTGATTGAATTGCTTACAATAGTTTAGTTGTATTTTTAAGTGATTTTTGATAGCTTGAGTAATTTTGAGGGGTAAGATTTAGTAATTATATTAATTAAGATTCTTCGTAAGAATGATTCTATACTCATCTAATGTATTGCAATTGTAATACGTGCACATAGTTATAGTTACTAACAAATAAATGTCTAACCCAAGTCCCATTCTAGCTAAGGGCACAACAAACTCTTTTGGAGGAACTTCTACGAAACTACATATCAAGGGAGAAAGGTGTTTCCTAAGTAATTCCCCTCTTGATGTCCTATGAGCCCAAAGTGCTAGTTGATTTTATACTTTCTTATTGACAAAAGGGATGTTATGTGAAATGATCCTCTTAGGCAAGCCAAACATTTAAATATTATTCTCCTTGATGAAGGTGGCCACAATTGAGAAGAGTTTTGTAGCCACTAAGATTTATACCTTGTCCTTGATCCTAGACTTATAGGCCCTATGAGATCAAATACCCATGTATGGAAAGGATATAGGGGAGAGCAGGCAACTTCACAGTTGGTGTATGGATTGCATTATCTAACTTTTGGCAAGGGACCCAACTTCTTATAAATATTGTTCTCCTTGACGAAGGTAGCCACAATTAAGAATTTTGTAGCCACTAAGATTTATACCTTGTCCTTGATCCTAGACTTATAGGCCCTATGACCAATGCACCTAGTTCCAACATGGACCAATAGTAACCTATCTGAACAAGCTCATCATATAACTTTCTAGCCCTTCAATGCTCCCCATAAGCACCCTTATGTTCTTCTTCTATCTTCGTCTCTTTTATCTTCTTGAGGGACACACTGCATTTGGTGCCCTCTTTGGCTTCTTCTAAATAGCCCATCTTCCACAAAATAATAATAATAATTGACCACTTTCTTCTTTAGCCATTGTGCTTGCTTGAAATCTATTGGAAATACCCCATCTCTCAAATGTTCAATATATAGGCACCTCCAATAGACCTGAATGCTTACAAAATTGACTTTTTTTTCTCTTTTCTATATAGCAATTAGGGTAGATAGCTTGAATCATATCACAATCTTTTTTCATCTTCGGCTAATAGAAGCAAGGTACTAAATTTTGTTTTGAGGTACTGTTTCGGTGACTTAAAAATATTTTGAAACATTTCAACAATTTTGTAAAAACTGAAGATTTTTTAAGAAACGTTTCAAATAATTTCAAACAATAATTTTTTTTAAATTTTAAAAGATTTTAACATAATATTAATAATATAGATATATAAAATTACGTTAAAATTAATTTGAATTAATATCTATAGTTGAATAGTAAATAAACATGCTACTATAACGAGGATTCCGACTTAAATTCCAGTAGCATTCAATAACAACTTCTTTCTTACATCCATCTTTATATCTTTTTAACTCTTTCGTGACTTATATCTTTAAGTCTCTCTCTCCATGATTATGTCTATATCTTCAAGTATCTCTTTTAGGTACCTTCCTCTCTCTTTGTCTTTCAATCTCTCTTTTCATCATTTTGTAGTTTTCTCTTTAAAATAAAGACAATGAAGGAAAGAAATATCATGAGAATGAGGTGAGAAAGTAGAAAGTTGATAAAGATGTTGTGACTTGTGAAAAAAAAAAAAATTTAGTGTTGAATCAGATGTGATGCTACTTTCATCTACTTGCATATTATTAATTTTTTTTATTTTTCAAATTGATTTGAATTCTATCGAAACAACTCGAAATAAAAATATTTCTATAAAAATATTTTGCAATATAATAGTTTCAATCGAAATGACATAATTTCTTAATAAACACTTTGTTTTATTTTGATACTTTGTTTTGTGTCGGTAACTCTAAAAACGAAAACGTTTCGATGAAAAAAAAAGAGAAGAAAATTTAGTTCCCTAAATATAAGCCAAAATGCAAAACCTTCCTATTCAAGCTTGGACCAAGTTTGCCACAATAGTGTAAATGAATATAAAAAAAAAAAAAAAATTGTATTTGGCCTTTCTTTTCAGAAATTCATCTCATAATCAGTCCATTTGAGGTCGTCTTATGCAATTGATCATCTAATGACATGTATTATATTATGTCTACACTCGTTGGATTGTCAGCTTCTCAATTATAGGCAAGCACCAGCCATTGGGTTCCACATATTAATGGTTAAGTTGTCAAAATAAGCTTAATCCAGAGGCCCAGCCTGGACTATATATATATATATATATATATATATATATATATATATATATACACGCGCGCGCGCGCTAGTCCATTTTGACCAAAGAATCTTAGCCCCGGTCTATCTAGCCTTTGGGGCTAGATTAGGCTTGCCCATATGGGTTGCTTTATTTTTGGGGCTATTGGTTTGGGTACTTGGGCGTGGGTGGGTTGTTTTTTATTTTCTTCAACATAAACAATAAATTATGTCATATATTCTTATTTCGTGTAAATTTTAGTTAAATTAAGTACCATATATATAAAGCTGCAATTTAAATTAATTGTGTTTTATGCTAGGAAGTATTTAAGGAGGCATACTTTTTGGATTTGAACATAGAAATTGTCACACATAGAAAAAGTTTTTTCGAAAGAAAAATTATTTTCAAACAAAATTTTGAAATTTTTTTTAAGTAGATTCAAAATCAAAATTAACTTTTTAAAAGGAATTTTGGAAAACCTTTTTTCATTAAAAATTAATATATAAACTACGAGTGATTTAGAAATTTAATAAGCATAAGGAAGGTGTTAGACACCCCACAACATTCGTAAAATAGGAAAAAAAACTAAAGAAATTTTATGTGCAATTAATAGTGTATATACCCTTACCCCCATCAAACACATGCAACCAAAAATGCAATAGCACCAAAGAAGAAATTTACAAGTTTAGACTTGGGCTATGTGTGGCAAAAATAGTTGAAAAATTAATTTTAGTTGAAAACTGTTAACAAAAAATTGAAAATTGTTAAGTTAATTTATTGAATTAGAAATATTTCGTAAAATTAACTATTAAATTAGCTGATAAATGTAAAATGACATAAAAAGATATATTAATATAAAATTTATCATTTTTTATTAATAATTACATTTTATTATATAATTTTAAAAAATACAAAATAAATATATCATTTAAAGTTTCACAATAAATTAACAATATTATTGCAAATCTCTTTCATCTCAGTAGATGTTTCTAAATTTTTATTTTTTGTGTCACTATCAACACTATCTAGAAGTTCATTATAGGATATGAAATTTGAATGTTACTCGAGTATAGTAAAAATAATGTCATTTTATGAATAGAATAGTGTTGGAATTTGAATAAAATAATAAAGATAAAAAAGAATAAAATTATAAAAGTTATCAGTTAAAAACTATACGCCTAGTGTATGATAAAAAGTTATAAACTACTCAAATAAATTTATTTATCAAAAATTTTTAATTTTGTAAAACAAGTTTATAAATTAGTCAAATAAACTATATGTTAACTTATTTAACTTATCAAATATATTCTTGATTTAGAAAAGTTAAGAACCTACGAACCTGTTATGGGAATCAAGCCCACGTAGCTCGAATAGGTAGAAAAACATTAGGGTCTGTTGGATATTTTTGAGAGAAAACAAATAATCGAATGAACCTAAGGTGGGTGGATTGATTTTATTTTGAAAACTCTATTTTTCCCATTTGTTTTACTATCATTTTTCACTTTTTAATTTTTTTTGGAAAAATGATTTCGCTTGTTATTTTCACAAGGTGAGCCTGTGAAACCCAATTTTGGCAATATGAGCCTTTGGAACCCTAAATTTTTAAAAACCATTTTTCGACAACGAGATAAGCGTGTATTAATATAAGCATCCAATGGAAAAATTGTGCTTGAACTGAAAACATACAATGAACCTTAACATTCCCTAAATCTTTTCTCACTGTTGCCAAAACCATTAGGGTGATATGTCGTCTTATGCCTAGATACAAGAGAGGAGGACTTGTCCAAAAAAGAGAGGAGGATACCTCATAGAAGTCAAATAGTCCATTTGTCCCATCATTAGCATAAGAGCCTGTGGACAAGTTAGTACACTATTATTTCTAGAATGCATGTTAAAAATAATAAAAATAAAAATTCATGATCTAGAAGGCACGGGCTTGCCTTTGGTGTCACTCCTTTCCGGATCTAGGTTGCTGACAGCCTTACACCAGTCATACCAGTTACCCATGCACAAAAAACAATTCGGGTACCAAGTAATTTAAATCATACCCAAACTATATAAATTGTGCCAACACAATATCATAAGCTTAAATATGCATAGCATACAGCTGAAACATGAGTCTAAGTTCGCATAAGATTTCTATTTGATGAACTTGTGCGTGTGATTTTTCTTTGAAAGCAAGTAATCCTAACATATTTAAAGATCAACGTCCCATTGCTGGTCAACGATTTCGAGCATCTTATATTAGCCATGAATAAAATTTCAAGTGACATTTAATGATTTCCAGAAGAAAAAAATAGCATCATCGAAACGTACAGCACATTAACATAAACAAATATGAATGTTGTATTAGAACATCTGTCCAAAATAATATTGGGTCTTTAATCAAAAGAGGCGTATAGCTATTTACACTTTCTCATTCCAAAATAAAGATCTCTTTGTGAATATAGACCAACCCCATTAAATGTCACCACTTAGCATGTCCAAATCATCAAACTCATAACAAGAAATTAGACGTATTGCTATTTACACTTTCTCATTCCAAAATAAAGATTTCTTTGTGAATATAGACCAAGCCCATTAAATATCACCACTTAGCATGTCCAAATCATCAAACTCACATTAAGAAATTAGATTTTGGGTAAAAATTAGATTTTCAATAACGGTTTTACAATTCATCACTAAAAAATATTTTTAATCATCATTAAAATTTAATCTTTTTATAACGATAATATTAAATCATCACTAAAAAAATATATTTAATGACAACTTAACAAAACATAACTCAATCACTACAAAAATTTTAGTTTAATATTTTTTTTATATTTAAATTTTTAATAACAATTAAAAATCGTCACTAAAACTGTACTGAAAAGCCTGACCCTTAGTTTTTCTGAATCTGTGCGTTTAGAGAAGGGGTTTTACTGAAAGTTTTAAAAAAATAAAATTAAGGATTTCCCTTTCACGTTCACTTCCCCACACAGTGAATAGCCTCACTCTCTTTCTTGGCTCTCAGCTGTCTCACCCCTCAACTTTGTGTAGCAATAGTTGTGATCGGCCACCATGGAAGCCACTGTCATGCATCTTCAGGTTGCTTCCACCCGCAACCACCAAAGACTTGCATAGCTTTCGGTTAGGAAAATTTTTTTTGTTTGTTTCCTTTTTTCTTTAGCTTCTTGTTGCCAATTGATTCTAAATTTAATAAGCAAGGGAGGAGGAAGAAAAGTACCATAGAAACTGGCAAAAGCAAAAAGCAACAAATCCTTAAATCGACTCTTTCTTATTTTGAATATACACAACATTGTCATCCCAATCGCTTCTGATTCTATGATCCCTCTTTCCCACTAAAACATTTTTCAACTACACTCCCAGATTTCAAGTTATGGCTCCATCTCTGTTCCATTAATATGGACCTGCGGTATCACTCTCTCTGCTTTATTTCTATCACTCATGGATAAAAGGGTCAACCCTATTCCTTCAACATGTTAGTAACTCCTCTGCTTAGGACGCATTAACTGCTTTGAGTTTAAGATATGATGTGTGAATATTATTTCTTCAATTATGTATATACTGGAAATTAGTTGCTTTCTTCAATTAACAGAGTTCGCCTAAGAGCTACATTTATCTTAGCTGCTCGACAATTCCACTCCAGAATAATATTTTGTATGATTCTTTACTGTTAAAAGTATTCTATGAGATTTAGAATATGTTTGCTGAAAGTGAAAATGGGCAATGTATCAAAAAACATAGCCATAAAGATATCCTTGATGCTTTCCATTTTCATATCCTACCAAGAAAACAGAGACCAACAGTTTGATCATATTTATGGCTGAATTGTTAAGTGACTGAGGTAATCAGTCTGGTAGTGTTCTCTTGTTTTCCCATTTTTTGTTCTTTATTTCTTTACATATTGCTTGTTGTTGCTGAGTCCTACAAGAAGTTTGATTAGTTAACCTTCTTAAATGGAGTCCCCTATAGGGAATAGATACGACCCCTGTGTTGGTCCTTCTATTCATTCATTTATTGTATTGCTTACCCACATTTGGATATGTGTAGTGGGGAAGTCGACATAGTGGTTTCTTCCAACCCACATTTTCTGTTCTGTTTTGTTCCTAGCCAACATAACGAAAATGCTTTTCAGCTTGAATTTTATTTTTATTTTTGGACTGGCCACTGAATTTGATAGAACAACTAAAAAATAAAATGCATAAATTGGCATATCAAATCCTGAACACAAACTCATCACGTTAGCAAATTGAATATTATAATTCAATTGCAAAATGGTTATTCTGCTTGGATTTGTCAAAGGTAATCCTTTAAAATTTGATAATTTAACACAATGACATACAAAAAATAAAAATTTACTGGGTATATAAGAATAAATTCAAACACTAATTGTTAATATCACGTAACCTATAATAAATAATAATTTTCCAAAAATGCATTCAAAATATACTATTGCGATCCTTTGGTTCAAGTTCATTCATTATTATGTCTACTGCATTTTTTGCATGATTTCTTTCTAAGTTTTACTCATTACAGTAACAATCTTGTGGTATTTTAATTTTATAAATTTCTCACACCAAGATTTAGCTTGCTCTAGGTGTGTGTCTGCATGTTTCATTTTAAATAACCATTATATATTTATTGATTGATGCAGCTCATGTTAGATTTCTTATTTTAGTTTATTTTGCTTGCATTGCTTACAGAAATCATTATGCTCCAGTATACTTTTGTTTTTGGTATAAGTCTCTTTTTCTTCTAATAAAATTTTTGATCGAAGGATCGATTTTTTTTTTTGGCTGCATGTATTCGAAGTGCTGCTAAGCATAGAAGGAACATTGAAAAAAATGGGGATTTCGATTGATACAAACTAGGAAGATGATTTCCAGCACCCTACTTCACAAAAATATATATTTAACATTCACCATTTGTTGATGACTGACAAATGATAACCTAAGATTGACACTTTCATATAATCAGTCTTTATATTTGTTGGTTCTGGGGTTTTAACTACTCTCCTTAATGCAGCAAAAGGTGGATGGAGAAGGATTTTTCTCCACATGCTGAAGAGATTTCTATAAAATAAACTATTTAACCCATTATATTTTAATTAGTAAGCATCTGTATGTCTGTCACTCATCTCATTTTCTGATTCAAGTGTTTTATTCTATTCATTTTTTTAATGTTTTTGTTTCAGTGGTTAACTCTGTTCATCTTCTTTTTTCCCTTTAAGGCTTCCTCATGGTTAAGTTTTTGTTGGTTAATAGTCATGACTTAAGATTATTGATTCGCTGATGGTGGGACAATTATATAATAATTCTTCACCAGATGTTTAATTAATTTCCAGAATATTCTGATACTCCCTGAGACATGAAGTCTGTACATGTTCTTTTTTTCAGTGGTGACATTAGGCTTTTGTCTCCAAAAGTAGAAAATCATATCCCGTTCCATTAAAATTCTCTAAGTGTATGCTGGAGCATGCGGGGATTATTTTCTTTAGTTTTATACTCTAGCAGATTTTGACTACTTTCAGATATGGAGGTTTACATCTGAAGATAATACAGCCTTATTTAATACATCTACACTTTACTTATGTGATGGTATGTCACTGATTTCAATTTGTTGTTGCAGCACTTTCTTGGACAGAATAGAGGTCTAGTTCTATGTGCTTAGTCCATGAGTGTGACACAGGGCTTGCTGATATATATATATATAGCATTACTGTGCTAAGGTTATCATAGCGATGACCAAATCCAAATTTATCAATTCAAAAGAAAGCAGCCTTTAGTCTTCTCCTCAATTCCTTCCTTCAAAAACAAAGAAAGACCAAAGTGAATTTAAAAGTTTCACGCCACTGGTACCTAGGGGGTTAATAAACTCAACAATGAGATTATAAAACTTTTACCTCATCAGTAACCTATCAAAGACTGAAGCAACCAAAACGTCTCGTTTTAATTATTTTCCACAAGGTGAAGGAGAAGGCACAAACATACCATCCCTAACTATTAATCCATTAGATTTTGACTACTTTTAGATATAGGGGTTTACAAGTGTATTAATCCCCTTAGTTATAGAAAGTCAAAAACTATGAGTCAACATGGAAGGGGTAATAAGCTCCAGAGTATATATGTATATATTTGCATAGTTGGCTTTCTAGAATTCTGGTCACTTAAATATGTCAACACGGTATCTATAAAAACTACTATCAAACAAAGAAAGCCAATGGTGGCCTTTTTAGCTCATTCCCCTAAATCCCATTTTGTTTAAAAAAAAAGAAAGAAAAGAAATTCATCCCAATTTTGAATAAAACAAAGCATTAATAAGATACAGACAAGATGTGCTGTATTAAAAATGGAATACTAATAATTAATTTACATACACATAATAGTTGAACTAAGGATTAATTGGAGACATCATATGGTAGGGGTGGTTTAGCAAGCAAAAATATGATTATTAAGAGTGGGGTTCGTGAAGTTCACAAACTGATGGTTACTAATAAAAAAAAAAGCATTACTGTATTCAAGTAGACTTTGCATGTTGATTTGGATGAAATACTACTTTATAGCATGTAGTGGACAAAAATTTCAGAGCCTTGGTTTACACTATATTACTTTTTATACTTATGGTTTTTGGTTGTTTATTTCATGTTCTCTGGATTTTTTGGACTCTTTAAAGATCTATACTAAAATTTATAGACCTATATAAATCCAATTGGAACCAAGAGATTGGAACACCTTCTCTCTCGCCTACAATGATAGAGGTATGTACCTTATGAAAAAGTTTCTCCTAGTGAAGTTGTACGGTTCTTGTATCATTGTTTCTTACTCTTCAATGCTTCAATGTAGTGTTGTACTTATGGAGCTAATTATAGTCGTATGAATGCATAAAATGACACTATAAATGTTTCTTACTCTTAGCAAACATTTTTTATTTGAAATTATGTTAATGTATATCATTTTGTTAATTTATTTATTTTTTCTTTTTTTTTATCTTAATGTAAGGTTTTAATTATAGTACATAGTGTAAATATAAATATAAATAAAAAACCAAAAAAAATGTAAATAAATACAAAGTCCCCATTGAATCTACTGATATTAAGGGATTTGATAAAAAGTATAATTTAAGGGTTTTAGTGGTGTTGTTAGTCACCATTAAATGTAATTTTTCAATGGCGATTTATTAAAGTCGTCACTGAAAAATGATTTGGTGGCTACTAAAGTGGCCACTGGATATGGTAAATTTGCTACAGAAAAAAGGATTCAAATGTGACTTGAGTCGGCATCAAAAGTCTATTTTTAGTGGTGACCTAGTAATATCGCCACTGAAAGTAGACTGAGTGGCAATTTAAATACTTTTTAGTGACAAATTTTATACTTTTTGTGGCAACTCCTAAATTTTGTCACAAAAAACTTTCAATCACGCTCACATAGACGGACCGAAAGTCTTTAGTAGCGACTTTAATCATCACCAAAAGTCTATTTTCTTGTAGTGATAAGCAAGAATGATTATGATAATAATAATAAAATGTTGCTTTACATTTAATCACTATAAAGCACCTTGATGTGTTTCACGCTTTTCCTCTGGTGCATTCGATGCTTCTTCATTGTCTTCCAAATAGCAATGTTTAGGCTCTGTTTCCTAATTGTGGATGATTGCTTCTGCTTGCGTTGATGCTTCTTAATCCTCTCTTACTGTTACTCGTTGATTTTGGTCCACGATGCTTGATGAAGCTTCCACTTTAAAAGGGAAGTGTTAAGGTTTTAATGATTCTTCTTGATAAGGATCATATGATCCCCTGTCAAAAAAAGCATATCCTTCCTTCTTTTATTTTCTAAACGATACTCTGTGTGTGCACATGATCCCCTGTCAAAAAAAGCATATCCTTCCATCTTTTCTTTTCTAAACAATATTATGTGTGTGTGTGTGTGTGCGCGTGCTCATGATCCCCTATTAAAAAAAAGGCATATCCTTCCTTCTTTTCTTTTCTAAAAGATACTATATGTGTGTGCGTGTGTGTGTGCCTGATCCCTGTCAAAAAAAGCATATCCTTCCTTCTTTTCTTTTCTAAACGATACTATATATGTGTGTGTGTGTGTCAAGGTTTTGATGATTCTTCTTGATAAGGATTGCATGATCCCCTGTCAAAAAAAGCATATCCTTCCTTCTTTTCTTTTCTAAACGATACTCTGTGTGTGTGTCAAGGTTTTGATGATTGTTCTTGATAAGGATCATATGATCCCTTGTCAAAAAAGCATATCCTTCCTTCTTTTCTTTTCTAAACGATACTATATATATGTGTGTGTGTGTGCGTGCACGCGCATGCGTGCGTGTATTTGTTGTGATTTTTGTCCTTGATTTTAATTAGTATCTTTTACAAGCAAAGATAAATTTTTTCTTAGCAAACATACCCATAAAAAATAAATGCAAGTCATTTTTTAATTATCTTGTTTGAAATTAATATTTAGGGAGTTTAGGATAAATTAAAATATCTTAAAAGAATTCCAAATAATTGGCCTTAAATGTTGCTTAATAGATATTTTGACCCAAAGCCCAATCTAAATAATGGCCTCTAAATGAAAACTCAAAATAAGCCTAAGCAATGAAAATTGGGTTTGATGCTAAAACACCAAAAAATAAAAAAGACACCAACCTCAAGCCCAAAAATTAAAATTTAAGGACTTTAACTCATTGGACTCAACAAAATAAAAAATATTTTCTTTTGTACTTTTATATCTTAGAAAAGAAAAATATGGTGTAGGCTAAAAAGTAATCAGACAAAATATGGTATTTACAATTGCCTCTCTTTACTTGTTTCTTAGGTGAAACAGACAACAAACGTAACTTGTTTGCTTTTTTTTTCCTAAAAAGAAAGTAAAGATAAACATGTGTTCTGTCTCTGAGAAAAATAAAAATCTAACGCAAGTAATATTATCTAGAGGAATGTTTGCTTAGGAAAATCTAGACTTTGAACATGTCAAACACGACCCTAGGGAAGAATGAAGAATAAAAGTGAACCTAGTGAAAGAGAACTCCCAAGAAGCTAAGATCGAGTAACGTAAAAGAATATATATCAGAGAGGTTAAGATCATGTATTGAAAAGTGAGCCTGATGAGCCAGGACTCAAAAGACATTTGAGAGGCTAAGATTAATTGTGTAAATAAATATATACCTAAAATGTTGAGATTAGGTATTAAGGCTAGTGAGATAAAACTCAAAAGATACCTAAAAGACTGAGATTGAGTATATAAAAGAATATATACTTGAGAGGTTGAGATCAGGTATTGAAAGATGAATCTGATACAAGACTCAAAGGAGACTTGAGAGGTTAAGATTGAGTGTGTAAATGAATATATACTTGAGAGGTTAAAATCATATATTAAAAATGAGCCTAACGAGATATAATTCAAAAGATACTCGAGAGGCTGAGATCAAGTATGTAAAAGAATATATACTTCAGAGGCTGAGATCATGAATTAAAAAGATGAGTCTAAAAAGGCAGAACTCAAAAGATACTTAACAAATTAGGATCGGGTATGTAAAATAATATATACTTAAGAGGTTGAGATTAGGTATTAAAAAGGAGAGTCTAACGAGATAAGACTTAACATACTTGAGAGATTAAAATTAGGTATGTAAAGATATATATACTTGAGAGGCTAAGATTAGGTATTGAAAGGTGATCATGATAAAGCAAAACTCAAAAGACACCCAAGAGGTTGAGATTAGGTTAGGAAATTGATATACACTTGAGAGGCTAAGATCATATATTAAAAGGTGATCCTAGCAAGGAAAAAACTCATTAGATACCTGAGAGGCTAAGATTGGGTATATAAAAGAATATATACTCTAAAGGTTGAGATTAGTTATTGAAAGGTGAGTCTAGCAAGACAAGACTCTAATGACACTTAAGAGGCAGAGATTAGGTATTAAAAAGGTGATTCAAACAAGATGAAGTCAAAGAATAGAGAATGTAGGTGCTTAAAACAAGATTATGACCAAAACATTGAAGAGTGTATATGCCTCAAAGGAGACCAAGACTAAGAATAAAGAGTATGAGTTGAGATCAAGATGTATATACTTGAGCTGAGATCAAGATGTATTTACCTAAGCTGAGATTAACACATATGTACATGAGATGAGATCAAGATTTCAGTGTTGTTTAAGACAAATTTAGATTCATCAAGAAGGCCTTAATGAACATAAGAGAAAGGTAATGCTTTTTGAAAGCATGATTTCTTAGTCCTTTACCATAGGAAGGACGTCAAGATGACTCATTACCATCCCCCAATCCTAAGTTGGAAGCCTTGGTACTTAAGGCATTTAGAGCTTTTATGCATCAAGTGACTTTTGGGATGATTGAAGAACTAGGATTTTGAGAATTTTTAGATCGTGGTAATTGGTATCAAAGGTACTTCTTTGAGTTGGTTGTTTTTCACGTAGAATTTTAGTTAATTCATGTCAGCTTTTCATTGGTCATGCTTGCAATTTCAATAAGTATGATTCATTCTTACCTTATTTAACATAGTCAATGTGGATCATGCATCATTAAATCAAAAGTCATGATTTTTGAAAGAGATGAATTTCTCAAGATTAAATTAATTTTGTGAAACAAGTAAACCAGTGTGCTTACTTGAAGAAAAACATGAATGGCATATGTTTGATTATTTGAAAGTTACCCTAATTTCTTGTTAGGACATTTTTGAAAGTAAGTCTCTTGATTTTGAATGAACTCAGAGAAAAGATTGACATAAAGAGATTTGATAGTCATGGATGAGATGCCAAAGTTTTAAAAGCAAAATTTTCCACAATTTAGACTAAGTTTTCTTTTTTATAAAATTTGATTTGATATGGTTAACATATTCTAATTGATTCAAAATTTTGTCCTAGTTCCCATTTTAATTTTCATATTGAAGGCCTTTCCTTTAGGAGATTTTCCCTAGTTAATATATTAAACAAGATGTACCTCGATGAGGACTTTCAAAGCTTGTAATGTGGCAATATTAAGAGGGTTAGAAGAAATGGGATATAAAGATCAAAGCATTGTGCCCCCAATCAACTCTCCATATTCTTCTTGGCCTACTAAGGATTCATTTATTATGAGAGAATTCTTTCAAGTTGTAATAGGGTTTAAACGGGTGAAATTTGTGATTTTGGAAGAAAAGGTTATGAAGGCTTGAATAATGATGATGGGTAACAATGATAATTTTCTTTTTGACTTAAGAATAGTTTCAGTCCCTGTTAACAATGAATTTTCACTAGTGCTCCCTTTTTCGGTACTTTTCTTGTAGGATTTTGCATGAAGACAGATTTCTCTCCCCCATTTTTAATGCTTGATATTTCGTTTGATTTTTTTTTTCTATTTCTCTTCTTTTTTCACTACTTATGATTGCATTTTGTTTGGGAGAAACCTGTGATGCCCAGAAGTGGTTAAATAATGTTTAGGTAGATGAAACAATTATGTTTCTATCTTAATATTTGAATCTTTGGTATAACAACGCATTTGGAAAACTGCATGTCCTTAGTTCCATTGATTATAGATGAAAAGAGTAAGCCCTACTTCTACCTCAAATAAGGTGGCTAAAGATAAAACTCATTTTTTTAAGGACAACAAAAAATGTCTTTGGCACATTTTACTTGTGAGACATATTTTTAAACAGTTTTGGAGAATTGCCTAGCCCTAGTTTCATTTTACTAAGGACCAAAGATTTGGAAATTTAACATAGGTCTCAAGGTGAAGTAAGATGATTGCCTTTGGGTTTTTGAACTTTTTGGCTGAATATAGTTCACATCCCCCCTCATTTTCTTCAATTAAAACCTTTTCTTATAACCACCTTCAAATTAAAGGACTTCTAGCATTCCCTCTCTAATGCCGACATCTGGTTTTTTGACCACTTGGATAATATTAGCAAATTATTAATATGTGTTCTTAGCATGATTCCATAATATGGCTCCCCTAAGGTTTGAATGAAGTATGAACATACTTCAAAATCTATGGATAGCTAGACTTCAGCTTTCGCCCTTCACTGTTGGGCATACTCCTTAATGGTTTCAGTGGAACTTTTGCTTATTGCCCTTAGTTATTCTCTTGAAAGGGTTACACTCAAGTTAAACTTGTACTTATTATGAAAGCATCCACCATGTCATCCCACTGCTTGATTAACGTGGTTCCCATTGAACTATCATGGAAGAAATTGATGAGAAATCTTTCATCTCTCAACCAATATACCATTTTAGTTTTATAGACTTTAAGATGGAACATTGGGTCAATGCTATTGTCATATTTGTTGAATTTAGGAAGCATGAAATCCTTGGGAAACAATACATCTATGGTAGGATACAAGTCCTCCAATTTAAGGGAAGCCCATGTGTTTAGATCTCACAGTGCTTGGAGTTTATCCTTCACTTTGTCTATTCCCCCTTTCCAATCACTACTCTTATATATACCTTTAAGCAGTGTGGTGCATATGGTTGTGAAAGTCACAGGTGGGTCTGTCCCTAACAAATTATATAGGTTGCTATTGTTTCATACAATAGATAATGATTTCTCAGTCATAATTGCATGGAAGGCACTTGGCCCAACTGGGCATGGAGCAATGTTAACTGATATTTCCATGGGCATAGTTATCATGCTCTTAACAGGTCTATCCTCTATAATAATCCTTAGAGTAAATGCCCTTAAGGTATAATGTGCTACCCCCAACTTAGTAGTCACTATAGTTACGGCACTGGTTCTTGTTAGAGCAACTTCAAGGCTTTTTCCCTTGAGGTATTTAATCAATATCTTTATCATTTCCGCCATTTTTTATTCTATGTTACTCATTTTTTTTCTTAAGCCAACATTTTCATTTTCTAGCTTTTGAATGGTTTCAACTAATGGAGTATCCATGGCTAAGGCTTAACTTCTTGATCGAGTGTTATAGATCCTTCAAGAGGGATTTAAAGAGGTCTTCAAAAAATCCTTAGAAGACTTTTTGAATACTCACTTGGTTATCTCTCCACATTCCATGTTCTCCCATGATTCTAAGAATTTTGTTCTGCCTTTTTCTTTGCAAAGTTGATTGTTGGAAAATTTTTGTATTCTTATCCCCATAGCTCAGCCACTTAATTTTGGCTCTTTGAGCCCAATATTTTTCTTCCTGTTCCCATAACTAGTTAATTTCCTTTTGGATATAATTAATTTCTTCTGCTACTATTTTGGTTGCTCAAGAACTACACAACCTTGACTTAAGCCTCTTTATTTAAACATCAGCTCTCCTTATATTTTCCTTCCATTTTTCTAGCCTTTTGAAACTCTATTAAGCCTTTGTGATAATCCTTAAAGGTTGTTTGCCTAAATTTCCTTCCACTCTTCATCTATCACACTCAAAAAGTCTTCTTTATCAGCTTAGTAAGCCTCGAACTTAAAGCTGCTTTCCTTCCTTTTTCTGATAATATTGGTAAGGATTAATGGATTGTGATAAGACCCTATAGTAGGTAGGGCTAGCACAGAAGCGTCCTTATGCATATTTAACCAAGCACCATTTGCTAAGTGCCTATCTATTTTTTCTCTCACTCCCCCCACCTCCTTCATGTTACTCCATGTGAACCTACAACCTTTCACAAGTGAATCTAACAAATCATTATCATAAAGGAAGCTTCTAAAAACATTAATATGATAATTACGATGAGGTCTTACTCCATCTTTTTCAAAATGATGCAAAATTTCATTAAAATCTCCAATACAATGGCAAGTTATATGATTTCCTAGATTAAAAGCCGATAGGAATTGCCATAGGTATCTTCTCTATCTAAAATTAGGTTTCCTATTCACAAAAGTGTATACACAGTTCTACTGCTCATCTTTCATTTTTGCCCTGGCATGGATAAATTTTCTACATTTCTCTAGTATTTCCACTTCGACATAATTCCTCCACAAAAGGCATAATCCATCAACTCTTCCCAAATGATTTTCCACTACCATATCTTCAAAGCCTAACTTTCTTCTAATTCTCTCCAACTTCTCTTCCTTAGATTTTGTTTCCATTAAGAACAAGATTGAAGGTTTGTACTTGAGACATAAGTCTCTTAATTCTCAAACTATCGAGACAACCCCCATCCCTCGACAGTTTCAATTTATAGTAGTTATTTTAAGGTGGAGGGGTTGATAAGGCCTGCCTCTTAGTCCATAACAGTATTACCTTCTTTCAAGTTAAGTTAATTTTCCTCTTCTTCAATTCCTTATATTTTTGCTTTTTCTGTGACCCTTCTAGTTTTGGGAATATTTCTTGCTTCATTATGATTTCTCCCCCAATGTTCATGAGTGTCTCTTGCTCTTCATCATTTATCTCTTCCCTACTCCTTTTTAATAATAGTCTCTTGTTTAAGTCAGCTACTAGATCATTTTCTACTATTGCCTAGCCTTAATTGTCTTTCTCCATTTCATCATCCTTTTCATTGCTTGCATCTCCACAAAGTATCCCTGACTGTTACTGTATATTCTCTTTTTTCCTTTTCCCTTATTTCCTCCATTTTTTATTGTCCATGCTTACCCCATTGTCATTTTCCTACATTTATTTTAGTCTGTTCACTACCTCCTTGCATTTGGCCAGCTTGTTTGGACTTAAAAAGCTATGCATGGAAATTAGCCTAGTCCACTTGCTTTTAGCCCCTTCCCCTTTCTTTAACGGTTGTGGACTCATCATATCCAACGCTATTATTGGGATTTTCAACCTAATATCTTCAACCTCTATGTCCAGATCTCTTAAGTGGGCTGGTCCTAACCTAGCATGACATTTTAGGGTTTTTAAGTTAACCCAAGTAACATCTATATTTTCTATATCTTGCTTTTTGTCCCATTGCCTCTTTTCTTCCTTTTCTGTCTCCCTTCTCTTTATCATGGTCCTTTTCATAGATTTCTATTTTCTTTGTTGATATGCAGTTTTGGCCCTCTCTTTTGCTACTTGCATTTTCCATTCTTGGGTATTTCTCCTAACAGCTCTAATTCCTTGTTCCTACGTAGTCTACTAGTTCATAAATCTTATCTATTTTTGTAATTCTCTCTTCTTATGCTCTATGGTTGTTTCTCCTCCTTGTTGCTCCGATCACCTTCAGCCACTATGAATGCCATTGATCTAACTTGCTGCACCCCAAGTCTAGTCTTGGTCCATATATGGGTTTATCACTGTTATAAGCAGACATGGCCCTTTGGTTCTTGCAATCCTTTTGCTTATGACCCAATCTCCCACACTTGAAGCAATATTCTTGTAACTTTTCATATTTCAACCATACCCAGGTTTTGGGTAAGTTCTTCTTGGGAGCCCAAAAACTAGTAGTGAAAGGTTCCCTAATATCCAACATTACTTTAACCCTAAGAAAATGCCTCATGATTCTATTCTCAACCATTGGATTCTCAATTTCCAGCACTTCACCTAATCTTTCCCTTATAATGCTTCCATTTTTCACAATCATGCTCTCTAGAGGCAAACCATGAATTTGCACCCAATAAGGTTCACAAGAGAAGTCTATTTCTTGTATTGTGATATCTAGAATCCAATAGTATAGGTTCAAGAGATATCCTATAATGTTCCGTGGTGCTTTTTCTAATATCCTCCTAATCGTGCTTTCCTTATCAAAGTTGAATAGGAAGGTGTTGACCCCCACATCTACGATCTTCACCTCTTTAGGCTCTCCCTATCCCTTGAATATCATAGTTTTGACAGTCCTTTTATTAAGAGGCATGTATACTATTATCTTCCCTACCAGACTTTTCTTTGCCAACTTCTCAGACTGTTGCTTTTCAACATCCAGTTGTATTGTCTCCTTCCATATTCTTGTTTCCTTTCCCTTGGCTCCTCTTTTATTGTCATGTACAAAAGCACTGCCTCCTTTCACCCTTTAGAAACCCTGGAAAAATCCTTGAAACCAAGGAAATCTCCCTACTAAGGTAAAGGAATTGAGCTTACCTTAAGAATATACTCTTCCAAGAAGAGAAGCTTGCTCTCCTATTGAGAGAAGAAACGGTGTGCCAATTTGATGAGCATGGGCCTAATGTGAAGTGTATCAACACAATGTCATGGACCAATTTGATGAACATAGGACTAATGTGAAGTGTGCCAACACAATATCATGGGCCTAAATGTGCACGGCATACAGGTGATGTATGAGAAATTCAATTTGATGAACTAGTGTGCATGTGATTTTTCTTTGAAAGCAAGTGAGCCTAACATGTTTAAAGATTAACCTTCCATTGCTAATCCATGGTTTCGTGCATCTTATATTATCCATGAATAAAATTTCATATGATATTTAATGATTTTCAGAATTACATAAAATAGCATCACAAAAACATATAGCACATTAACATAAAGAAATATGAATGTTGTAGCAGAACATCAGTCCAACAATATTGGGTCTTTAATCAAAAGAGGTGTTTTGCTATTTACCCTTTCTCATTCCAAAATAACTTAGCATGTCGAAATCAAGGAAGAATGATAATAACAATATAAAAAAGTCACTTTACTTCTAATATGCGTTTGATGCTTCTTTGTTGTATCTCAAATAGCAACATTAGGGCTCTGTTTTCTCACTATTCCTAATTGTTGATGATTGCTTCTACTCGCATTGATTCTTCTTGATCCTCTCTCACTGCTGCTCGTTGATTCTGGTCTACGACACCTAATGAAGCTTATCCGTTAAAAGGGAAGTGTCAAGGATTTGATGATTCTTTTTTATAAGTATCACATGATCCTTTATCAAAATGAGCATATCCTTCTTTCTTTACTTTCAAAAAGGAAACTTCAAATATAAATATATATCTTTTGTTGTGATTTTTGTCTGTCCTTTTTTTCCCTTTTCATTTTTAACATATAAGATTTCTTTTAAAATATTAAAATAAATCCTTTTTCTCTTTTTATTATTATCAAATAAGATTTTATAATATTAATTTTCTCTCTGAATTTTGAATAGATAGCTCTTGATTTGAATTAATATCTTTTACAAAATAAGATGAAATTTGTCTTATCAAACTCACACATAAAAGATAAATAAGAGTCATGTTTTAATTAGATTATCTGAAATTAATATTTAGGGAGTTTGGGAATAATTAAAATATTTTAAAAATAGATATTTTCACCAATAATCCAATTTAAGTAATGGCCCCTAAACAAAATCTCAAAATAAGCCCAACTAACAAAAAATGGATTTAACACCAAGATACCAAAAAAATAAAAGGACACTGACCTAAAGTTCAAAAATTAAAATTTAAGGACTTCAATTCAATTGGACTCAACAAAATTAAAAAAAAAATTATTTTTTATCTTAGAAAACAAAAATACAGTTTGGACTAAAAAGTACTTGAAAAAAAATATGATGTTGACATCAATGAACTTCTTAAAATTGTTTACATGATATTTTTGGGTCTTGGGTACATAAAAAGGGATTTGCCCTCAGAAACTACTTGAAAAGAAATATTTATGAGAACATTGAATTATATCAAAAGCCCTTGCTAATTTTGTCAATATTTTACCAAGATATCTACTTCTTTGTCTCTTTACAAAAGCTTCTTGTTGCTTTGGTTCCCATTCAAAATTAACATTTTTCTTTAGCAAATGCTTAAAGGGGACAATAAACTCGAACAACGTAGGAATTAAGTGCCTAAAGTAAGAAATCTTACCTACAAACATCTTCACTTTATCTTCACATTTGCTTATACCATCCTTGTGCACCTAAAGCTTAAGAATTTCCCTGAAGACACATATTTGAAGCGGTTTAGCTTTATTTTGTACTTCCTACGGCACTAAAAAACATGGCATAGGTGGTTCAAATTATTTTCTTTCTATTTTGACACCACCACCATATCATCTACTTAATCTTCTATGTTGTCATGTACCACATCGTGAAAGATAGCAATCATAGCCTTATGATAGGCAATGCTTACATTATTTTAACAAATGGCATGATCGTGTAATAAAGTTACCTAGATGGGTTTTGAAGTCATCCATGGAAGAAAAACCCTCGTTACCTATTATGGAATCCACCAAGGTATCAAGTTCAGGCACGGGAAACTCATCCTTAGGGAACACTTTGTTTAAATCTTTGAAGTCTACACAGCAACGTATTTGGCCATTTTTGAAGCTATATTAGCAAGTCAAGTAGGGTGATGAATGGATTTGATAAAGGCTGATGCTAGCAACTTCTCCATCTCAACCTTAATTTTTGTCTCCACATTATATGAAACCTACTTGTTGGCTGCTTAACTAGTTTAATTAAGGGATCTACCATTGAACTATGAGCTAACAAGGCAGAACTTAACCTTAGCATCTTATGGTATTCTTGTGCAAAAACTTCTCTATATTTGTTGAACACATTAACTGTGTTGTCTTTTCTTTCTTCCTTAATTCTTCTTTAATAAAAATTGGCCTAAGATTCTTCTCATTGAAATATAAGAGTACTTGCTCCAGTTAATCATCTCTCTTATGGTATTCTTGTGCATCTTATGATATTCTTGTACAAGAACTTCTCTGTATTTGTTGAATGCATTAACTAACTATGTTGTCTTTTCTTTCTTACTTAGTACTTCATTAATAAAAATTGGCCTAAGATTCTTCTCATAGGAACATAGGAGTACTTGCTCCAGTTAATCATCTCTCTTCTTAGAGCCATCTTGTATTATCCTTGTGGTTTCTTTAACTTAGCCATCTTGTCTTCAAGGGAGCTCTCCCACATTCAAAACTTCTCCATATAAGATAAGTGGGTGCTTTCTCCATTTCTTCTATTTTTCTTTCTGGTTGGAGACCATCCCTTGAGCCTTTTCCTCGTGTCAAAATTTATAGGTAAACCTCCCCGTGGATTACTGTTATTTGTACTAAGCGCTCCCCAATTTGAATTGGATCTAACACCAACACTTTTTCCTTAGCAATGCATTCCTCAGTTGGATCAAATGCTATTGTCCTCTCTGTGTTAAGCTCTTTCATCTTCTCTTCCTTTTTTTATTATCATTTTCTACCTTTGCCTTTCCTTTCTCCAAAGGAATTCCCTTATAGGCACCTTCCATGCAAGTGCCTTCTTCTAAGCGCTCATTAAATAAAATCACTTTTACGTAATGAGTCTCATTTTCATCAAATAGTGCTTTGGGGAAGGGATCTCTATGTGTTTACCCTTGAAATCTGACTTTATGCATTAATGGAGATGATATGTGAAAGAAAGCGGAATATCTCCTATATGGCCGAGATGCCAATTATATGAGATATGATTTGCCTTCCCTTGCTGTGTGTTTGGGAAAATACCTATATAGAGTCCCTTCGCGTGTCCTCTTGAATGGTAGTAGGGCAAACTTTAGCGGGATGCTAAGTTTAGGCAAATCCTATACCACCAAAGTACGGAAGGGGTTAAACTCTGATATGGTGATTCTGATGTGGGATCCTCCAAATGTTTTTATAAGAATTATGTTGATGCATACTATGAAATTATTATCGTTTCATAGCATTACTTATGAATTAAATATGAATATGATTTTACACAGAGATTATTTGAAATGCGAGTCCCATATGGATGTATCTCTGAATTGTAATTTTGAATGTAAAAAGTTTTAAAACAAAGAGTACATCCATATGTTGACCTAAGAGGTCATAGGAGGTATTATCTGCTCACTGAGTTGTAAAACTCACTACACGTTGTTGATATATTTTTCAGATAAAGACTCGGAGTGTGGTCCTGCAGCTTCTTGATTGACTAGGTGTCATACTTTCTTGGTGAGTCTAAATTGTTTCTAGGCTCTCAGTGTTTAAATTGTAATATAATTGTACTCTAGAATTGCTCTGAACGCCACAAGCAAGATCTTTGCTTCCGTTGTAATATTGTTAAGTGTAGCATTGGCATGTATAATTAGTTATGTTGGGAACTTGTAAACGTACGATATTATTCAGATATGTCATCATATGAAGTTGATTGCACATAGATAAAAATAAAGTTATTGGACAGTAGTGTTATTCGCGTTCTTAAAAGTAAGGGCGTGACATTGGGGCTCTTCTTTGCATACTGCAAAGCAGAAAAAGGAGATTATGTAACAATTTTTTCTTTAATTCATAATCAAATCCCATTATTCAGATTAATGGTCCAACATTTTTTTGATTATATGAGGGATTGAATGGCCATAAAAAGCCATTATTGAGATTGTAACTTTTCCATAAGTGTTCTTGATGGTAGAACATTTATATAAAGAATTTTTGGTCCCTGAGTCTTTTTTCCTGGATTTTCCTATGAACTTACACCATCTAGAGAGAGGGAAATTAAACTTGGAAGAGCTAAAAACATTGAAAGGTTGAGAAGAAAATTAATGGTGGGAGGTTAGTGTAATCTTATTTTATTCCGTATTTGATTGATTTACATGTTACTTTGAGTTTAGAAACATGTTTAGATCATATTGATTATCTTACATTTGGTATCAGAGTATGAAATGACCTCTGATTTGCTTTTGCATATATGGGTTACTGTTCATAAATTTTATGGAGTGTTTTTGGCCTTTTTTGATGCAAAATGAGATCATGAATCATTAGAATATTGTTTTCTGATCATTTCAGTATATTATACATAATTTTTGGTGGTCAAAATCACATAAAAATGTTGGGTTTTTTCACAGGTTTGAACCAGGTCGCAACTGAGTCATTCTGATCTGTCTGAAGGTTAAAGACGATGAACAGTAAATTTATAAAAAAAATTCACAACGGCTGCAGTATTTCTATCTTCAACCCGTGACCTTGTGTATAAGGATCCATGGTTCCAATCGTTAAGATGTGATGCATCTTTAGTGTAATATGTGATGTTTTTATTATTTAAAACATTGTGAGAAAATATATATAAAAAATGCATCCGCAATATTTGGTTCAATCGCTGGTCTATGATGCATCTTTCATAATATTTGGATCTTTTAAATATTTTAAAGCCTTATATGAAAATGCACAATGAAAAATTTCATCAGCAGACTAGAACCCGCACCCCCTTGGTTGATCAAGATACAACTTGCTGTTGGACCAGTGTTGTATTCCTGTCTTCAACCCGTGACCTTGTGTATAGGGATCCATGGTTCCAGTCGCTAATTTGTGATGCATCTTTAGTGTAATATGTGCTGTTTTTATTATTTAAAACATTGTGAGAAAATATATATGAAAAATGTATTTGCAGGAATTGAACTCGCGACCCTTAGATTAGAAACATGGTGTTTGGTTGCTGGTCTATGATGCATCTTTCCTAATATTTGGATCTTTTAAATATTTTAAAGCCTTATATGAAAATGCACATGAAAAATTTCATCCGCATACTAGAACTCGCGCCCCCTTGGTTGATCAAGATACAGCTAGCCGCTGGACTAGTGTTGTCTTTTTGGTAGTGCGTGTGCTTATTTTATATTTAAAGAGTGATTATAAAATTCTTTTTTTTTTGTACATGCGAGGACTTGAACCTATGACCAAGATGTGCCCATTTGGACTCTACCACTAAGCTGTGGGTGCCTGTTAGTTTAATATTGGCAAAAAAATATTGTTAAAGCATTTTAATGTACATAATAATTTTTCCTCAATATTTGGTTGTCATGATTTATAATTCTTTGAATTATTTTCTGTGTATGTATATATATTATTCTATTATTTTATATACATGCAATTTAGATTAAACACTTTTATGATGCATGAATATTTTTATGTTTTATTTTCATGCTATTAAGAATGAGTCTTTTTGTGCATAATATTTTAGTTTAATTATACAATTTTGTTTTATTTATGAGATGTTAATTTATATACTCTAATATATCATTAAGTTTTGATATTATTAGAATGTATGTAATTTAGAATTATTCTCATAAAATTTAATAATATGTCTAGTGATCCTTATAATCTTAATTAATTAGGGATTAGCCACAACATCTTTAATTAATTAAAATTATATATTAAGTTTTGTTTAGGATCACATAAGAAATTAAACATAATATTGTGATTAATTATATTTAATATAATAAATTTTATCACACAATATTTTTTATTATATTTATATAATTAATTAGGATAAAATGTCAGATTATTTTCATAATTTACCCATAAAAGTTATGAATTGGTACATAATCTAATAATTTTATCATAATGATATTTGGATAGAAAATCAAATTATTTTCATAATTTATCCATAAGATATGAAATTAAGTACATAATTTGATAATTCTATCATAAAGTACGTATGAATCTACTTGAATTAAAAATTTAGCCCACAAGCAATTTTTATGTCCCTAGATTCATATATAAATACATGTTTACATTGGTAATACATCAAATTTAGACTAATGAGCCTAAAAAAATTTTGACATAAGCTTTTGAATTTTATACAGTTTCTCAATCTGTTAATTTCTCTGATATACAATGTGATATTCCCGAACTTAGAGGAGATAACTATAAGGTATGGAAGGAGAGAATACTCCTTCATTTAGGGTGGATGGACATAAATTATGCTATTAGGAAAGACGAACCACCTATAATCATTGATGAAAGCACGCTGATTGAAATTGAGCTATATGAACGATGGGAGCGATCTAATCGACTCAGCGTGATGTTCATTAAGACAAAAATACTATCGGTATACGTGGTTCTATTGATCAGCATGAGAAGGTATGAGATTTGTTTAAAGCCATTGACGAACAGTTTGTCACTTCTAAAAAGGCCTTAGCAAGCACTCTAATCATGAAGTTCTCTTATCTCCGACTCAGCAATGTAAGAGGTGTGCATGAGCACATAATGCAAATGTGTGACATTTTAGCTCAACTTAGGAAGCTTGAGGTTGATATGTCAGAGTCATTCCTAGTGCACTACATTTTGAACACCCTTCCATAAGAATACGGGCCTTTCAAGATTTTTTATAATATGCATAAAGACAAATGGTCAATTAATGAATTAATGACCGTGTGTGTGTAAGAAGAAGAAAAGCTATTGATGAAGGTGGGTCAAAGTGCATTGCTAGCAACAGTTCGTGGGAAGAACAAACCTGATAAGTTTTAAGCTTATCAAAAGGGGAAAGGTAAAATATCACCTCAAGCTGATATTAAGAAAGAAGCGAAGTGTTTCTTCTATAGAAAGAAGTGACACATGAAGAAGGGATGCACCAAATTCCACTTTTTTGATAGTTCGTGATCTTTTCTTCAAGCTATGGAACTAAGTTATATCTTACACTTAGCATGATGAATCCTCATCTCAGCTTCAAATGCTGAGGAGTTGATTGATGCTTTACAAGCATTTATTCATATACCTGATCCAACTATGGCTCAAATATATTGGAAGACAGACAACTACGAAAATTGCAAGTTGGACTTGTATCTTCATCTGTACTTGTAGTTATAACAACTCCATTTTTTTACATACAAACAGATATATAATTTTTTTTAAAATCCCATGAAGTCATTACCTCTTTATGTATAACTATTTAACTCATAATAACATCCGATTAAATTAACCAAGCATAATTAAGGTTTAGAATATAGCAATAATACTGATACAAATCATGGTTCACACACACATCATTAATTAAAAACATTCGTACAAAAATAAAACACATATATGTACACATCTTATTCATCCTTATTGACTAGTTCTGGGGATATGGGTGCAGGTGGTTTCACCTTCACCTAGATCTTAGTCAACTCATCTAGATCTTACTACCTCCTCCTCAAACTCCCTTCCAAAAAATGAGAAATCCCTCATTAAACATTCACATTTATTTCCCTATAAATACCCTTTTTAATCCTTTCTTAATATTCTATTTTGTGTAAAATGGCTTGAGAAGAAAGATAAATCAATCTCGTTTGTCTGTTATGAATCTAATATGGCTAATGTTAATATTAACACCTGGTGGATTGACTTTAGATCAACAATCCATATTGCAAACTCTTTGTAGGGTATGGAAAATCTAAAAAAAAACTAGTGAAAAATGAGCAGAGCATCTTATCAGGTAACAAGATGGGCTCATATGTGGAAGTAATAGGAACTTGCATTTTAACTTTAAGTAGTGGCTATGTTTTAAAATTAGAAATGACCTTTTATGTACCAAGTTTCTCACAAAACTTGATTTCTATTTCCAAACTTGTACCTTTTGGATATTCTTTTAATTTTAAAGACACATCATTTAGTTTATTATATAATTTAGATTGTGTTGGGAATGGTATTTTGTCTGATGGTCTTTCTTGTTTTAATTTACAAAGTGATACTACTTATTGTTCAATGCAAGTTCAAACTGGTTTTAAAGGGTGTAATATTAACGAAAATTTCTTTATGTTATGGCATCGAAGATTATGATACATCTCCATAGAGAGAATTAAGAGGTTAGTAAAAGATAGAATACTTAGTACTCTAGATTTTACTAATTTTGAGACTTGTGTGGACTGCATTAAGGGAAAACAGATCAACATGTCTAACAAAGGTGCTAATAGGAGTTCAAACATATTAGAGATCATTCATACTGATATATGCTATCCAGATATGAATGCGCATGGTCAGAAATATTTCATCATCTTTATAGATGATTACTCACGATATATGTATATCTATTTGCTTTATAATAAAAACGAAGCATTTGATGCCTTCAAAGTATTTAAGGCTGAAGTTGAGAACCAATGTGGAAAGCAAATAAAGATAGTGAGATCAGATAGAGGTGGAGAATATTATGGTAGATACACGGAGAATAGGCAAGCACCTGGTCCCTTTGCTAAGTTTCTTTAAGAACATGGGATTATTGCCTAATATACTATGCTTAATTCTCTATACCAAAATGGTATTACGAAAAGAAAAAATCAAACATTATTAGACATGGTGCGAAGCATACTTAGCAACTCCAATCTTTCTAAATCTTTGTGGACTAAAGCACCAAAGACGGCTGTATATATATTAAACCGGGTTCTAACTAAGGTTGTCTGAAAGACACCTTCTGGATTATGGAAAGGTTGGAAATTGAGTTTACGACATATGTGTGTTTGGGATGTCCGTCTGAGGTGAGGATATATAATCCACAAGAAAAGAAACTGGATCCAAGGACCATTAGTGGGTATTTCATTGGATATGTCGAAAGGTCTAAAGGTTATAGGTTTTGTTGTCCATCTCATACAACTAAGATAGTGGAATCAAGAAATGCTAAGTTTCTTGAGAATGACTTGATCAGTGGGAGTGATTAGTTTAGGAACTCAGTTTCTGCACATAATCGTATATAGTCTCATCCTTCCACCTCAAGTGACAAATTGATTATTGTTCATACCACCCCTCAAGTACAAACGGGTACTAAACAACCTGTCATTGAGTTTCCATAAGCTGATCAATTAGATCAAAATGTTCAGAATTTACAAGCAGTTCTTGAACAAGTTGAACCACAAACTCTTCAAGATGGTGAGGCTACAACATTAAGAAGATATGCTAGAGAGAAAATATCAGCTATTCCTAGTGATTTTATAGTGTATCTACAAGAGTCTGACTATAATATAGGAGCTAAAAATGATCTTGAAACATTTTCACAAGCTATGAGTTACAAAGAGTTAAATTTGTGGTATAATGCCATGAAAGATGAGATAAATTCCATAAAGAGTAATAGAGTTTGGGAACTTATAGAGTTTTCTAATAGGGCGAAAGCCATTGGCTATAAATGGGTCTTTAAGACCAAGAAGGATTCATTAAGCAACATTGAGAGATACAAGGCGAGACACGTTGTTAAGGGATTTACTCAAAAAGAAGAAATTGATTATACAGAGACTTTTTTTTTGTATCTAAGAAAGATTCTCTTCATATTATTTTGGCATTAGTTGCTCATTTTGATCTTGAGTTGCAACAAATTGATATGAAAACGGCATTTCTTAATGGTGATCTAGATGAGGAGGTTTATATGAAATAACTTGAAGGTTTCTCCTATAATGATGGTGAGCACTTGGTTTATAAGCTTAAGAAATTCATATATGGTTTAAAACAAGTTTCCTGTCAGTGGTATTTTAAATTCCATGGAGTAATTTCTTCATTCAGATTTGTTGAAATCTTATGGATTAATGTATATACCAGAAGGTCAGTGGGAGTAAAATCTATTTTCTTGTTTTATACGTCGATGATATTTTGCTTGCAACCAATGATAAGAGTTTGCTGCCTGAGGTGAAATAATTCTTCTTTAAAAATATTGACATGAAGGATATCGGTAAGGTATCTTATGTCATTGAAATTAAGATCCATAGGAATAGACCTCGAGATGTTTTAGATCTATCACAAGAAACCTATATCAATAAAGTTTTAGAGAGATTTTGGATGTAGGATTGTTCACCAAGTGTTGCTCCCATTGTGACGGGTGATAGATTCAATTTGAATCAATGCCTGAAGAATAATCTTAAGAGAAAATCTATGAAGAACATCCCATATGCTTCTGTCGTCGGAAGCCTTATGTATGTTTAGGTTTGCACCAAACCTGACATTGCATTTGCTGTGGGAATGCTCGAGCAATATCAGAGTAACCCAGGAATGGACCACTAGAGAGCTACAAAGAAAGTCATGAGGTACCTACAAGAGACCAAAGACTACATGCTTATGTATAGACATATGGACAATCTAGATGTGATCGGCTATTCAGATTCAGACTTTACTGGTTATGTTGATTCTCGCAAGTCAATATCAGGATACATTTTCATGCTAGCCGATGGAGCTGTTTCTTAGAGAAGTGTTAAGCAAACCTTGACTGCTACTTCTACTATGGAAGCTTAGTTTGTCTCCTGTTTTGAGACCACTTCTCAAGGTGTATGGCTTAAAAATTTCATTTCGAGGCTTAGAGTTATGGATTCAATTTCTAAGCCATTGAGAATTTTCTACGATAATTCAATTATTGTCTTTATGGCTAAGAATAATAAAAGTGGAAGTCGAAGTAAACACATCGACATTAAGTACTTAGCCATTAGAGAACGTGTATAAGAAAAGAAAGTGGTCATTGAGCACATTAGTACTGAATTGATGATCGCTGATCATTTGACTAAGGGCATGACACTATTAAAATTCAAGGATCATGTAGAGAAAATGGGACTTGGTTCCACTTTATAATTGTATACATACAGGTAATTAATAAAATTCTTATATATTGTGATGTTTTCTCATATTAATATGCACTTTAATTCAATTGAGAAAAACATATTTTGTTTTCGGACCAAGAATAAACATAAGGTTTATTCATTAAGTTTTTGTTACCACATTAAATATAACACTTGAGAAACTAAGTGCATTGTAATACATGGTTGATATTACTCGATTTTAGAGGACCTATCACTATGATTCATACATTTATTTCTTAAGAAAATTATTTGATAACTCATTTAAGTCATTAGGCTAAACGTATGAATCAAGTAGGAGAATGTAACAGTTTTTTCTTTATTTCATAATCAAATCTCATTATTCAGATTAATGGTCCAACATTTTTTTGATTAAATGAGGGATTGAATGGCCATGAAAAGTCATTATTGAGATGGTAACTCTTCCATAAGTGTTCTTGATGGTAGAATATCTATATAAAGAATTTTTGGTCCCTAAGTCTTTTTTCCTGGATTTTCCTACGAACCTACACCATCTAGAGAGAGGAAAATTAGACTTGAAAGAGTCAAAAACATTGAGAGGTTGAGAAGAAAAGCAATGGTGGGAGGTTGGTGTAATTTTATTTTATTCCGCATTTGATTGTTTTATACATGTTACTTTGAGTTTAGAAATATGTTTAGATCATATTTATTATCTTACGGATTAGTCTCTATACTCGTAATGTAGAGAAAGTTATTGAGCAGTTAACTAATTTTTAGTTACAGAAATTGGGGCTTCTAAGTCTACTGGTGGGTCTAAGATAGAGGCAATATTAACCGAGTCAACCTTGCCAAGTGAGTTAACTCAATTGGGTCCTCTTTCAACTCCTTTGGTTCACGTGAATGTGCTTGGTAATAAAGATAGTATAGTGAATGGCAATGAGGTACTTGTTGAGGATAGAGTTTTGGGGGGTTTTATGAATGATGCTAGTGGTGGGGAAGGAGTAGGTAAAGGTGACAAGGTTATTCTAGGAAAGTGTGATGAGTGTGCTCATGGATTACATGCATGTAATATGGGGAAAGTTCGGGGGCTCTATGATTTTAAAGGGTAGTGTGATAAACCAACGAAGGTTGATCTAGTTGGTAATGATTCGGTTTATATTCCATAAAGACATAAGTTTGAATCTTGCCACCGATGTAAGAATTTTGTTAGTAGACGATCTGTAAGTACCTCTATAAACTCTCTTTGAGTCGGGAGCCTACTTTGACTTTGGTGAGCTACTGAGATCCAACTCACCTAAAATTTTTCTTATCAAAGCCAAAAAAATAAAAAAGGGTAGTGTGATAATGGAGAGTTCTTGTCATGTTAACGATGCTGCAAAAAATTCCAAGGACGAGAGTTCTATGTCCAAGGATGTGGTTTCTAGCAATAAAATGAAGAAGTGGATTCATATTATACCCAGGGCACTACGTATGTGTGTGAAGTTAGTGCTAAAAGGACATATAGTGCTAGTCCTTCTGATGCTATTGAAGGAGAACCTATTGTGGGTAGTAGTCAGATGCAAAAGAATAAAAAAGAGTTAAAGGATGTGTTGTCGTCAGACATGTTTATATAGGCAGAGATTGGATCCCAGTCTCCCCACCACCAATGAAAGCATTAAGTTGGAACTGTTGAGGGCTTGGGAATGCTCATGCAGTTCGATTCCATCATCTCATATTGATACAAGCTCTCAATTTGGTTTTTTTGTGTGAGACCAAACCTACAGTTAGCGAAGTGAACAGTTCTAAAGCGAGGTTGGTTTTTCCTAATGGTTTAAATTTTCCTTGTGTTGGTCAGTCTGCAGGTTTGATTCTTTTATGGGATAATAATGTATCAGTTTCTTTCTTGTCCCTATCTAAATATTACATTGATGTTTTGGTGGGTGACAAAAGTAGTGCTCCTTGGAGATTCACAAGTTTCTATGGTGAGTCTATTATATATTTATACATAATGGGTGGAATATGCTCCATAGCTTGAAAAATATTCATCAGTGACCAAGGTTATTAGTTGGATATTTGGATATTTTAAGGGGGGATGAGAGAGATCACGACAAGAAATTGGATTTTTAATGGTGACATTTTAAGTCACCAATAAAAATTAAAAGTTTGATTTTCAGTGACAGTGACGACTTAACAAGTCGCGATTAAAAGTTAGACTTTTAGTGGTGACTTGGTTGAGTCGCCACTAAATATCTAATTTTTTGTGAAAACTTGATTGAATCACAATTAAAAAGTGTTTTTTAGTAAGTCGCCACTGAAAAGCTGTAAATCTAATTTCTTGTAGTGCTATCTTATTTTTGTCTACATGTCGCTTTTAAAAATTCCAAAAAATTTTAAAATTCTTTTCTTAAAAATTTTCAAAAGTAAAATAAAATATCTTTGTTTTTGAAATCTCAAAAAATATTAATTTTTTTCTCTTGGACAATTCAAAAGAGAAATTTTTTAAAAAATAAAAGTTCTTTTTTTCAAAATAAAAAATTAGAATTCCTTTTTCCAAAAAAGTTTAAAAATTTTAAAAAATATAAAAAAAAAACTAAAATAAAAGTTAATTTCAATATTGGTTTACTAAATAAAATAAATCAAATTCAGTTAGTACTCTTTCGGGCTATCAATATTTGCATAACCTTTTAATTGAACAAAAATAGTTAAAAGCAATTAACTTATTCCATTGTCCTCTTCTCTCTGCAATGTCTTACCTGTGTATGCAAATTTTGTCATTAATTTGATTTGGGTATTTATTAAGCTACTGACGCCTAAGGTGGCATGCTCCACTTTGTTTTTACAAACTAATACATCTTTCCGCACTTCTTTTTATACACATAACAAATGCAAATCCTATATATAATGGCGTATTTTTATTTTTCCATATTTTTCTTTCTATGCACAATCCATATATTATATGTAGTTTTTTCTAAAGTTAATTTTATATATTGTATGAAATTAAAAAGAAAAAGTTAGAAATAATGCCCCCTACATTTTTCGTAAGGATGTAGATTCTTTATTTCAAAACTAGAAGATAAAATTAATTTTTTTATTACATGAAATACATAGAAATATTTTATTTCATTATTTTCTTTTTATCGAGAGTTTTTTTAAAATAAACAAGATATGCACGAAAGTTTTTATCCCTATTTGTATAATTAAATGAACTTTACTGTAATAATCAAATTAACTAATTCATTTAATGAAGTAATGAAACAAATTTTAAAAAAAGGTACTAGCTCAAACTTTAAAAGTTAATTAAAAAACCTTTTTTCCTTTACTAATAGGAAAGAAAAAGTAAATAAACTTTAACATGAATGGGTCGATGATTAATGGATTTGCTTCTTGTGGTGGGATTCTCAACCTCTTGGCTCTTTTCTTTTCTCTTTCTTACTTTCTTTCTTTTAAGAAAGCTAAATCAAATGGAGGAAGTGTAAGAGAGAATCTCAAATTAGCATGAGGTAGGCAAATTACAAGGACAAAGACTACAAAGAAGAAGACCCCAATGGTGAAGACGACCACCTTGAACACAAGGCTGATTTTGAGGACCAAACCCAACACCCTAATCCCCAATTTGATTCTAATTTTGAAAGAGCAGCTTGAGATTGAGGTCTTGTCTGACATCTCCAATCCTAAGGTTCTTGTAGTTCCAAAGCATTCAGGTCTTCCTTTCCCTTTATGTATCAAGATCAATTTGCTTAAGTAGTTGATGGGTTTACTTTATCAATTCGACATCCCTTACTTTCAAACTGAGTCAAAATAACATACATAAGTGAAATTTATACGCTTACCAAAGTCGTGTTTTCAATTTCAATTTCTTATATGATTTTCATTATCCTTGTTGAGCGAGGATCTCTACCTTGTAACTATTCAATATTTTTGCTTCTAGTATAAATACATATGTTTTAGACTATTAAGGTTTCTCTATGCTGCAAATATGTTAATTGTGACATCCTAAACTCTTACTACCCAGGAAATACAATTTCCTCTTCAACTGAGATATTTTAAGTACCATAATGGGGTTACAAAGTGTTTAACATTTACAATCCTTGCTTGCAATATGGTGTTTCTATTTGTCAATTGCTTATCCATTTATCTCTTTGTTGACTTATGGAGATTCCTATATAAATAGAAAGATCCTAAAACTGGTGTTTGATTTTAATCTATGTGAAGCTGTAGCTACATGGGAATAGGTAAGCACCTTCATCTATTTTCTCGACATTTTGATTACCCAGAAAACTATGATCCCTAACTTAAAGACTTATATTTTAAATATATATCTGATTCAGTAAACACACATCTTATAGTGCACCAAAAGGCATTTCCATCATTCTTGCCACCCTTTAGGTGTTGCTTCTGATGCCTTTCTGATAGTTTTCTTTTAGTTAAATAGTAAGAGAATTCTATGTTTTTTGCTTTACATTTCGGCATTGTGTATCATGAATTGATTGCTCAGGTGCAGAATAGTACCACAATACTCACCAAAGAATTCATGGATTCTTTATCAAATGAATGGGAGGAATATGAATGGCAAAGGATCAATAAAGGAGTACTACTGTAAGTAGTTATACAACCAAATTTTACTAAACAAATAATTAATTATGCAGTAATTCTATACTTATTTAAACTAAACTGACCTATAAGTTTATTGATTAATTATTGTGAATGGTTAATAGTAGTATACTTGATATAGCTGGTCACAAGTTTCCAAAAAGATTACTTTTAAACCTCAAACATTGTGAAGTACATTTTTGTCCAAGTGTGCATTGGTCTTAAATTTATATCTAGAAAAAATGCATGAGATATTCTACTTGAACATTGAATCTATGATACTCTGTCATTTAATTATTTCCAAGACCTTTTTCAAAAATGTTATGTTTAGAGGCAAACCCCATAATGGAACTGATTTAGGTGGGAAATCAAACTTACAAAAAAAAAAAGCTGAAATTTACATCCTCCAGCCTATAGGCCAACATCCACATTCTCTTTTAAAGGACTAAAACTTCTCTTTTTCCATTCGAACGTTTATTTCTAGCTACATCCATAATATTTGACATTCTTCTTTTTCTTTTTCTTTTTTTTGGGGGCACATTAGCATGCTTGAAATTACCTAAAGTCATGTAGTTGTTAATTTAGAAGTTCTTGTTCAAAAAGAAAGTAAGGTTAGTGTAAAGTACTTATATAGTTGGTTCTTTCTTTAATGCAACAACCGTTGTGAGAACAAGACCTTGTGCATGGAGAAACTTTCATAGTCATCTGATAACTTTTGGTGTCATAAACAGTAACTCCGACTAGCATGAATAATGATTCTGACCATGAATAGTGACCATCGGTTGGCTGGCTTTAACCGAACTCCCGGACTCATTTCTTAAGTTTTTAGACTCTCTGGACTCGATTTTGAGGTCTGTTTGGTCAAATTTAGATTAGAAAAGTGTATTTTAGGGCTGTCCAACCTAAAGCCTTACCATGTGAATAAATAATTCTTTCTATGACTTGCCCTATGTTCTTATAAAATTTTAAATGTATAATTGATTTTGTTTACAAGTTATTTATACTTTTATATGATTCTGAAATGGATTAAATTACCTGATTTGTTTACTATCTGACATATAATTCAAGAAGAGTATGGTTTTGAAAATGGATTTTTAAATTCATTGAATATGTAATTCTAAATGTATTTCTTATCATATGGTAAATGAAATATTTTGTGCACATGGCATTGATATGTAAAACTATAAAGTTGCCTTAGAAAAATGTATGAATATGTGATAACCCTGATTGAGAACTTTTTTACAGAGAAATTGTACTGAGGTTGAAAAATTTAAATTATATTGAAACATATATTTTAAACGATATTGCATATATGTAAATAATTATTTCTGTGGAGGAATTATATTGAAAACACTGTTTGCTAACGACAAGTGATGTTAGCTCTAGTGCACCTTGAAACTTTAGATAGCAGCAGTGGTGATAGCCTCATGTGACAACCAACACAAGGGATATGATATGTGGAGGAGAGCGGGATGCCTCCTATTTAGGCGTGATGAAGACTATATGATATGTGATTTGCCCTCCCTTGCTGTGTGCTTGGAAAATGCTCATATTAAAGTCCCTTCGTGTGTCCTTCTGAATGGTGGTAGGACAAACTTTAGTTAGAATGCTAAGTTTAGGAAAATTCTATACTACTAAAGTACGAAAAGACTTGAACTCTTATATGATTGTTCTGATATGGGATCATTCTAATATTTTTATGTGAAATATTTTGATGCATAAAAATATTTGTTTAATGATCATACAGTATAGTATATCGTTTTGGATATCTGAATATCCTTTATTTTGAGTATATTTGAAATGCGGGTCTTATATAGATGTACTTCTGAACTATATTTTATATGTGACAAATTTTAAAATATGAGTACATTCATATGTTGATTTAAGAGGTCATAGGAGGTATTATCTGTTCACTGAGTTATCAAACTCACTACACAATATTTTCATATTTTTCAAATAAGAACACAGAATTTGGTCATTTCCCTTTAGATAGGTGATCAGTTAGGCGACATATTTTCTAGTGAGCCTATTTTTTTTCAAGGCTTATAGATCTTGATTTATCTTGTATTTGTACTCTAGAGTATGCTTTGAATGCCATAGGCATGATCCTTACTTCTATTATTATTCTGATATTTATAAATTTGGTCTGTATATTGTGTTGACATGAGAGAACCTATATGTATTTGTTTATATAATGAACGCTCGTATTATACCTATTATAGTATAGATCTGTCCGTAAAGTATGTGTTTCACGTGCTCTTAATAGTAGGGGTGTGACAAGTTCGTATTAGAGCAATATGTTTTTCTATAGCTATCAGAGCAAGGATTTTGTAGTTGGACTTTTAGTATGGGTATGTAACTGTGAACATATTTATACTTACCGTGCTGCTGTGAAATTTTATAGGGTGTCATCTTCTTCTTCCTTCTGACTATTATCCTTAGGTATATAATATTTAAACATCGATGCGTATGTCCTAGACAGTGCCTCTTGAGAGTGGATTACCAGTTCAGCTTTTGAACTCGATTTGATGAACAATGAAAAAAAAACCTTCTTGGGTACAAAGAAAAAAAATTAGCTAAAAATAAGAAGATTTTATTTGAACACAAATAAAATTGGTTGTTTGATTTGCTTATGTGAAATAATATGAAAAATAACTAATTTAATATTGATAGTAGGTTATGATGTGATCGAGGTTGTTAACTTCAAGATAATGATTTGTAATAAAGTGTATATGTTTTGAAAATAGTTGTAAATCTATTTTTTGATGTATGAGTTAAAACTTGCACATATAATTGGAATTTACAAGCTGTGGGGTAGATTGAATTTGAGAGTAGAAAATCTATGAAAATAATGCTTTTCAATGTTAGATTTTACTGATATAAAGGATTTGAAGACAGTTTGGTTTTCAATAATATTATATACAAGTATTATGAGAAAGGAAGGTTTTTCCATTAAAATTTAAAATTTCAGGAATGCAAAATGGGTAATTTATGTGAAAAACTCTTGGATAGACATAAGCTTTTCATGATTGATTGTTAAGACATTGTATAAGCATGTTAAAGAATAAATTCAAAATAGGTTGACCATGTTTAAGTGTTTTGAAATGTGTTTTAACTGATACAGTATGAAAATGTCATCAATAGCATAAAATGTTAGTAAGGTGGCGTTTGGTTCCTGGAATATTTTATTCCCAGGAAAGTTGTATTCCTGGGAATGAGACCCAAGAATGAGATAGATAGAAAAGTTGAAAAATATGTTTGGTTGTCACTTTACTTTCCTGGGAATGATTTACTGTATTACCATCGAATTTTTATTTTCATGTTTGGTTCATTTGAAATATTTGTGAAAATATATTTATTTTTCCAAAAATACCCTTGAAGAAAAACTTTTAAAATAAAAAAGAATGATAAATAGGATAATAAAATAAATAAATAAAAAGAGTAAATAAAGAAATAAAATTTTTTTATTTGAAATTTAGGGATAAAGACTTAGGATTTAGAGTTTAGGGTTTATGATTTAGGGGTTAGGGTTTAGGGTCTAGGGTCTAGGGTTTAGGGTTCAAGGTTTAGGTTTAGGATTTAGGGTTTAGAAGTTAGGGTTTAAGGTTTAGAATTTTAGGGTTTAAGGTTTAGGGATTAGGTTTTAGGTTTGAAGATTTACAGTTTAGAGTTTTGGGGTTTAGGGTTTAGAGTTTTAGGATTTAAGATTTAGGGTTTAGGGTACTGGTTAAGGTTTTAGGATTTAAATGTTATAGTTTAGAGTTCAAAGTTTAGAATTTAGGGTTTAAGATTTAAGAGTTAAGGTTTAGGGTTTAAGGGTTCGGATTTAGGGTTCTAGAGTTAAGTTTAGGATTTAGAGTTTAGGGTTTAGGGTTTATGGTTTAAGGGTTAGGGGTTAGGTTTAAAGTTTAGGGTTTAGAATTTCGAGATTAAGTCTAGGATTTAGAGTTTATATGTTAGAATTTAAGGTTTAAGGTTTAGAGGTTAGATTTAGGGTTTAGAGTTTAGGGTTTATGGGTTTAGAATTTATGGTTTTAGGGTTAAGTTTAGGATTTAGGGTTTAGGAGTTAGTGTTTAGGGTTTAAAATTTAGAGGTTAGAATTAAAGTTAATTTGATCATTTTACGTAAAAATAGTTTTCCATTCCCATAGAGAACTTTTATCCCCACCCTCATAGGTGGGAATAAAATAATTTTTTATGCCTGATAACAAACATGGAAAAAAAATTTCCTGCCTAACTTTCTTAGGAATCCTAAAATAATTTCTGGTACCAAACACTACCTAAATGAGTTGTAAGTAGTGAATAATCAGTAGAAGCATGTACCTAGTAATTTAATTTCAAATTTAGCAGCCCATAAGTTATTACAAAAAGGGTGCCGAAAATATATGCCAGAGATGTTGATATAAAGTATACTAATATAGATAATGTTCTAGTAGTTAAAAAATTTCCTGATGTGTTCTCAAAAGAATTACTTGGATTACCCCTAAAATGAGAAATAGAATTTGATATTGATTTACTTCCTAGAACCCAATTAGTATATATATCCCTATATAGAATGATATAGACTAAACTTAAGGAATTAAAAAAAATTGATTTGAGATCTAGATATCATCAATTAAGAATAGTATTCAAGTAGATCTTAAGAAAGTAGAAGTCGTACAGTAATGGTCATGTCTTACTACAGTTACAGATGAAGATCTAAATCCAATTTGCACTTCCTACGATTGTCTGTCGTCCAATCTATTTGAACTGTAGTTAGATCAGGTACATGAACAAACAGTTGTAAAACATTAATCAAATCATCAATATTGGAAGTCGAGATGAGAATTCTTTGTACTGAGTGTGAGATAAACTTTTGTTCTATAGCTTGATCAAGAGAAGATAATAAACCAAAAGACAACAAACCATTAAAGAAGTGATTAATATTTAACAAATCTATCGATTTGTGATGCATATTTAGTTGTGCCCAAGAGACTATATGGAAAATCTCATTTAAAGTACCAAAACTACATAGTAAGGCAATAAAGGCATCAACATTGCTCATCATTCTAGCCATGCACTCATGCATGGAAGATACTCTAAATTTTTTTTCCAATTGTTTTTCCTATTATATTAGATGCAACTAGAGTTATAGGAATAATACCTAGAATTTGACATCCTCCTACATGTGCAGCTGTAGACATGCATCTCATTAACCCACAATTACCTCCACCATAGACTAAATGAATTTTTCTCTTGACTAGCACTATACCCAGATTTTGTGCTGCTTTCACATACTCTCCATCTTTTCTAGGACTGAAACCACAAAAGACATAAATATTTTGTAATTGACGAAATGTGGTTCCCTCTATAACTGCACTCACCCTAACTTTGAGTATGAAGGTAAAGATACTAATGTGTGCATTTATAGAACTCAAAGAAGGGCATACTTATAATAGCTATGCAAATAGGTTGGGTATAATTACAACAACTATGTGGGTGGCCGGTGGATATCAATAAAATTGAAGGTGAATTTCAAAAATGATGACATACATGCATATGTATAGTATTTATGATTATGACGCATATTAATCACATAAAGAGAATAAGATTAAGGTATCACCATAAATTTTCTTTTTCGTTGTAGTAATTAATGAAGTATTGATGTTTTAATTCTTGTATAGAAGTTATAAGTGATAGGCGTCATTGTAAAAAAGAGAGTAAAAATACAAACCAGTTAGTTGTTGAAGAGGAACAATCAAATGATTATCTAGTTTTTCCCAATGTTCTTACCAGTAGACTATTGGTATTATTATGTCGACTAGTTATTTTAGAAATTTTTAATTTAGAGTGATTTATTTTACAGTTGATCAATTACATCTGTTTTGAAGCAATCAACTGCATCCTACCAGTTAACTACCTGCTCTTTATTTTTCACAAACTTTTATAAGCTCAGAAATATTTTTTTTCCATGTGATATTCTTTCACCGAATAATAGTAGCTTTGAATTAGATTTTGGCACATATATTCAAAACTTGCGACCACTAATTTTTGCTGAAATAACATCTAAGTTGTGTTTACAATTTTTCAAGAATTACGGCCATCGATTTTAATTTTTTTCAATGCTTTGTCCAAATTTTTGACTTTCTATTTTGGCATCGTTCTCTATTATACTTTTCGTCTGTTCTACTACATCTTCCCTCATTAATGTTTGACATTAAATGCAAAGTTCTTTTCCCTCATTACAAAGAAAGTTCATTTCTTTTCTTTGAAATTAAATTATTATGGTGTCCAAGTGGTTAGTAGATTAAAGTAATGGAGAATATTTTGAGAACCATGTCTGAAAATAATGTAAAGCGATCAAGGTATTTGTGTTAAGGGTTTATACCATGCTAAATTGAATCTAGTATCTAGGATGTGAATTATGTTGAGATTGAAACTTCATGTGTGAATAATAGTTGAAAAATGAGATTTCAGAAAAAGCCATAGATTGTGAATATGAATAACCTCAAGGCAATAAGGATATACTAAGATCTGAAAAAAAATTGTACTAGCATCATGGTAGAAAGAAGATACAAGTGAAATATTTTTTGTTGTTTGGTATGTCAGCAAGTAAAAAATTGAATATATTATTTTAGGAGAGTTATTCAGGAACCTTTATAATCTTAGTTAGATTATATTATTGCTGATAGTAAATGTAAATGATGTATTTACGCATTAGAAGTTATGATTCATGTATTTTTATATAATTTTGGTGAAAGTTGAGACGAATTATTTGTCCTTAGTTGAACTTGTCCATATTAGTAATAATTAGGCCAATATACAAATGGCACAATTTGAGATTTTACATGAATATCTTAGGTCTTCTAATAAGTGAATGAGTTGAGTAAAGTTAAGTTTTAGTAATCTAATTTGGAATAACATATAATAGATAGAATATGACTAACTTAAATTGATGAAGCTAGTTTGGAGAGCATACTTCAAGCATATGTCTTCGAGTTTGGTGAAAGATCTCTTAGCAGAATTCGCTTATAATAAAGTGATATTGGATGACTTAAAACCTTATGTAAGAAATGTTACTAATTTTTTGTTAAATGATCTATTGGGGTTAGACTTATTGTAAGATGTCGTTGATAAAGTGAAATTGATTATAAAAAGAATACAAGCAACTTAATACATGCCAAAAGTCTATAAGAACCATGAAAGTTAAGCACTAGAAATTATCAGCTGGTGACCAAATATTTTTGAACAACTCACCCATGAAAGAGGTAATGAGGTTTAGAAAGAAGGAAAAAGTTAAGTTTTAATATATAGGCTCTTTTGAAATCTTAAACAAAGTAGGTATAATAGTATATCGCTTAGTCTTGCCATCAGAATTAAATGATATTGATACAGTGTTTCTTACATTAATGCTAAGGAAGTACCTATCAGATTCTTCTCATGTTATCGAATTTCAAAAAATTCAATTGGACAAGAATTTGACTTAATTATGAAAAAAAAATCGATGTATATTGTTGATCGACAAGTGAAGAACTTATGATTGAAGAAAATTCCTATGGTTAAGGTTATATGGAAAAATCACTCAAGTGAAGAAACTTCTTAGAAAGTAAAGATGATATACAAAATAGATATCCCTAATAGCTTAAATAGTGAGATTAATAACTATAATTTATGCTTTAACTTCATTCCCTATTTGTGATAGAATTGTTTGAAATTTGAAGACCGAATTTCTTAAGGGAGAAAGAATGTAACACCCCTAAGATTTAGTAATTTTCATTTATGTATGGATTATTAAAATAAATAAAGGAGTATGGATGTAATTGAAAGATTTTAAGGATGAAAATGAAAACTTATTAATATTTTTTGGGTTAAATTATAATTTTCTAAAAGTTTAGGGTTCAAAATGTAAATAATAAAATTTGCAAGGAATTTCGTCTAACAATTAGGAATTACTAATTAGTCCTTCCATCAATTAAAAAAAAATAAAAAAAAACCATTCTTCTCGTAACTGATGAAATAAATAATGAATAGTAATTTTCTCTCTCCTTACTTTTTCTCTCTAGATCTAGAGTACTTTTGAGTTTCTGATATCAAAACTATGAGTACCATTAGATTTAGGATAAAGAGTACTACGATATTGGCCGAACAATTTTTCAAATCGATCGCAGAATCATCACAAATTAGAAGTAGAAAATTTTAGAAAAAGGTAAGTTCTGAAACTCTTATTTAGAGACCTCAAATTAAAAATTTGACACCCTAGATAGATTCAAGACATAGATTAACTAAAGGATATGAAATTTTACAATCATTTAACAACTTTTGATATCATAAACAGTAACTCTGACCGGTGTGAATAATGATTCCAGTAGGCATAAACTATAACTCCAGCTGACATGAATAGTGATTTCAATCGATTTGAATAGTATTTTCGGCCATGAACAATGACCATCGGTTAACCGGCGTTGACCTAGTTTCCGAAGTTATTTTTTAAGTTTTTGAACCCTCCGGACTCGATTTTGAGGTCTGTTTGGTCAAATTTTGATTGGAAAAGTGTATTTTAATGCTGTCGAACCTGGAGCCTTACCCTGTGAATAGATAATTCTTTCTATAACTTACCCTATGCTCTTTTTGAACTTTAAATGTATAATTGGTTCTGTTTATAAGTTATTTATACTTTTATATATCTCTGAAATGGATTAAATTACCTGATTTATTAACTATATAGCATATAGTTCAAGAAAATTATAGTTTTGAAAATAGATTTTTGAACTTATTAAATATGTGATTCTAAATGTATTTCTCATCATATGGTAAAAAAAATATTTTGTGCATATGACATTGATATATAAAGCTATAAAGTTGCCTTAAAAAAAGGCATGAATATGTGATAACTCTGATTGAGAAGTTTTTGATAGAGAAATTGTACTGAGGCTGAAAATTTTGAATTATATTGAAACATTTGTTTTGAACGATATTGCATTTGTGTAAATAATGATTTCTGTGGAAAAATCCTATTGGAAATATTGTTTGCTAACAGCAGGTGATGTTAACATTGGTTGACCTTGACTCCTCAGCTAGTAGGGGTGATGCTAACCTCGTGTGACAGCCGACACACGGGATATGATATGTGAAGGGTCCCTCCTTTGCTGATATGTGATTTACCCTCCTTTGCTATGTACTTGAGAAATGCCCATATTAGAGTCCCTTTGCGTGTCCTCTTGAATGGTGGTAGGGCAAATCTTAACTGAGATGTGGAGTTTAGGCAAATCTTACACCACCAAAGTACGGAATGGCTTGAACTCTAATATAGTAGTTCTGATATAAGATCCTTCTAATGTTTTCATGTAAAATTTTTTTATGCATAATAACATTTTTTTTAATTATCATACAGTACAGTATATGGTTTTTGATATCTGAATATTTTTTGTTTTGAGAATATTTGAAATGTGGGTTCCATATAGATGTACTTCCGAACTGTATTTTATATGTGACAAATTTTAAAATATGACTACATTCATATGTTGACCTAAGAGGTCATAGGAGGTATTATTTGCTCATTAAGTTGTCAAATTCACTACACGATAATTTTACATTTTTCATATAAGAATACAGAGTTTGGTCATTTCCATTTAGATAGATTATCAGCTAAACAACATATTCTCTAGTGAGCCTATTTTGTTTTCAAGGCTCATAGAGCTTTATTTATATTGCACTTGTACTCTAGAGTATACTCTGAACGCCATAGGTAGGATCCTTATTTCTGTTGTTATTCTAATATTTATAAACTTAATTTGTATATTGCGTTTACATAAGAAAACTTATATATATCTGTTTCTATATTAAAGGCTTGTATTATACCTATTATAGTAAAAATATGTCCGTAAAGTATGTGTTTCACGTGCCCTTAAAAGTAAGGGCGTGACATCGTGAAAACGAAATTCAAGAAAGAGATAGATGGTTATGATTCTATGATTAAAGAAAATGATGCTCCAACACAGGTTACATTCTCAACATAATGTTACTGGTGTTTTCCCCCCTTAAGTTTTGACTTTCCCACTCTCAATATTATGTATAATTGTAGAACTTCACTGATTAAATGGGTAGAAAAAGCACGTTTCATCTTCTAAACTAGGGATCTTCCAAGACACTTGACAAAGTTGTAGAACTAGATGTTAAAACCGTATAAATGAGTCCCACTTATTAAAATGGATATTATGATTTACTATTACTAAAAATTCAAGTTTTGTAGAACAAAGAAAGAAGGTTTTGATAATAAAAACTACAAGTCATGACATTATGAGCAAAATAATCAAGGTATGTTTGCTCACAATTTCATTTCTGTTGAAGAATTTACTTTAAAAAAAAAACACACACACACACACACATTACTTTTATAGTTTATATTGTAGTGAGAAAATTTGTATAAGCTAAATTGATGTTGTACAAACTAGCTTGCCTCAAAGGCAAAGGTATAATTTATAAATGAAAAAAAAGCTTCATTTGCAATAAATGCCTCTCTATATCTTATGAGTAAGTGATTTTACATTGATACACATTTTTTGGTGTTGGATTAATATGAGGCCTCTTCTGTAGGATGCACAATCACAGTGTACATGTATGATGGGGATGTTGATGGCTAGATATCTATTGTTGAGTATGGCCAAGAATATGACAAGGAAAACATAAATATACATTAGTCTTAACCAAAGTCGCAAACTTAATTCTTCTAATAAATTCTTATAGCTAGTGATAGAAGTTATGGTGGATTTTCATTTTGTTAGGAATAACTAATTTTGTTTGTAAATAGTTGCTTTTCTTTTTATGAAATGTAACTAGTCACACTACTTTAAATATTTGTATTTAAACTAATTGTAGTTGAATGTAAGTTTAAATAAAAATATTTATTCTTTCTATTATGATTTTAGCAAGATAACTAATTTTTCAATTACATGTTTTTTGGTTTGTTGATTATTTTGTTAGCAACAATTAATATCTATAAATTTTAATAGTAAAGAAATTCATATAAAAAAATTGCACATCAGAATTTCAATGGCGATTGCCATGCCAAATAATATAATTTGAAGTTTTAGTGATGATTAAAGTTGCCACTAAAAGTCTACTTTCTGTGGCAACCATGCAAAGTCACCACCAAAAGTGGATTCAATAGCTACTTTTAGTCGCTACTGAAAGTAAATTTTAGTAATGGCTTCCAGAGTTTCGGTGGTGACTTTTATGGTCTTTAATGACAAATGTAGTCGCCACTAAAGTGGACTTTTAGTGGTGACTACGAAAGTCGCCACAAAAAACATTCAGTGACGCGTTTATCAACAACAACGTGGTTACGACTAAAAATCTCCATTAAAAGACTTTAGCGGTGACTTTTAGACTTTCAGTGGCGACTTTAGTCGACACTGAAAGCCTATTTTCTTATAATGGAAGTGTTGTTGATAAATCCCAAGCTTAAAAGGAAACCTTTGGAGAAGTAGTTAATTTTTATGAAGTACTTGATTTAGGTTAAATAGGGAATTAGTTTACATGTGCAATGGTAGAAGTGGTTTAGCAAATGTCAGAAATAGACTTTTAGGGTCTTTTGATCATGTGCCTTTGTTGGCGATTTATTTTGGAAGGGTGCCAACATCCTTGCATGGTTCAAAAAACCAAACCTTTTAGGTTTAAACAAATGTGGGCCCTACATTATGGTTGTACAATTCTTTAAGTATGTCATTAAGGATATGACCCTAATGATAGACCAAACCAAGGTGAAAGCTTTTAAAGAATAAGAGCCACCAACTAAGTTTTTCGATTTAAGATATTGTCTTGAGTTGGTGAATTATTATAGGCAGTTTATCCAGGATTATTCCTCTATAGCTACACCTCTCACCAATCTTCTGAGGAAAGATCATGTGTAAAAATAGAGTGAGAGGTGTCAATAAGCCTTTGAAGAGTTAAAGACAGTGACAATAAAGGAACTAGTGTTAGCTCTCCTAAACCACTCAAAACTCTTTGAAGTACATATAGATGCCTTTAACTTTGCCATTAAATGGATCTTAATGCAAAATGGGCATCATATAGCTTATGAAAGTTACAAGTTGAATTATGTGAAGTGGCATTATATGGTTCAAGAAAAGGAGATGACAGCTGTGATGCATTGTTTAAGGACCTGACGACATTACCTAATAATGTCACACTTTGTCATCAATATAGATAATATGGCTACTAGTTACTTTCAGATCAAAAGAAGTTTACACCAAAGAAAGAAAAGTTACAAGACTTCTTAACTGAGTTTAACTACATGATAGAGTACAAGCCAAGGAATGCTAATGTGGTAGAAGATGCACTAAGTCAAAAAGCTGAACTAGGTGCTATATCTCAAGTCTAAGGGAACATCATGGAGTTTATAAAGGAAGGATTGAGTCATGATCCTTTGGCAAAACAGTTAAATGAGCTAGTAAGAAAAGACAAAACCAATAGATTTTGGTTGAAGGATGGCATTCTCTATACAAAGGGTAGAAGACTTTGTATTCTTAAGTGAATTCCATGACACTAAGGGGATTGGTCATCTCGGGTAAAGGAGGACATTAGCATTGTTCGACTCAACCTATTATTGGCCATAGATGCAACATAAAGTGGAGAGCTATGTGAAGACTTGTCTTGTATGCCAACAAGACAAGGTGGAGAACAAAGCTATAACTAGATTATTGGAGCCATTACCTACATTGAGGCATCCATTGCCTAAATCCGAGGGATTTGGTTTTATCATGGTGGTAGTTGATAGATTTTTGAAGTATGATACTTTCATACCCGCCCTTACCAATTGCACAGTCGAGGAAGTTGCCCTCTTATTCTTCAAGAATATGATTAAGTATTGGAGATTTCCTAAGACCATCATCAGTGATAGGGATCCCTACTTCACTGGTTGCCTATGGACCGAATTGTTTAAGCTCTTAGGTTTTGAGCTACACTTTTCCACAAGCTTTCATCCATAAACCGGTTGGTAAACTGAAAAGGTGAATGCCTTACTGGAATGCTACTTAAGATATATCGTGAGTGCCAATCATAAGGACTAGGCGAAGCTCTTGGATATGGTACAATTTTTCTATAACCTTCAGAAGAGCGAGTTCATAAGGAAAAGTCCTTTTGAAGTGGTGACAAGTCAAAAATTGCTCACACCACACACTCTTTCAAATTCTTTCCAGGGGAAAACCCCAAAAGTGTACCATATGGTGAAGTCTTAGCAAGAGTAAGTTGATGTTGCTCCTTTATTCGTCAACAAAGCAGCCAAGAGGATGAAAAAGTGGGCAACTCAAGAGGCATGCTATGAAATATCAAGTGGGAGACTTGGTCATGGTAAAACTTATTCCATAGCAGTTTAAGGCCTTTAGAAAGGTACAAAAAGGCTTGATTTGCAAGCACAAAGGTTCATTCAAGGTTGTTGGGTGAGTAGGAAAGGTTTCCTATGAGCTTAACATTTCTCATAACATAAAGATACACTCATTCTTCCATGTCAACATACTCAAAACCTATCACGAAGACAAGGAAAATCAAGAAAGAAAAGACTCAAGGTGAGTACCTCCAATTGTTATAAAGTCTTTTGATAAAGAGATAGAGGAAGTCCTAACTAATAGAGTCATGAGAAAGAGAGGGGTACCACCAACTACTCAATACCTCATCAAATGGAAGCCATTGCCAGAGAACAAAGCAAGTTGAAGATAGAAGAAGATATTTAGCAATTCTAAGACTACCTAAAGCACTTTTATGAGATAAGAGCAACGAGGACATTTTTCCTATAGATAGGAGAGTGTCATATCCTGCCATGTTAGCACCATACAGACACGACGTGGACACAATGTGACACCAAGTAAGCAACTTGTCATGTAGACTATTTAGAGAGTTCTAGATTACTCTTGATCTTTTTAAGCAATTTTTATATATTCTTGTAGTCTCTTAAATATTGTAAAATTCTCTAAAATAATGTAGAAACATCATATAAATATAGTAGGTTAGAATTCTCTAGATGTGAAATATATACTATTAGATCAAATTGATCATAACTATTCATTAGAGGGAAAGTAGTCTATATAAACCCACCACCCCTTATTTGTAAACCATTCAAAAAGTGTTCATCAATACAAGTTTTTTAATATTCTCCAAATTCTCTTATTTACTTCTTTACTCTTTTTAGTCACTTTACTTCTTAAAAAAATGTGTTAAAGAATGTTTATTTAGTTATGCATCAAGAGAAAATGTCTTAATTAAGTGTTACATGGTGTCTGCTAAAAAAAAGAGTATACATGTGACAACTAGCTAAGAATATTGACGGTGCTAACCAGGTGTTGTTACTGTAAGTCCAAACTACAAGAGATGGTGTTTTATTTGCAAGGAACATGGGTTGCATCACATGTGGCTGGAGAGTGATACCCTACTATTAGTTAATGACATTAATGGCTCCAAGGAGATATTTTGGATTGCTTAAATCAAAAGTCTTTTTGTCTTCTTTTAGCTCTTTTAAAATTTTTTAGATTTCTAGATCTAAAAATAAAATGAGTCATAAAATTGCTCAATTTACTAGTGTCTCTGGTATTGAAAGTTAGAAGGACCATTAGGGCTTGTTTGGAGAACATGATATGATAGGATAGAATAGGATAAGATAGTAGATAGGATAACAGCAGGATAAGATATGAGCCTAATAACTCCTATCATATTCTATGTTTGATGTGTAACAGAATAGGCATTATGCTATCCTATCCTGTATTTGGAGTAAATCAGATAATAGTAGGATATGATATAAATGGTATAAAATGACAAAATTACCCTTATAATAAAATTACTTATTTAAAATCAATTTTAATACAATTTTTTGATTACTTTATATATTGGTATAAATTTTAAAATAAAAATAAAAATATATAATTAATAAAATAATATCCATATCATTAATAAAAATTTATTTGTCTTTATTTTTCATTCATTCTTCTACTCAATTGTCAAGGAACTTTCTTTTCTTTTTCTTTTTTTTTTCTTTTTTAAAATTATATGAATATAGGCTACTTATATGCTTATCTAACTATCAACATTTAATTAGCATCAATTATTTATAAACAAGATACCCTTAAAAAAGTATGAAGAATAAAAAGGGCATCTATTTCAGCAATGACTAAAAACTGTATGATTGAATTCAACTATACATTAAAACATATGCCTAGGTAGTTTTATAATCCAAAACTAAGCACATATTCTATTCTTGTGCAAACATTTAATTAGCATCCTTGAAAATGAAATATTTAATGCTATCTATAACCACAACCACAAAAATCCTTGAAAGTGACTTTGGTTTTATCATGCCATCCACATCACGATCTCCCACCTTTTTGGGATCAACAAGAACAGAAACCACCATGGAAGACATTGATTTATTACTATGAAAGTTGTCATTTGGCAAATTTCTTTCCACATGTTCTTTAGTTATGTTGAGACTGGATCTAGCATGAGAATCTGGAAGCCGATAGAGAATTCTTCTATTCCTACTCTTGTTGACACGAGTATCATTCTGACGGTTATGTGCAGAAACATTGGCAACCGATGATGCTGGAACTATATCTCCTGGAGTTGAGGCATCAAACTGGAAAACTTCCATGCATATGCCAGAACTTAACATTGGTCCTGCATCAGAGAAATGGAATGTGAGAAATTTGGGTACCAAAATAAGCACACAGGTCACAAAATGGAAGATAACAAGCAATCACGATGTCCACTGGCAACTTAAAGAAGTAACCTACTTGTGAGGCACTAAGAGCATAAAGAAAAGAGTAAACACCAAAAGGACCAATCTTATGCCAGTTTGTAGATAGGCAATGGCGATTTATATTTAACAAAAATTTCCAAAACATGATTGTCCCTCTATATTAATTCACATACAATTTTATACCACATAAGTGTTAAGACAATATGGTTAGTGACTATTAATGATGTAACAAAATGATAGTATTGTACTCACATCTGGACAACATTCCTTTGTTTCTTTTCTTGACCAAGTAACCAAACGTTGTTGATTATTATAATTGCGGATGAATCTATACGTACTTGTAACCGTGCAATATAACAAACCAAGGCCCTGCAATACACACCAAATCAGTATTTTATGGGGATGAGAAGGAACTGCCAATTAATTCCAAATAATGTCTGAAATCTACTCTTTTTCAATCTAGCCAAAAATCAAGGCATCTTTAATACATAATATAAAGGGCTAAATTGTTTCTTCACGTATTACAGAGAAGGAGTGGAGTAAGGTTCCAGAAATGAGAAAAAAGTGAGGGAAAAAATATACAAGATACAAAAACGAACCTAAGATAGAAGTTAAAGATTGTTCTATCACTATTGATCACAAGTTCTTCTCAATCCAAAGATACCATTTAACTCAAGATATTAAGAGCATAGATGGAAGTTACTAAAAAAGGTTGTGATTCATTTTACAACTTTTTTCATAACAAATAAAAGAGAAATGAGACTTTAGAGTCCTAGATGATGGTCCTGGACACCATCCTTTCGTCATTCAGCCAATGACATCGTGGCCCATAATAGTTACATTCAAGAAGATTAGAGAAGGAAAATTTCATATGAACACAAGGGCAGGCAATCAGCCAATGACATCGTGACCCAAGATATCATAGCAAAGAGGGAAAGATATCAAGCAGGCATGGGAATCAAGAAAGCACATCCAAATTTCTGAAGCCATTGCAAATCACAACACAATACCAATTACAAGAAAATATGTAAACCAAGTAGAGAGGAAATCAAGCAAGCATGGGTTCTCGGGAGAAGGAAACATATATAGGAAAATCGATGGAGAGCACATCCAAATTTATGAACCATTACAAATCACAGGCAAATCGATGGAGAGTATAATGCAAATCAGTGGCACATATGTAAACTAAGCAAAAAGTGAAACAAGCAGGCATGGGTTTACATAGTGAACAATCGATACTTACCTGGGGATGACAAAGGAGAAGGGAGGAGGAGCGTTCTCGGGATGAAGAAGGAAAGCGTTCTCGACAGCGAGGATGAGGCGCGTTCTAGGCGATTTCGAGTTCTCGGATTCAAGAGAATGAGATTATTTTCTAGGCAATTTCCAGTTCTTTGGGTGGGGGAAGAGCTCGAGGGTGAAGAGAAGTGAGCATCTTCTGGGTGATTTTGGTTTCTCAGGGTGAGGAAGGAGCTCGCGGGTGAAAAGGATGGAGAGATGAGAAACGATATGGGATATGTGATTTTTAGGAGGATGACACAAGAGAGTGCTATCCAGCCTCTAACCTAAAGAAATCCACATGATACACTTTTGCACTAGGGAGGCGGAATAGGATAGGAAACTCATTTTATTATCCTATTGAGCCACCAAACAAAGAATAACAATGAGATATGATAAGATATCCTATCCTATAACCATCATCGTACGCTACAAACATGCCCTTAATTTCTTAATAATATGTCCACTTTTCCATTAAAAAAAAATTATTCACGGGCCCCCGCGTCACGTTCCCATCAGCCAACCGTTATTAACTGTCAAAACACTCGCACTCACACTCCAACTCCCGAGATATTCCACACTCTTGCCCACCGAAAGATGCTTCCCGATATTCTTTTTGATTCCTTCCTTTGCCCTCGCTCTCTCTCTCTCTTCGTGTTTCCAAATGGAATGTCCCAAAGTGATTGATTTTTCGATGCTTTCTCTTCTTGCACTCTTTCGCTTTCTGGGTTCGCTGCTTTTGCTGAATCTGCTCGTTGCTGATGTTCACTGCCGGATTCCGACGACCCTTGAAGGCCCCTTTGAGCCCGTCACTGTTCCTTTCGATCCTAGTTTGCGCGGCATCGCCATCGATTTGCCTGACACCGACCCCCGCGTCCACCGTCGAGTACGGGGTTTCGAGCCTGAGCAGATTTCAGTGTCTCTCTCGGCAACCCATGATTCAGTTTGGGTCTCGTGGATTTCAGGTTTCTTCAGTTTTTTTATATATTGCTCTAGATATATTTCATTGGGTGTGATAGAATTAACTTTATAAAGTGAGAGCATAAACTAATTTTAAGTTTTCTTAGGATCGTAATTCGTCGACGTTGTTGTGAGATATTTTCATTTGTCCCATTGACTTGTTACTCCGAAAAAGCCATCGCTTGAAAGATTTGGCTCCTCTAAGGTCTACGTTGCACTTTAGAGAGTGAAATGCAAGTGGGTTATTATTGATGAGAGAATGAATGGATTTGGTACCAAATCTGTAAGTTGCTGGTCCTACTTTATGAAAATTTAAAGTTTCTTTTGTCATCAATAATGGTCTACTCTGGGGAATGGGACGGCTCCTTGTAAGCCTCAAGTCAACAGCTAGCAACTGATTTTTTGAATTTTTTGGAGTCACTTCCCCTTCAAGTTTTTTACATTATGTTACACGTCCACCCATATCTACTACTTCTAGGTAACTTCATTCTGATTTTATTCTTTCATGCGATGTTGAGGTCAAAATGATCTAACCATCATTATATTTTTGTGGAGCTTGATTATGTGAGGAAGTGAATTTTCTGATAAATTCTTGATTTGAGAATCAAAATAATGTACAAATCTGATGGCTTCATAGTGGATTTATTTGAAATAAATTTTTTTAAAGCACTGTAATATTCATGTTTTTCTGTTGATCAAGAATGCTGAATGTTATGGATGATATCAGGGGAATTTCAAATCGGTTACAATATCAAGCCATTAGACCCTAAAACTGTATTGAGTGTTGTTTATTATGGAAGGTCAAGATATGCATTAGTACATGAAGCTAGAGGCCAGTCTCTCATCTACAATCAGCTTTATCCTTTCGAAGGAGTTCAGAACTATACTTCTGGAATCATCCATCACGTCCAACTTACAGGTGAACTTGTAAAGTTAGAATTGAATGAAAATAATGGACACATCACTGTATCTATATTTCTGTTGAGTCTTCTTTATTTGGTCATTGATTTTTTAAAAAGAAACATTTCTCTTTTTTGTTAGTTAATAATAATCAGATTCTCCAATTGCTTGGTCTCCCTTATGTTTCAGAGAATATAAAGATCAGGGTATTTTTTAATTAAACCAAATGAATACATTTTATACTTCTGGAGAAAAAGATAAAGGTTTAAGAGAAATTTGAAGAGATGTTCTTAGGTTTTCTTTGTTTTTTGGTTGACCTCAATACTGGCTTGGCTCAGGAGTAAATAAACCATAATGAGGATCTTTCCTCTGCATTAAATCAATATCTCATTTCCATCATGTGTCAATCAGAGGAAACTATGTCATATTATGGTAATTTTATCTACACATTAAAGTTAATAGGGTTTTTAAAATAATAATGGTCATTCTTGAACAGTGATGGAAAGTTTAGCCTAGCAGTATGGAGACAGTAATTTTTTTGAACGCTTGTCTTTTGTTGCCATTTTTTCCACTAAAAGTAACATGTTACAGTTTATTGAAACAAGTTTCCACTCTATATAGGGTTGGAACCAAGCACATTGTACTATTATAAATGTGGGGACCCCTCATTACATGCCATGAGTGATATCTACTATTTCAAGACCATGCCAGTTTCTGGCCCACAGAGTTACCCAGGCAGAGTTGCAGTAGTAGGAGATCTTGGTCTTACATATAATACAACTACAACCATCAGTCACCTGATTAGGAACAAACCTGATCTTGTTCTTTTGATTGGTGATGTAACTTATGCAAATCTGTACCTAACAAATGGAACTGGCTCTGACTGCTATACTTGCTCATTTCCACAAACTCCCATACATGAGACCTACCAGCCTAGATGGGATTATTGGGGAAGGTACAAGGAAAAATCATACAAATTTTGGGCAATCCTTTAAGGCTGATGGAAATGCTTTGCTTAACTTATTTTAATGCTACAATAACTGAATTTTTCCAGGTTTATGCAGAATTTAGTTTCCAAAGTTCCAATGATGGTGGTAGAAGGAAATCATGAAATAGAAGAACAGGCATTAAACAGAACATTTGTGGCTTACAGTTCTAGGTTTGCTTTCCCCTCTGAAGAAAGTGGATCTTCATCCACATTTTACTACTCATTTAATGCTGGGGGAATCCATTTTATTATGCTTGGGGCTTACATTGATTATGATAAAACAGGTATTTCACCCTTTTCCATTCTCCCTTTTCTACTTTTTCACTGTATAATTAACTGTCTTTCATGGGATTTTTCTTTTGTTATTAGTAGACCACCTTTTGAAGCCTCAATCAAAAGATAGGTGTGTAAAAAACAGATGTAAAGGAGGATTGTAATTAGAAGTTTTGGAGGTGTGGTTAAACAAGATGGTTAACTAAGAAGACTTATTTCGAGTTTACTGCAAGCTGAGTTTAGAAGTGTTGGCCATTGCCAATGAGCTAGTAGCTCAAATGCACCACCCTCAATATTTAAGATTGAGGTGAGCTTGATGTATTTGGGTTCAATCGCTATCCTTTCCCCTTTCTCCACTCATCACCTTTCAGGTCATGGACATCCTATGAAACCCAAAAAAGAAAAAGAAAAAAAAAGAACATTGACCATCAATCAATTTCATAAGTTAATAGTGTCTTAACATGCAGGGGTATAGAGAAGGATAACTTATGAATTTTGAATATGCTTAAAATTCATTGTGATCAAGATTTTCTTTGAATTGAATTACAGATGTTATTCTGTTTTACGAATAGATGCATAAACTTATCCAAGTTGAGTTGATATTTTTATACTCCTTGTAACCTGAGAAGAATTAACTGTGGTTATCCCTTGCCAGCTGAACAGTATAAGTGGTTGCAAAGAGACCTGGATAGTCTTGATAGGTCCTTAACTCCCTGGCTTGTAGCAACTTGGCATCCTCCATGGTATAGTTCTTACAAGGCCCATTACAGGGAAGCAGAGTGTATGAGGGTGGAGATGGAAGAACTGCTATACTCATATGGTGTGGATATAGTATTTAATGGACATGTAAGGAATCTTGATCCTTTAAAATGATAGAATACATTTAGTTCTGTTCTCTTGCATCCATTACAAGAGATGTGATGAAAGAAAAATGTTTCTTATAAATGGAACAGGGGCATTTTCATTTCAGGACTTTTTGTAGACTTTATGTGCATCAAAGATAACTTATGTTTATATGCGTATGTAATTGAAAGCTTCAGCTGGTTGTGCATAGCAGAATATAGTAACTTAATGAAATAAATATATTGTGGTGATTAAATGGTCATTTTTCTAAAGCAAATTGGAGCACTCAATTTCTCTTTTTTCACCAAATGATTTAGAACATATGTATTGAAGATTATTGGTTGGCCGAACTTAACAAAAAAAATTCCTTTGTTGCTGGAACACTAGACTATAGAATCTCTCGCGAAATTTTCTCACTCACTCTAATTTTACAGTCATTCTTTAAGAAGCTTCACTAAGTGAGTGACACCTTACTCTTACTTTCACTCTCTGCCTTTCTTTGGCACAAAATAGATGCAGTTAGGTGGTTTTGCTCCACCACCTTTAATATATTGTTACTTGGCCTTAGTTATAGATTTGTGCTTAAGTCCACTGCCTTTGCTGCATTAATTCTGAGCATTCGAGAATCCTCTAGGCTGCTAGAGCTCTAGGGTTCCGTTTATAATCCACTTTGCTTCTCCAAAGTCAGTGGTTAAAGCTTCAATTGCTGGTTTTTGATTCTCCTCCTCAACACTGGATCTCCTTTCTATTCAGAGTCGCTTTTGAAAATTTTCAAATTTACTATTGTTCAATCATTTTGTGAATATCAGCAACTTGCTCATCGGTCTTGACTTGCTTCATTTGTACTTTTCCTTTTAATACTTTCTCTCTTAGAAATTTTTGGTGTACCTCCTTGTGCTTGTTTCTTGCAAAGAATACTGAATTCTCTGCTAATCGCATTGCTGACTGGTTTTTATAGTGTAGTGGGACCACACCATTTATTGGTTGATGGAGTTTTCTCATGAGTTGCATCAAATATGTGCATTTTTGGGCCACCATTGCTGCTGCTTTATATTATGCTTCTGTCATTGATAAGGCTACTGTTGATTGCCTCTCACTGCACCAAGATGTTCAACCAGATCCAAGAGTGATATATATACCAAGAAGATCAACTTCAATAAAGAATGAGTTGGTTGGTATTGCTGTATCAAAAAGATCATGATACAAGAAATTGATCTTGAATCATGATACAAGAAAATCAACTTCTTAGTATATGTTCACTCTTGGATCTGGGACAATATCTTGGTGCAATGAGAGGCAACCAACTGTGTCACTGTCAACAACAAAAGCTAGAGAAATAGCTATGGTGGCACAAGATTAATGAGGTTGATGCAATTCTTGAGAAATCTACATCAACCAATTAAAGATGCAGTTCCACTGCACTGCAATAACCAGTTGGCAATTCAATTGGCAGAAAAACCAATATACTTTGCAAGAACCAAGCATGTGGAGGTACACTATCGCTTTCCAAGATAAAAAGCATTGCTTGGAGAAATACTGATAAAGCAAGTCCAGATATATCCTCCGTGCAAAAGAAATGCAGAAAGAGTGAGGTCTCATTACCTTGGTGAAGTTTTCAAACTGTGAGTGAGTTTACAAATAGTGCAAGCGAGAAAATTTTAGAGCGAGCTTCCATAAAGTAGTGTTCCAACAAGAAAGAATTTTTTTTTTTTTTTGTTAAGTGAGGCCTACCAATACTCTTCAAATTTGTCTTGATCATTTAAAAATGATTGAATCCATTTAGGTTTGTTCTCTTGCATCCATAACCATAGATAAAGGGAAAGAAAAAATGTTTCTTACTAATAGAATGGAAGCTATTCCACACATGGAAACTTTGTCTTATATGTAAATGATTTTGTTCTTTTATTTTCTTTCCTACCTAAGCCTTGAGTCTTTACTCATTTGTTTGGTACTTAAAATTGATGACCAGATACATGCTTATGAGAGGTCAAATCGGGTTTATAATTACAGTTTAGATCCATGTGGTCCTCTGTATATTACCGTCGGGGATGGAGGTAATCGGGAGAAGATGGCAATTGAATTTGCAGACGAACCTGGTAATTGTCCTAACCCATCAAGTACTCCTGATCCTTATATGGGAGGCTTCTGTGCAACAAACTTCTCATTTGGCCCAGCAGTGGGTAAGTTTTGTTGGGATCGGCAGCCAGATTTTAGTGCTTTCAGAGAGAGTAGCTTTGGCCATGGGATTCTAGAGGTACCACTCTCTTCATTCCCACCTCCCTCTCCCATTCCTTTATGTTCAAATACAGCTAAAGCTTGCTGGTACAAGTTTTATATTCAATAAATTAGAATAAAAATTATACCTGAGTACACACATCTGATGGCCAGTGAAGCATTAGAAGCTCAGCTATACCATGTCAGTTTTTATGCTATGAATTATTGCTTAATGAATTTTACATTTAGAACCCTGTACTTTTAACATTAAATAACCTAGGTCTCAAAGTATAATACTTTGCACGCAAGTATTTAAGTTGGTTAGATCAAAACCAAGCAAGACATTTTTCTTGATGTGAATCTCTGATATGAATCTTACCAAAAATAGTGAGACCCAGAATCAATATGAGATTTAATTGAAAGGATCGTATTCTAATTCATATAACAAAATAAATAAAAAGAAAAGTGACATTGACCTATTATCTATAAAGAGATCAGAATCAAAGGTATAAAAAATATTGTAGACGTCACACTCAAAAAAGAGGAAGAAGATTGTGAGTGATAAGTCTTGTTTGAACGCCACAAGAAAATCTTAATAAATTCAGAAAAAAATTTTAAAAGAACCAAAGAAAAAACACTCTCAATATTATTAATGATAATCTGTATTATTCAAGAGCATACATGCCTATTTATAGGCCAATAACCTAAACTAATAAGAAAAACTACATAGGAAACTCCTATAGGACAAGAAAAGTTAAAAATAAGAAACTCTTTTAGAAACTATCAAATAAAAAACTCCTACAAGATAAGAAAAATTAAAAATAGGAAACTCTTCTAAGAACTATCAAATAAAAAAAAATTTAGTCAAATAAACAAAACACTAGAAGTAAATAAATCAGAAAAAAAACATAACTTAAATTGGGCAATTAAATAGATCCCTTATTTTTTGCATATATTCAGTCTTTGACTTTCAATCTCTTTATAGATAATAGGTTAATGTCATTTTTCTTTTTATTTATTTTGTTATAAATCTAATTTAGAACCCGATCTTTTCAATTGGATTTCATATTGATTTCGGATTTCACTACTTTTGGTGAGATTCATATCATAATTTACATCATTTCTAGAAGAAATTGGACAAAATGAGTTTAGGTTCCCAGAGAGTAGTAGCATTGGGATTTAGAAGTCTACTTACAAAATGTTAAAGACGATCTCAAGTCAAAAGCTTAATTTATTAAAGTGAAAACTCATAAATAATTTTTATTATAATATTTCAACACGCTCTCTCGTATAAAATTTCTTCGAACTTGAAGTATGTACAAATCATAAATCCACTCCATCATACCTTGGTTAAAAAGGATCAGAAACAATGTCAAAAACCACTTCAACCACAAAACTTAAGCTATTAAGTAAAAGTTAGTAAATAGCTTTATTATAATCTTTAACCACAATCTATTTTCAAAATTTGAATCTGCACACTGCAGTGTATGCAACAACCAATTGATTGTAGAAAGTATATGAATTCTTGTTAATCTCTGACAAAGCCATTCAATATGTAATATTCAGGTGAAAAATGAGACATGGGCTTTGTGGACATGGTACCGAAATCAGGACTCTTACAACGAAGTGGGGGATCAAATTTACATTGTGAGGCAACCTGATATATGTCCCGTTCATCAGAGGGTTAAAAGACATTGGTTTGCAGTCGTTGAAGATTTATGAGCAGGAGGAGTTCCTTGACGAAAAGGTTACAGCAGTCTTACGGATTATAGGAAGCCAAAGGAGACCGCACTTAAAATTCTTGTAAGCCATCGATGCAATAGAGAATGTGAATGAAGGAACAAAGAATTCCCATAGTTTTTGTACTCAAATTTAACTAAATTGGGAATGAAAAATGCTGATTCAGGTACCTTAATATATGCCTGCTAGCGCTTTCTTCTCTTGTTGCTTCCCTTGGCTTGGAAGACTCATTAGATGTCTGTATAACTGTATCTTTTAAAATGTCAGTCAAAATTTATACTTTCAATCAGGTTCATGTGACTGCATGGTGCCGCTCTGAAATTGACTGCACATTGCTTACAATTTCCTGGCGTATAAAACCCTTTTCTCTTAAATTTCAACATTATCCCCCATCTATTTTATGGAAGAATAGCTACTTGCTTGCCAACTGTGCTAAGGGTGTGTTTGTATAAACATTTATTTTTCATTTATTTTTATTTTCACCATTTTCTAATTATATGATTATGTTTTTATTTTATTTTTAATTTCACAATTTTTTAATTATTTTATACATGTTATAATAAATTTGAAATAATTATAAAAATACTTCCTCAGACCGTCATTCCATTCTTGGTACACTATTCCTTCCTTCAAACATGTGCTTTTCTCGTGCATGTCTTTTTGTCTCATGCTTCAAACATACAAGGCAATTCGGACGGCAAATTGCAGCTGAGATTCCTTACTTTGAAAAAACTATACCAAAGTTATGAAAGATAATAAATATTAAAATTCAAGATAGGTCTCTTTGGAGCTTCAGGATTGACTATAATAGGTCACGATGCTTAAAATTTTGAAAATATTTTTTAAAAATAAAAACAAATAATGTTAATTATACATATTTTTATGTCTGTTTTTTTGTTTTAAGTGAAAATATAAATTGAAAATAACCATATCAAACAAATTTTAAATATTTTAATTTGCAAATATCAAAGTGCTCAAGAGTGCTCTTGAATTTTTTTTTTCAAAAATCATATTTTTTTAAATAATATTATTATTATAAAAATCAGAAATCTCCAAAGAAATCCAATTGTTGAGCGCTCAAGAGCTTAGTCTATTAATTCTCTACAGCTATCGTTAACATAAAGTACGTGTGTATTTAAGAACTTGTACAAATCAATGTACCCAAAAAATAAAAGAAATTTACAAAATGTTTGAATGGTATAGCATTGACCATTGTAAATAGTACATATCATGGGCCAAAAAAAAAAATAGAACTTAACATCATTTCTGAATGGAAATGATAGTAGACTAGTGTGAGACAGTAACGCACTTAACCTTTCAAAATTTTTTAGCTCATATCCATTTCAATAGTAAATTACATCATTCTTACATTCACTCTTTACATCTCAAACTCCACCTTAACGGGAAAATATAATATAAGAGAAAAAAAACAAATTAAAATAGTTTCAAAAACTCCCCGAGTGAAATAGAGAGAACCTTTGGGCCAAAAAAAAAAAACAGAGAAAGAATCCAGAAGAGTTACAAAAAATAAAAGAATCCAGAGAATTTTTTTTTAAAAGAAAAATATGTAGTTCGAATTCTTTGGATCAGAAAACGTCAAGAATTTCCAGGAGAAAACTGTTGCAGAGTGGGCAATTTCCCCTGCTCACAGTAAGCTCCCTGGAACACAGCCTGCAAAACGCGTGCCCACACGGTACGAACGCTGAACCTTTATGCATCACCATGCACACGCAGCAACTATGCTCCTCTTCCCCTTCATCTTCATCTTCCTCTTCCTCATCTTCATCGTCATCATCTGCCATTCTGTACCTTGACCCCTCCAACCCCATTTGCCTATCAGTCTCCTCCAACAAGTCCATCAGCGACATCGTCACCGGCTCGGCCGCTGCCCCCGATGACTCCTCTTCCTCCTCCTCAGCTGCTGCTGCCGCCGCTGCCTCTGCTGCCTCCTGGGCAGCCACAGCTTCTCTGGCAGATAACTGTCTCTCCTCCCCCATAGTCATCGGATGGCGACGTGACGGGTGCTCGTCGTCTGATCCTTCGTCGTCATCGTCGTCACTGTCATTAGTGTCCCTAAAAGTCACCACGCGTTCTCGCCGGATGGAGTCAGCACGCGACGCGAGGCGCGTGGAGTTGTGGCGGGAAATTTGGGGTTTGATGATGGGAGGGTTCTCGGAGGAATTGCCGGCCAAACGGGTGGAGCTCTGACGAGTAAATGCGGGGCCAGCATTTGGAGCTGGGTCATCAGATCCAATGACGTGATTTTCGTCCGGTTGGGTAGCCATGTACTGAGTTGTCACGTCCGAGTTGGAGAATGTGAGGACTCGGACCGAGCTTCGACGCGGGAACTGGGTCTGGGATAAGGATCTGTGGTTTTTATTCTGGTCCAAGATAGCGAGATCGGAAGCAGGAATGAGGATGGAGGAGGTCCAAGCAGATCCGGCGCGCTTGAGCCGAAGCTTGTCCTTGAAAGCTTTCCAAGACTTGCGATCTTTTTTGTTAGACTCGTCTTCTCGGATGATGTCTAGAAGGGTTCGTCGTCTGTCACTGAGCTGATTGCTCGGCACGACTGCTCTCTTTTGGTTTGTTAACACGTCGTCGAGGGTCAAACCAGCTAGCGAGTCTCGCTTATCGGCTGCTGACATTTGACCATTAGGCGTTTTCCTCCGGCGACCTTCTATTTTTCATGCCAAAAACGACGAGAAAATTCATTAGAATCATCCACATGTTTCTGAGAAAATTATAGCGAGAAACTAGAATGTTGATTCAGGAATCCGATGGAGCCATATTACTTGGTTTGATTTTCATATAGAGAATATCTGGTGTGAGAATTCTCTCGGGAAAGTTGCAAACTTGCCGGAAGGCAAGAAATGGAACCGTGGAAGGGTGCAAACATAAACAATGGGTCAACATTGTTCTTGAGAAAATTGGCTGTTTCCAAGAAAAAGAGAGAAGAAAACTAGAACAAGACAGAACATGAAGATATTTTATTAACAAGGGCTGTTAGAATTTAGAAGCAAAACTCTACAAAACGAAAAATCATTAAGAAACATAAATTCATTTCCTGGGTCCTTTTTAAATAGACTCAAAAGCAAGACAAAATGAAAAGGGGAGAGAAAGAAGGCATCACTACCTGAGGTCCCCGATCAGAGAATCCAGGTCTCTGATTAGAGCAAAACTTTAAATTAGTTTGAATCTGGAAAAACTCAGACAAAATAAACTTGTCAATAAGAAGAAGAAAATATATAAGAAATAGTGAATTAGAATAGTCAAAATCATATATGAAGATAATAAAAAGAGAGGTCGGTTACTGTTGAATGTTTCTTTTGGATTTGTCTCTCTGTTCTCTCTTCAATTCCCCTGTGTGTGTGATTTACAACGGGTTGTGAGTGGTGACTAGGTGGAGGCAACAGATAGAGAAAGAGAGAGAAGGCGTTGGGGAAGAGAGGGTTGGATTTTGGACAGAGAAACGAATTTTATGGGGAAACACACAAGGCCTCTTCCTCCCCCATGTTTGCGGGGAAGGTCTCTTGCAAATTGCAATCTCATAAAAACTTTTGTGTATAAAATAAAAATTATATTATTATTTTGTATGATATTTGGGCTTAAGATAAATTAAATTTTCGTATCATTTTATTCAAATTTTTTATTATTTATTCAATTCATTAACAAATTATAAAAAAATAATTGATGATATATATATATATAGCGTATGAAATAGCCCTAATTAGAAGTAGGTTTTTATTACAGTGATTAATATTTTTTCACATTGGCAATTTATCTTTTGCTTATCGAATTTCAAGAGGCAAAGAAGACAAGACTGACATAAACATATACATTTTAAAAAATATATTAATGTATGAGTGTTTATACATGAATTCTTTTGATATTTTAGTCATGGAAATATAGTTTATTTAGGCTTTAGATGAAAAACAAATATTATTCGAAGATTTGATGTATAATTTTAATTTATAATTAATCTAGAATAGAATATATAAAATGAATATTATTTATGAAATTTATAACTTTTGCTAACTTCAGCCAAAAAAAAAAAAGAATTTATTCAAAAAAAATTATAGAAATAGATAACAAAAGGATTTTTTGATATCTGCAATAACCAATCGTCCGTTTGGGAATTCTATGACTTTTCAATAGTTATTGCGTTGTAAGTGCTATTAAAAAAAAAGTGTTGTCTAAACTATTTATAAATCATGTTTGATAAAATTTTAATGAAAGTTGTTTTTAACAAAAAAAATTGACTAATGTTTGGTAGTAATTTTTAAGTGGACATATAAAACAACAATAATAGGCATTGTACTTTGCGTACTTAAAAGGACTTTATTTTGCACTACTTAAAAAACTTAAAATAATCTTATATATTATTAATGAGTAATAATTATTTGATATAAAAATTTCTTTATTATTTATATTAAAGTTTGAATATATTTTTTATTCTATCAATTTGATGTTATATTTTTTAAGATAATACAATTAAGTCTCTTTATAAAAAAAATTATTTATGCATAAATAATTTTTTATTATGTGTATTTTGACTCTACAGATGGAAAATTCAAAATTTGGGGCAATAAGAGAAAAAATTCACATTCCTTGTGAGCGAGCGATTCTGAAGGATCATAAAGATGTTTCCTTTAATTTTGTGTTTTTTTTTTCCTTTTATGATGGGAAGTAGGTTCATGGAGGAGGTTCATATGGTTTTGGTATGAGTTGTATAAATTTGAGAGCTAACTCATATTGTCACAAAAATTCATAGACTAACTAAAATCAAGATACCTAATAAATTTAAAGACCATTTTGTGCGTTTAGTCTTTATCAATTTATCATCACTTTCTTGAGTCAACTTCAAGATAATTATTTACATTTTTATACGAGGGAGGAGGGGTCACCTTAAGTCGTTCATGATCAAGATGACCCTTAATTCTTTTATGATAATGTCTATCTAGGTGCCTCGGTAAAGCCAAGGATGTGATTGGCTTAGAGTTTTTTTATTGTTTTTTAAAACAGTTTTATAAAATAAATTTTGAAAACAAAAAAAATTATTTGAAGGATTTAGAGAAAAATACTCTAATTTCTCTTATATTTATTTTTGGAGAAAAATACTCTAATCTCTCTTATATTTTACTCTTATTACAATCCTTTTTTTTTTCTATTTTCAAAATATATATAAAACTTCTTTGAAACGAAAAAAATACTCTACAACCAATGTACTAAATTTCGTTTCGAACTATCGTTTCAGTGACTCTAAAAACGGAAACATTTTAAAAATTTCGTAGAAATAAAAGATTTTTTAAGAAATATTTCAAATAATTTTAAATAATATTTTTTTCAATTTTAAAAGATTTTAATATAATATTAATGATATAGATATATAAAATTATATTAAAATTAATTCAAATTAATGTCTATAGTTGAATAGTAAGTAAATATACTACTATAGTAAAAATTTCAATTCAAATTACAATAGTATTCAACAATAACCTCTCTTTTATATCAATATTTCCATCTTCTTAATTTTTTTGTGGCCTCTATCTTTAAATCTCTCTCTGTCGACTATAATTTTGTATCTATCTTTAGTTATTTCTCTTAGGTACTTTCCTCTCTCTTTATCTCCCAATCTCTCTTTTCATTATTTTTATAGTTCCCTCTTTAAAATGAAGACAATGAAAGAAAACAATGTATGAAAATGAGGAGGGAGAATAGGAAGATGACAAAAATATTGTGACTTGTGGGAGAAAATAATTTGGTATTAGATATGATATAATGCTACTTTCATCTACTTTAAAATAGTCAATTTTTTCATTTTTAAAATTGGTTTAATACTTTTCTATCGAAACAACTCAAAAACAACTCGAAACAAGAGTATTTCCGTTGAAATAACTCGAAAACAATTCGAAACAAGAGTATTTTCATCGAAATAATTCGAAACAAAAATATTTCCATTGAAACAATTCGAAATAAGAGTATTTTTACTGAAACAAGAGTATTTCCACCGAAACATTCTACAACATAATAATTTCAATTGAAATGACATAATTTCTTAACAAACACTTTGTTTCATTTCGATAACTCCATTTTGTGTCGGTGACTCCGGAAACGGAAACGGAAACGTTTCGATCATTTGGATAGAAAAGAAAAGAAATTTAGTACCATGTCTACAAACTTATTCGAAACATTCTGTTAATTATTCTATTATTTCACTAGTTTTTTTTACTAAAATACATCATACCATGTTATATAATTATATTTCTATTTCTTTTCATTAAAAAAAATATACAAGAGACATTATATCGCAATTTTTTTTTTCTAAAAACAATATTATTACTTAATTATTTTTAATAGTTTAACAATATATATTACTTTCAATAAACATTAAGATTCGTATATGTTTGGAGAGAAAAATTATAAATATTGAAAATACTTTTTAATGTATAAACATTTGTTTATATGTTTTTAAGATCTAGAAATCAAAATTTCGTACAATTTTTTGTAGGCATAAAATCGAAAATGACATGGGTTATTTATACTTTTTAATGTTTATATTCTTTTTCTTCAAAATGATACACCATTTAATGTTTATATTGTTAGACTATTGAAAGCAATTAAAATATATTTAAAGACAACTAAGTGATAACATTATTTTTAGTAAAAATGAAAAAAAATTGCTAAATTGCTATCTAGTGTCAATTGCATTTTTTTAATGAAACAAAATAGAAATATAATAATATAACATTATATGAGGGTATTATGGTAAAAAAAATAAGTAAACAGTGAAAAAATAGAATAACTGACAGAATATTTTAAATAAATTTAGTTGTAAAACATTTTTTAATTTCAAAAAATATTTGTATATATTTTAAAAATAGAGAAAATTTCCAAATAATAAGAGTAGAGATATGTGAGTATTTTTCTCTTACTTTTGTGATAACTTAATTCCAAGAAAGTGCTAAATAATGAAACTCCTAAAATCAAAAATTTGAAAGTCCTAAACCAAAGACATAAAGTCTCAAACCCCTAAATCTATAAACCCGCAACTCCAAAATTCCAAACGCCAATTGCCATAGACCTAAACCATAAATCTCACACTACTAAAAAATCGTAGCATTACGGCGATTTTTTAGTGGGCATAACGACGGTTTTGACTGTCGTTATGCCCATTAACGACAGTTTTAAAACCGTCGTGGAACTCCAGGTATAGCGACGGTTCCATCAACCGTGGGAATAACTGTTGCTATGTCTGATTTAACGACGGCTTTAAAAATCGTCATTAAACTAGTTTTAACGAGGGTTTAACCGCCGTTAAAAGTAACGACGGTTTAAAAACCGTCGTTATTTATTATTTTTTATTTTTATTTTTAATTAATAAAATTAATTATAACGATGGTTTTTAACAAAAATCGTTGTTATTTATAATTTTTTTATTTATAACAACGGTTTTTAACAAAAATCGTCGTTATTTATTATTATTTTTTAATTTTTAATTAATAAAATTAATTAAATTTTTTATATCAATTTTATTTGTAATTTAAAATATAATATTTTGTACTATTCATAAAATTACTAATAATATTTTTATTATTAAATTTTTATGCAAAATAAAAATTAATTTATATTTTTAATATTTTATAAATTAATTTATATACATTTTATTTTATTATATAATAATTAAGCGTTTGAATTATTTAAAAATTGAAAATTGTAATTTAAAATTTATTAATATTTAACTAGATACTAAAGATGCATAAATTATTGAATTATAATGAATTTATATATATATAAAATATATATATACAAAAAATTAATAGTAATAAAAGTGACAAAATTACATATATAAATATAATAACTAAATCAAGTTTCCGGACCCTACGGATACTGATCACGCTAATGCCCACTACCACGATCGCTGGGGTCCTGAAAAATCAATTTTGTTTGTTAGAATTTTGAGTATTTTTAAAATAAATAAAATTATACCAACAAATTTTATGTATTAAAAGGTTACCCTGAATCCGGGACTATGAAGTCCTAAAATTTCAGGTGGCAGCTGACCCTGAAATTTTTGTAGCAGGAACGTCATAGCAGCCTCCATCTATGCTTGCCGTGCTGTGAGCTCAACATCTCGTCGCTGGAGCTCAGCATCTCGCTCCTGCATAGCTGTCTTCAGGTGCTACTGCTCGACGTCCTGCTCATGCATAGCGGTCTTCAGGCGCTCCACCTCACTCTATAAATCGTGGTATGACGGCTCAGACTGTTAGCTCGACCCAGACGAACCACGGCCGAAGACTTGAGTTGGGCAAATACCCAACCCAAATCCTCGAACGCGGCCGGAGTGCTCCTTAGTCCCAAGAGCTCTCGCAAGTGAATCGGCCGTCGAGAGCTCTTGGGACGAGCTATCCTCCTGCTGGATCGAAGCAATTTTCTCCTAATAACATAAAATTAATAATATTAAACATTATCTCAAAATTAAATAATTACTCATGTACGGTAGAGGAAATTTTATTATTTACCGCAACAGCCCGAGCTTTGTCGTTGATGTATGATCTGTCAGTTCTTTTATGAGCTGCCGTCCATACATCACCATGAGTCACTCAACCGCCAAACCCAATCTCCTGGATTGAAAAGAAATTAATCAATTTATTATTACATATATTATAGCCATCTCAACATTAAAAATAATTTTATTTATAGATATGAACTTACCATCTCTACCTTTTTACGCGTAAGACTCTTCGATTCAGTGGTGTGTGGCATTGTAAGTTGTCTTCTGTTCCGTTTATTCTTCGCGGCCACATCCTAATTAATCATATAGACAAAATAATTAGTCACAATAATTTAAAAGTTAAATTTGATAAATATATTAATATATACGACTTACCCTAGACTTCGCGTCAAGGCGATAGTCTATAAAAGTTGCCCACTAATCAGGTGGGATGCCGATCGGGACTTCAGTCCGCAGCTGATCTCTGGTCTTCGTGCCGTCATACGCCAGGCGAAATAAATTGTACCGTGCAGCTCTCCATTTCGCGCCTAGCGACTGCATGATCAGTTTTTTGTGTTGATCCGTCACATTAAAATGTGTCTGTAGTCGAAAATAAAAAATTAGTTACACATATATTGCACATTAATGACAAATAAATACAATTAATTACAAAATATATGTTTCCATACCTGAACGTTGTTTACGAAGACATTCTTCTTCGACTGCTAAGGAATGCTCCTCCAGTCATTATAAGAGATAGGGAATAACTGAAAGTTATTCCCGATGGTGCCGATAAAGACACCGAGCAAACCACCACTATCTCCGATAGCCTGGTGGTTGTCGTTGAAGTCGACAACCACCTTTGACCCCTGAGGCAAGGTCCATACGTCGTGGACAGTCAACTGTCTGGACGTCACCTGCCCGGTCCCGTCTGTCATAATGTAGACAATTATATATTATGTTACTGTATCAAAATTATTAATACGGGACAAAGTGTACATGTTTACAATACTGACCGACTACATCAACAGTCCAGCTCCTCCTGCGTCTGCGCTCCTGTTCACCTGGCTGATGCTCCTCTTCCTGAACGCCAAAGAGCACGTCAAAATCGAAGGAGCAATCATCGTCCGGTGCCTGAGCGTCTGGTGGGCGGAGTGTGGAGGGCACGGCCTGTGAATCTAGTGAAATTGAGGCACTGGCAGGGAGTGACAACACGATAGCCTCGACTCTCCTATCTGAGAGAGAATGGTGTCAGGCTCTATAGTGGGCTGTCTGCCCTCGCTGATCGCCCCACGGGGCGGGGGAGTGTCAGAACTAGACAGCCCTGCCGTGTAGAGTGATCTAGCCCTCTTCATTGTCATCGCTCCTGCCAAAATGAAATTAATAAGATTAGTTAGCGCATAAAACAAATACAAAATAAACATTGCGTAATAAAAGTTATGGAAATAAATAAGTTAGAACAATAATAAATAAGTAGTCTAATTTAAAATATATGTAAATAGGCGGCAACATCAAAACTAATATCGTAACAAGCATAAATTAGCTTCTCTTTCTGGAAATAATCTTTCTAAATTTTGCGCATGTAACGGATCGCTATCGTATATGAGATTTTCCTCTTCATCGCCCATCTCGTATAAGTCACGAGGTTTCAAATGCATCGCTATACTCCAGTTCTTGTCTAGGTCATCTTGTACATAGTACACTTGATGAGCCTCAGATGCTTGGATGTATGGCTCGTCATCATCAATTTCACCAGTGTGAATCAACCGAGAAAAATCAACCGATGTCACCCCAAATTTGTCAATTGCAATTTCTCTCGATGCGGTTGTGTTGGCCCACATACACTTAAATAATACGACTGTAAAATGGCCATGGTAGTTTAACTCAATAATGTCCAATAGTTTTTCGTAATACGGGACGCCACCGAATTGCATGTTCCTGTCGCTACTACTTGCATAACTCCTCGTCTCGAATGTACCGTAAACTCCACTATTTTGAGATATCATCCCTTGGTCTCGCTCTAAAGTTCGAAATTTGAATCCATTTACGTTGTAAGCACTTTATCGACGTGCTCTATCTAGTAGACCAAGTGCAAGAAATTTTAAATCGGCACACTGCGATCCATCATCAGGAATTGCGATCTGAAAAACGAATAAAGAATGAGTTATACTCATATTTGACAAATGAATGAAGTGTGCCCATGTTGAAATACTTACACGACGGGAAAACCAGGAGACAAATTCTCTGTGGACTTTTTTATCTATCTCGGTAGATGCCCGTGTTCGACTTCTCAAACTATGCCTTACATAGTCCCTAAATTCCCTGTAAAGTAAACATTGTCTAAACACTACATAAGACCAAAAATTGTATAAAACTTGAGCCAAGTGTGGGTTAACTTACTGTAAGTAAGGATCAACTTCTTTGTAATTTGTTAAGACATGCCGATGGGCCTACAATTTTTTCCGGGGAGAAAGTGTGAAATATTCAAATCCACTAGCTGGTCTCCCAATTGGTGGAAACAAACCACTGTTAGACGTCCCAACATCGGGTCGATCATCCACACGAGGAGGACGATTGAAGACAGTGTCAACACCATCTATATACCTGGAACAGAATAATAAAACTTCTCCTGCAACGTACGACTCTGCTATTGAGCCTCCTGACCTTGCTCTATTCCGCACGAAAGATTTAAGTTTACCCAAGTATCTATACAATATAGATTAAATGAATAAAAGTGAATTAACAATAATGCAAGAAATTTGAATTATGTGGTTTTAATCTTTTACCTTTCAATGGGATACATCCATCGATATTGAACTGGTCCTCTTAACTTTGCTTCCATGGTCAAATGTACAGTCAAGTGTACCATGACTGTAAATAAAGATGGCAGAAATAACATTTCAAGATGGCACAGCGTTATAATGATTCGATCTTGAAGTTGATCAAGTTCATTAACGTTCAAAACTCTAGAACAAAGTTGTCGAAAAAATGAACATAACTCGATCAGAACGGTAGATACCGGCTTCGGAAGTGTCTTTCTTATGGCTAACGGTAATAGTTGTTCCATAAGGATGTGACAGTCGTGACTTTTTAGTCCTCCGATCTTACGCTGTCTTACGTCAATACATCTGGAGATATTACTTGAATAACCGTCAGGTATTGATACATTCTTAAGGGTTTTGAGAAATACTTCTTTGCCTGCATTTGTCAATGTGAACAAAGCAGGTGCATATTTACCGTCCTCATCTGGCCACAGCTCAGACCTCACACCAAACTCCTTTAGGTCTTTTCGCGCATTTAAGTGATCCTTCGAACGGCCAGAATCATTAAGTAAAGTGTAAATGATGTTGTCGCAGACATTTTTCTCAATATGCATGACGTCAAGATTATGACGCAACATAGTATTCATCTAATATGGAAGTTTGAAAAATATAATTTTTTACGCCATTTTTGAGTTCCAGCATCAACCAAACCCTGACCTCGGGAACGTCATTGTTGAGTCTCAACATCAGCTTCCACATTTTTTCCGAACATAACTTCAATATCATCGACTTGTCTTAAAATGTCAATGCCACTCAAATGTGGAGGAGAGTTTCGTCTTTCCTCTGTTCCATCAAACCTATTGCGGGCCATTCTAAATTTATGACCTAAAGAAAGAAAGCGGCGATGTCCCATAAAACACCACTTCCGACTGTGACGGAGACGGACTGGAGTAGAGTCAAAGTTACAGTATGGACATGCTAATCCAGTATGAGTATTCCAGCCTGATAAACATCCAAGACCAGGAAAATCACTTATTGTCCACAAAAGAACTGCATGCATATTGAACATTTCTTTGCTAAAAGCATCATACGTCTTAACACCTTCAACCCATAACTCCTTCAGCTCTTCAATTAGTGGCTGTAAAAATACATCTATATTATTCCTTGGTGCTTTTCTCCCTGGAATTATCATTGACAACATGAATGAACTCTATTTCATAGACATCCAAGGAGGAAGATTATACGGAATCAGCACAACTGGCCATATACTATAACTTGTAGATAGGTTTCCAAATGGATTGAAACCATCCGTTGCAAGGGCCAAACGAAAATTTCCCGGATCCGATGCAAATTGAGGATTTAGAAGATCAAATCTCTTCCATGCCTCAGAATCCTTTGGATGCCTCATGGCACCGTCAGAAATTTTGTCTTGAGCATGCCATCTCATAAATTCAGCAGTTTTGGAAGACATGAATAACCTCTGCAATCTTGGCTTAACTGGAAAGTATCTTAGAATTTTATTAGGCACCTTTTTTCGCTTCTCCCCCTTCTGTTTTGGTTTCCACCTTGATGCGGAGCACTTTATACAAGTTTCTCTATTTTCATGCTCACCCCAGTATAATATACAATCATTCTGACATGCATGAATTTTTGTGTAGTTCAACCCCAACTTATTAATGACTTTTTTAGCCTCGTAAAATGAAGGCGAAATCTTGGCATCTGGGAATGGATCGACAAGCAACTCAAGTACCATCGACATTGCTTTGTCGCTTAACCTGCACAAACACTTAATGTGATACAACTTCACCAAAAAAGACAATTTAAAATATTTTTCACACCCTTCATAGAGTGGTTGTTGACCATCTTTCAGTAACTCAAAAAATATTTGACATTATCATCCATCCTTTTTGCTGACTGTGGAACTGGCATATCCATAGAATCGATGCTCTCATTTTTAGGGTGAATCCCGAATGCATCACGGACAATGTTCTGCACATGGTCATCTCGAACTATGGGTTCGGAGGCCTCAATTGGCATTATAGCATGTCTTACATCAGGTTCTTCTGTAATCATTTCTCCGTGCAAACTCCAGAAATTGTATCCCACCGGAAATGGTTTGATGATCAAGTGTTGACGCACGACCTCGATTAGTTGCCATTTCTTGAATCTACACTTTGGGCATGGGCATATTATTCTACCTTCTACTCCAGAGTTGGCATTTGCGAATTTCAAAAATCCGTTTAAACCATTAAGGTACTCTGTTGATTGTCGAGGTTTATTCATCCAAGATTTATCCATAGCTGAAACAATTTTTGAAGAGGGTAAAAATGATTTACGTGAAAAAAATGTTTAACAAACTTGATGGTAATTGACATTTAATGAATCACCGAATAAAAAATCTTCGTCATTGGTTTCCTATAAATAACGAATCCTGATCCCAAAAAGATTTCGATAGTTTTCTAACTGATTTTAGAGAAATCGTTTAACCAAAATAGTAACATTCTCCATTCTAATTCCAACGATATCTATCGTATTTAGGGGTGTACAAAATCGACTCAAACTGATCCGGAATGACCGAACCAAACCAAACTATCAAAAAAAAAATCAATTTTGAGTGGTTTAATTTAATTTTTTTTAAGAATCAACCGACCTATTTTTAAATATATTAAATTTATATTTTTATTATATTTTAGTATTTTACAAGTCAAAAAAATCAAAATGGGTTAAAAAATTGAAATGGATCCAAAAAACAAAAAAAATAGGCTAAAAATATCGAAATAGATAAAAAGAACGAAATGAATCTAAAAAATTGAACCACACCGAACCACATTTTACTCGTTCGATTTTACAAACCTGAACCGAATCGATAAGGTCTGGTTTTTTTACTGAATTCTCTTTGATCGATTTAGTTTGGTTGGGCCTTAAAAATCGAACTAAACCAAACTTTGTACACCCCTAATCATGTCTTAAACAAAGGTCCAAAAGTGTTCAAAATTTTAGAGAAAAAAAAATTAGGATAAAGCGAGTAACAAAAGTGAGAGATAGTGAATAGTAACATTATAGGAAAATCTCACTGGGGAAGATTTAATAAGTAGAGGGGTAATTCTATTATTTTGCTTGGCATGGCAACACTAAGCTCCCTAGATTCTAGGTTGGCATTTTATGATTCTAGCGTTGCAATTCTAGACTTTAAGTATCGCAACACTAGTTTCTAAGGATTCTAGGTTTTTACACTTTGAAAATATGGTGTCGCAACTTTGGCTTTTCTAGAAAAAAATAAGGCATTATAGTTGTAATAACCGTAAAATTTAACGAAAAGTTCAAATTAAAGAAATTTTGAATTAAAGAGAGTATTTTTAAAATGAAAATAAAAATCAGAGAAAATAAATTTATTATTTACATAGATTAAATAAGTACAAAAAAATATGAGAATTTACGTTTCGGCGCGTAATTTTTATTTTTAAATAACAGTATTTTGTTATAAGCAAATATATTTTTATTTGTTTAAAAATGATTATGTTTTGCTAAAAGTAAGTAGACTTTTAATTAACATAAGTATTGTTTTGTTTAAAATAATTATATTAGTCTCTAATAAATTTTTCTTGTATTTTTAAAAATATTCTTTCTTTGATATGTAAAAATATATTTATTTTAAGATTTTTTTATTATAATTTTTATCAAGAAAAATCATAATTTAAGAGTTTAACTAAAATTTTATGAGAATGTAAATTTTTAGAATTTTTTGAAATATTTTAGGATGAAAAACAGAATTTATATGAATTTATATAAAAGAAAATTATATTATTCAATTATTAAATAATTATTATTATTATAAAAAAAAAAGATAAAAGAAAAGAAGAAACCGAAGGAGACAACACAACAGAGACGGGGGAAAATTGATAAAGAGGAATAGTGAATGAATACTGAGTGAATAGTAACTTTCAACTTTTTCTCTCGATCTAGAGTGCATATTGGCTTTCAATCTCAAAACTAAAGGTGTTACTGGATTCAGGACGAAAAATACCACGGTTTTAACCAATCAATTTTTCAAATCAACCGTTGAATCGCCGTAGATCTGAAGTAAAAAATCTCAAAAAAAAAATAAATTATGAAACTTTTACTTAGAGACCTCCAATTGAAATTCTGACATCGTAGATGGATTTAAGAGTTAGATAAACCTTAGGATATGTATATTTTCATCCATCTAACAACTTTTTTGTTCGTCGTGAATAGTATTTTTCGATGGTGAATAGTGACCAAGTTTCTGAAATTACTTTCTTGATTTTTAGACCCTCCAGATACGTTTTTGAGGTCAATTTGATCAAATAGAGATTGGAAAAGTACTTTTTAGGGCTGTCCAATTTGGAGCCCTCACCCTGTGAGTAGAGATTCTTCTATGACTTGCCTTTACCCTTCTTGAACTTTAAATTGATAAATGAGTATGATTGCAAATTATTTATACTTTTATATATTCCTGAAATAGTTTAGAATATCTGAAACGATTGCATTATGATATCTGGTTCAAAAAGAGTGACTTTTGAAATGAGTTTTGAAACACATTGAACATGTGATTTTTAAATGTATTTCTCATTATATGGCAAAGGAAATATGTTATGCATATGATATTGTTTTATACAGAGATATGTTTGCTTCAAATATGGACATGTATACATGATTTTCCTGATTGGAAAGTTTTGACAGATGAATATACTAAGACTGAAAGTCTGTATTATATTGAAAATTTTGGTTACATGGCATTTGTGCATATGATATTTTTTGTGGAGGAATCCTGTTGAAAATACTGTCTGCTAACAGCAGGTCATGTTAGCCCTGGTGCACCTTGATTGCCTCAGCTAACAGGGGGTGGTGCTAGCCTCGTGTGAGGGCCAACACACGGGAGATGATATGTGATGGAGAACAGAATGCCTCCTATATGGGCGAGATGCCAGTTATATGAGTTATGATTTGCCTTCCCTTACTGTGTGCTTAGGAGATACCCATATAGAGTCACTTCGCGTATCCTCTTGAATGGTAGTAGAGCAAACCTCAGCGGGATGCTGAGTTTAGGCAAATCCTATACCACTAAAGTACGGAAATGGTCAAACTTTGATATGGTGGTTCTGATATGGGATTCTCCAAATGTTTTCATAAGAATTATGTTGATGCATAACATGATTTTATTATCGTTTTTACATCATTACTTCTGAATATGAATTTGAATAGAGATTATTTGAAATGCGAGTCCCATATGAATGTAACTCTGAATTGTGATTTTCAATGTGATAAATTTTAAAATAAAGAGTACATCCATATGTTGGCCTAAGAGGTCATAGGAGGTATTATCTGCTCACTAAGTTGTAAAACTCACTACACGTGGTTGACATATTTTTTTAGATAAAGACTCAGTGTTTGATCCTGCAGCTTCTTGATTGACTAGGTGTCGTACCTCTGTGGTGAGCCAAAATTGTTTCTGGGCTCTCAGTGTATAAATTGTAATATAAATGTACTCTAGAGTTGCTCTGAACATCACAGTCATGATCTTTATTTCCGCTGTGAGACTGTTAAATGTAGACCTGACATGTATAATTAGTTATGTTGAGATTTGCAAACGTATGATATTATCTTGTTATGACATAATATGAAGTTGATTATAAATAAATAAAGATAAAGTTATTAGATAGTAGTGCTATTCGCGTTCCTAAAGTAGGGGCGTGACAATAGCCTTCATATATCTATAACTTACATTTAAGAATTTTTTTTAATCACACTTCTATTTCTTTAATTTTCTTAATAAACCATATAATAAAGTACAATATAATTATTTAAACTCAAAGGATGTCATACTTTGAAAATATATATCTCAACACTTTTAGTGACGACTCTAAAGAGGTCATTGATGAGTGAGTTTTATATTCAAAAATTAAATATTTTCATCTTATCTTTTTGCTTTAATGAAACATTTATCTCTTTTATTTGTCTTTAATTTTATGTATTTTTTACAGATGGAGAGAAGAATAGAAATTAGACTCAATTGGAAAAATTAAAACTAAATTGTAGTTCTTTGAGAATAATGTTTATAAATCAAGCAAATAAAATAAATTCATTGAGGATGGCTGAGTAAGGAGCATTGTCTTTTTTATTTCTGAGACACATTCTAATGGATATATGCATCAATTCAAACTTGATTTATGACTAAATTTGTAAAAGAATTAAAACATAAAGATTCAAGGCAGAACATCCAATGTTAAAAATTTATTTGCTACTTGCTTTTTAACTTGATCTTACTGCAGTATTTTGGCCGTATCTCAAAAAATTCGTATATATTATGTACGAAATTTAGTTGATAAATAGTTAACAAAATTTTATACAACTTTTATATTTATGTAATTAGCAAATTCAGACATCCAATGGGCTAAAATTGGGCTAAAAGAAAACATATTTACTGTTACAGTCCAACCCAAGCTTACTATCTGGGCTCTTAGTGTATAAATTGTAATATAAATGTGCTCTAGAGTTACTCTGAACGCCACAGACAAGATCTTTGTTTCCACTGTAAGACTATTAAGTGTAAACTTGGCATGTATAATTAGTTATGTTGAGATTTGCAAATGTATGATATTATCCTGTTATGACATAATATGAAGTTGATTGTAAATAAATAAAGATAAAGTTATCGGACAGTAGTGTTATTCGCGTTCTTAAAGTAGGGGTGTGACAAGTTGGTATCAGAGCATTAGGTTTGCCTGTGGCTATCAGAGCAAAGGATTCTTTAGTAGGATCTTTAGTATCAATATGAGCTGGACATATTTATACTTCAGGTGCTGCTGAGGGATTCTACAGGATATTCACTTCCTTTCTATTCCAAGCGTGCTTAAATTCCTAGTGTATGGTTTGAATAAATATTATAGTATCATAAATGGTGTTTTATTCTGTATAGTAAATGATCCTGCCAAGAACTAGAGCAGTCACTAGAGAAGAAGCTGTAGATCGTGCACCATCTACTGAAGAGTTTGTACAATCTACAATTTCAGTACAAAGAGGCTATGGTAGAGGCCGACCTAGAGGAAGAGGTAGAGGTAGAGGGCGTGCACTGGGTCTGAGAACCCCAAGACAAGATGAGCAGGCCTATGTATTTGATAGAGTTCCTGAGGAAATAGTAGAACCTCCTCAGGAGCCACATGATAGAACTGCGGATATGATTGTTGGTATACATAGGAGTTTAGAGACATTGGCTAGATTTATAGTGGAACAGGTTAGAAGGGAAGGCCAGCTAGCAGAAAATGCTCCTGAAGCACAAGAATTGGGAAGAATAGCTGAGCAAAAGGATAAGCTTATAGGAATTGAGGTGTCATTACGATAATTTCTTAAGTTGAAACCTCTGAATTTTTCTGGGTCAGATGTTCAGGAAGATCCATAGATATTTATTAATGCTGTGGAACGAGTCTTTAGAGCTCTGGGTTGCTTTAGTAGAAGATCTGTTGAACTAATATCTTTTCAACTATTTGATATGACCCAAGTTTGGTTTAAGACACGTGTTCAAGGACGAGCAGTTGTTTTACCACCAATGGAGTTGGAAGAATTTAATGAAGCATTTATGAATCCCTTTCTGCCAATGAGTGAAAGAGACAAGAGGGTTAGAGAATTTGAAGAATTAAGACAAACACCGAACATAACAGTTTTTGAATATGATATTCGTTTTACTCGGTTGTCCAGATATGCACCATATCTGGTCCCTACTGAAAAAGATAGAATTAAGAGGTTTGTTTCGGGATTGATATGCCCATTGTTTAAATCGGTGGGCCCTCAGATGAATCATTTTTCAACTTATTCAGCAGTTGTGACTGCACTAGAATGATGGAAGCACGGGAGCAAGCATATATTGAAAGTTTAAAGAAAAGAAAAAGAGAGCGAGACAGTAATGCTCAAATAAGTTATAATCCTAATGTTAGAGGATCAAGATTTTAAAATCCATAACGCTTCACTCAAACAGGAACTGATAGCTCTAATCAGACATTAGTGAATATCAACAAGCAAAGAATGAATCAAAGAGATATGAGACCTGTTAGCCAACAAGATTCAAGATCAATTCCACCATATCCTATTTGTGGTACTGGGTAGTGTCGCAGAGAAACTGGTGCATGTTTTAAGTGTGGACAAATGGGTCATTTGATGAGGAATTGCCCACAACTACGAAGTTTTAGTCAAGCATCGGTACAACCAGCTTCACCTCCTGCATCTGTGCCAGCACGACCAAATAGAGCAGCTTCAGTTTAAGCAAGTAGTGGTGGTACTGGTAGAGGATCAGGAAATCAAGGCCGAGAACCAGCTCGAGTTTTTACCTTGACACGACAGGATGTTTAGGCTTCAAATGCAGTTATGACAGGTACATTATCAGTATGTTCTCATAAAGCATATGTCCTATTTGATCCTAGCTCTACTCATTCTTATATATCACCATGTTTTGCTAAGAAATTGGATAGAGAACCTGCTAGTTTACATTGTTCTTTTATGGTTGCTACTCCAATGAGAGAATTCTTGCTGGTAAATGATGTGTATAAATCGTGTGAGATTTCGATAGAAGACAAGGAGACTCTTGTAGATTTGATAGTTCTAGATATGATAGACTTTGATGTGATTCTAGGAATGGATTGGTTGTCATCATGTCATGCCATTCTAGATTGTCACCTTAAGGTGATTAAGTTTAATGTCCCTAGAGAATCTTTCTTCATGATACAAGGAGATTGTAGTAAGGAGTCTAGTAATTTAATTTAAGCTTTAACAGCTCATAAGCTGTTACAAAAAGGATGCTAGGGGTATTTAGCAGTAGTCAAAGATGTTGATATGAAGTATACCACTGTAGAGCAAGTTTCAGTAGTTAGAGAATTTCTTGATGTGTTTCTTGAGGAATAGCCAGGATTACCACTAGACCGAGAGATTGAGTTTGGTATTGATCTCCTCCCTGAAACACAACCAATATCCATACTTCTTTATAGGATGGCACCTGCAGAACTTAAGGAATTAAAGGAGCAACTGCAAGATTTACTAGATAAATATTTTATTCGACCCAGTACATCTCCCTGGGGTGCTCTTGTTCTCTTTGTGAAGAAAAAGGATGGATCCCTACGCCTATGTATTGACTATAGGCAGTTATGTTTGACCAGTTATAGGGTGCCTAATATTTTTCAAAAATTGATCTGAGATCTGGTTACCATCAACTGAGAATTAAGAAAGAGGATATTTCGAAAACTGTTTTTAGGACTCGGTATGGCGAGTTCTTAATAATGTCTTTTGGTTTAACAAATGCCCCAGCTGCATTTATGGATTTAATGAATAGGGTGTTCAAACCTTTTCTAGATTAATTTGTCATTGTATTTATAGATGATATCTTAGTGTATTCAAGAAGTTCAGAGGAGCAAGAACGGCATTTAAGAATAGCATTGCAAACCCTGAGGGAACACCAACTGTTTGCTAAGTTTTCAAAATGTGAATTTTGGCTAAGTAGTGTTACCTTCCTAGGGCATGTGGTTACTAAGGATGGTATTCAAGTTGATCCTAAAAAGATAGAAGCGGTATAGAAATGGCCACGCCCTATGACGGTTACAGAGATTCGTAGTTTTCTTAGTTTAGCAGGCTATTATCGCAGATTCGTTAAGGATTTTTCGAGGATAGTTGCTCCTTTGACGAGATTGACAAGAAAGGGAATAAAGTTTGACTGGTCAAATGAATGTGAAAGAAGTTTCCAGAAACTCAAAGAATGTTTGATAACTGCGCCAGTACTGCTATTCCTTCAGGTACTGGAGGATATACGGTATACTGTGATACATCGAGAATTGGATTGGGATGTGTGTTGATGTAAAATGGTCGAGTTATTGCATATGCATCTAGACAACTTAAACCACATAAGCAAAACTATCCGACTCATGATTTGGAAATGGCAGCAGTAGTTTTTGTTCTTAAAATTTGGAGGCATTATTTGTATGGTGAGACATGCAAGATTTATACAGATTATAAAAGTCTCAAATATATTTTTCAACAAAAAGATCTTAATTTGAGACAAAGACGATGGATGAAATTACTTAAAGATTACGATTGCACAATACTATATCATCTAGGTAAAGCCAATGTTGTGGCTGATGCTTTAAGTAAGAAGTCTATAATTAGTTTAGCTCATATCACAATGGTAAGAAGGCCGTTGATTAAAGAAATGCATAAGCTGGAAAGTGATGGAGTAGTAATGGAAGTAAAGGAGCCTGGAATATTGTTAGCTCATATGCAGTTTTAATCATCTTTGATCGAGCAAGTGAAAAGGGCACAGAAAGAAGATGCTTATTTGTGCAAGAAAGTTGAAGAGGTGAAGAATGGTGGTGAAGTTGAATTTACTGTAGACTCTGAAGGAATTCTGAGATTTGGCAAGCGGTTATGTGTACCTGATAAAAAAGAACTTAAGAAAGAAATTTTAGAGGAAGCCCATAGATCCATGTATACAATTCATTTTGGAATAACTAAAATGTATCAGGAGTGGATTACGTGTCTCGATATTTAACTTGTCAGTAAGTAAAAGTGGAACATCAAAGGCCTGCAGGATTACATCAGCAGGTAGAGATACCTGAATGGAAATGTGAAAGAATAACTATGGATTTTGTTACGGGTTTACCCAGAACACCAAAGGGGTTTGATTCAATATGGGTGACCATTGATAGGTTGACTAAGTCAGTACATGTTCTATCAATGAAAATCACATACAATGTAGCTCAGTATGCAAGATTATATTTGAATGAAATAGTGAGGTTTCATGGAGTGCCAATATCAATAATTTCTGATCGAGGACCACAATTCACAGCTTGTTTCTGGAGAGCTTTCCAAGAAGTTTTGGGCACGAAGTTCAATCTCAGTACTGCATTTTATCCTCAAACAGATGGGCAGTCTGAGCGAACCATTCAAATATTGGAAGACATGCTTCGGGCTTATGTTTTAGATTTTCAAGGTAGTTGGGAAATATTTTTACCTTTAGCTGAATTTGCTTATAACAATAGCTATCAAGCCAGTATACAAATGGCTCATTTTGAGGCATTATATGGTAGGCATTGCTATTCCCAGATTGGATGGTTTGAGATGGGCGAAGAAAAGGTTTTAGGGCCTGATATAGTACAGGATGCACTGGTCAAGGTAAAATTAATTAAGGAAAAGTTGTTAGCAACTCAGAATAGACAGAAGGCCTATGTTGATAATAGACGTCGCCCATTGGAATTTGCCGTAGGTGAACATGTTTTTCTGAAAATATCTCCTATGAAGGAAGTAGTGAGATTTGGGAAGAAAGGTAAATTAAGTCCACGGTATATAAGACCATTCGAAATTCTTGATAGGATCGGTTTGGTAGCTTATCGTTTGGCTTTACCTCCTGAATTGGGTAATGTCCATCCAGTCTTTCATGTGTCTATGCTACGAAAATATTTACCGGATCCTACACAAGTTATACAGTGTCCACAGATTCAGTTACATGAAGATTTAACCTATGAGGAACAACCAGTAGCAATAGTGGACAGATAAGTAAAGAAGTTGCGGTCAAAAGAAATACCTACAGTGAAGGTGATATAAAAAAATCACTCTTTTGAGGAAGCTACTTGGGAAAGAGAGGAGGATATGCGCACTAGATATCCACATTTGTTTGAACAATGAGGTTAGTATTTATCTGCAACTGTGGTGATGAAATTAGGGGACTGAATTTCTTTAAGGGGGAAGAATGTAATAACCGTTGGTATTAGAGGATTAAGTTTTTCTGTGGCTATCAGAGCAAAGGATTCTTTAGTAGGACCTTTAGTATTCATATAAGCCAAACATATTTATACTTCTGGTGTTGCTGAGGAATTCTACAGGATCTCAATTTTCTTTCTATTCTAAGTTGCTAAATTTTCTAGTATAAGATTGATCGAATATTGTGGCATCTTAAGAAGTATCTATAGGTCAATTATTGCCTGAAAGTGAAAGGGATAGATGTACCAAATAATTTGAAGAATTGAGACAAATGCCAACTATGATCATTTTTGAATATGATTTATGTTTTACCCAGTTGTCTAGATATGGTAGACTTTGATGTGATATTGGAAGTGGATTAGCTGGCATCATGCCCTGCCATTTTGGAATGTCATCTTAAGATGATTAAATTCAATATTCTTGGAGAATCTTCTTTCTTGATACAAGGAGACCGTAGTTAGGTGCCCAGAAATCTAATCTCTACTTTAGCAGCCCATAAGTTATTACAAAAAGGTGCCAAGGATATTTGGAAGTGGTGAGAGATGTTGATATAAAGTATACTAGTATAAATCAAGTTCTAGTGGTTAGAGAATTTTCTAATGTGTTTCCAAAAGAATTGCCAGGATTACCTCGAAAATAAAAATAGAATTTGGTATTGATTTACTTCTTGGAACACAACCAGTGTTTATACCCCCATATAGAATGGCACCCACTGAATTTAACGAATTAAAAAAAATAGTTACAAGACTTGATAGACAAGGGATTTATACGCCATAGTACTCTCCTTGAGGCGCTCTAGTCCTATTTGTGATAAAGAAGGATATATCACTGCAATTATGTATAGATTACATATAATTGAATAAGGTGACAGTGTGGAATAAATACCCATTACCTCGTATAGATAATTTGTTTGATCAACTATAGTGTGCTCAATATTTAAAAAAATTGGTTTGAGATATGAATATCATCAATTAAGGATAAGGAAAGAGGATATTCTAAAAACTACTTTTAGGACTCAGTATGAGCACTATGAGTTCTTAGTGATGCCATTTAGTTTGACAAATGTCCCACCTGCATTTATGGACTTTATGAATATTGTACTTGAGCCATTCTTGGATCAAACTGTAAATGTATTTATTGATTATATATTAATATGTTCCATGAGTTTAAAGGATCATAAGCAACAATTAAGGATAGTTTTAAAAACTCTAAGGGAGTATCAGCTTTATCCTAAGTGTTCAAAATACGAAATTCTAGCTTAGTTGTGTTACTTCCTTAGGGAATGTGGTTAACAAGGATGGTATTCAAGTAGACCCTAAGAAAGTAGAAGTAGTACAATAATGTTCACATCTTGCTACTGTAACATCCCTAATTTTGTTTCTTTTATTAATAAAGGTACATAAATATTTAATTATGGAAATAATATTTATTAGATAATTTTTAGATATCTAAGGAAATATAATCCTTAGAAATTCTTCACCTTATGTGTATGCATAGAAAATGTTTCTAACATTAAGGGAACAAGTAAAGAGAGGAAACCTAATAGGAAAAATTAGAAATAACATACTCAAGAGAGGCGAAATTCTTTGGTAAGGAAGATAAATTTTTTTTGTGAAGTAGTAAAGGTCTTAAAATTTTAAGAAGATTGGATTAGGGTAATTTTCTTAATTCAAGAGTTAGAAATTTATAAATTTAACATCTCCACCCATAAATTGGGCTTTCACCTATAGACACTTCATATAGAGTTTTTCCACTTCACTTAAGTTTCTAGCAAGCCCATTGGATAGCCCCTCTGTTTTTCTTTTTCTTTTTATTTACTTTTTTAAATGATGGATTTGTTGCCCCTCTGTTATTTATTTTCTTGTTATTTTATTTCTTAATGGTTAGTTTTACCGCCTACTTTATATTATTATTATTGACTTTGCCACCTATCCATTATTCTTCCTTTTACATCTTTTCATTTTTTAATTTGTGAAGTGTGAATCTTGATACATTATAAATAATCTTTGGCACAATAAATGTTTGAATCATTCTTGATTTATTGTAAACAATATAATAATGATTGGCATTGTGTATAATTGAATCTATTTTACAAGAGTTGTTTTATTATTAGTAATACAATAAAAAAATTGGCAAATACAGTTCATATGTAAATCAATGTGAATTTAAGGTAACATATCTTTCGAATGGAACTTCATTTATGTGAGGATTCTATTTGAGAAATAAAAGAGTTAAAATTTATTTTTATTTAATATACCAAGAGTGGATCTCTAACTTTAGCATATTTCTTTACTTTGAATACATTCCTATTTAATTTTAGTATTTTATTTCTTGCATAATTTGCTTAAAAATCTTTTTACAAAAGGAAATTTTGGCAACTAGGTTAGAAATATTTATTTTGGATATGAATTAGATTTTCTCTCAAATGACAATCCTTGTGATATCGATCTCGCATACCATTAAATCTATATTACAATAGATTCGTATACTTGTGAGTTTTAATAAAAATAACAAGTTTTTGGCACCGTTGCTAGGGATTCTGACAGAAAAGCTAATTAGATCCAAGTAAGCATATTTCTTCTACTAATTATTATTTAGAATATTTATTTATTATTTGTATAGAAAATTTTCTTTGTGAAAAAAAGTATTTATTAAAATTTTTTATGATAATTTGGATGTGTAAAATTAGTTGATTTTGACAAAAAGGATAAAAAATTCTTAAGGAGTATGAATTTTAAGTGAGACTATTGTGACTCCTCCACACTTTCCTAAGAATCTTCTAATTGAATATCACCCACTATTACTAACAGTCAAAATAAATAAATAAAATTTCTTTGCTGCATAATTTTGTGATTTTTTTCTTTTTGTTATATTTTCATTTTTTTACTTGGAGTTAACATTGTATATATACGTTATTAAGTTGTAAAATTATCCTCTTTTGTAATTGTGTTGTATGCTAGAAATATTTGTTTATAGTTTTCTTTTAGTTTATGCATACTTAGAAACGTGATAAATATCAACGTTTGATTAGGAAAATTTTAGGATCACCAATTGATTTTAAAATTGGAACATTAGACTTTGTTGGGACACCATATGAAATGGAAGAATAAGTTGTGTATGAGAAAACTCTTATAGAGTACTTCTCACTTGTCATAGCCAATACTCTATTTTGCATAATTTTGCCACAAACTACTGCAACTCACTTTGAACTCAAACCAGCCATACTCCAACTTTTACCATCATTTTATGGTTTGGAAAGAGAAGATCCATACTTGCATGTGAAGGAATTTATTGAAATTTGTTCAACATTTCGCTTTCAAAATTTCAATGATGAGTCAATTAGCCTTAGAATGTTTCCATTTTTATTAAAAGATAAAATTAAAACCTGGTTGAACTCCCTTCCTACAAGAACTATTACTAGTTGAAATCAATTGGTAAATAAGTTTTTGGCAAAAAAAAATTTCATGTCTAAAACCGATGCCTTTAGAAGAGAAATTTCTTATTTTTGTCAAAAAGAGAGTGAACAATTTTTTGAATGTTGAGAAAGATTTAATGATTTTCTTTTGAAATGTTCTCATCATGGTTTTGAAACTTGGAGATTAGTGAAATATTTCTATCATTATTTAACTTCATCAAACTGTCAAATGATTCAAAGCATGCATGGTGGGAGATTTTTACAATTGAATGAGGGAAAATATTGGGAATCTTTAGGATCTTTATCTGATAATTCTCAATATTGGAACTGCATAGATTCTAAATATAAGAAGTCTCAAACACAAATGAGAGAAATTTATAAAGTGAGTGTTGACACAGATGTGAAAATTGTCTTAGTTAGCATGATTAGAAAGGTCGAAGTTTTAACTTTAAGCCATACTCTAAACTCTTCTAACAATACTAGGATAGAGGCATGTGCCTTATATTCTAGTACATCTCACATTACACAACCTTGTCGATCCATACCAACTTACCAAGAAGCATTCTCGGAGTAAGCTAATTTTTTTCAATTTTATGAAAAGCCATCAGACAGCCCGTTTGCACTTACATATAATCCAAATTGGAGGAATCATATAAAATTTTCATGGAGGCAAAATCAGCCTTCAATGAATCAAGGTGAGCAACAATTTTCCCCTCCTAACTTATATCCTTTAGTTCCTCAACATGCTCCTTCTTTCGGGGTACCACAACGAAGAAGACCTTCTTAGGAAGATATCTTACAACAGTTCATGCAATTAACCTAACAAGTTTTACAATCTCCTACTCAAGTTTAAATTTGATGGGAATTATACTAAATAATTTTTATCGCAAAAATTTTAAATTTTAAATTTTTCTAATGAGAAGTTTATGTTTTAATTTCTTCTTCTAATTTCATTATAACAATAAGGAGCAATGATTATTTCTTTACCCTAATTTCATTATAAGTATGTAATATATCCAGCATAATATCATCAATTTAAGTTAAATAACATAAGCACTAAGTACCTGCATAGAAAAACAATGTAATTATAATTATATAAGTAAATGGTATATTTATCCTATGTTTGAAGCAATACATAATATGAAAAACATATACAATTTTTGAGTTATATATCCACCAAATACAATATATCAGAAACTATTTGAAGCTATATAATATCATCTCCTAAATTTATTCAAGCGAGCACCATACGAAAAACATGAAAGGAGAAAATTGAAGGAAATATTATACATACTTTCAATGAAAACGACAAGCTACGAGCTGAAAATGCTAGAGAACGAACCGAATATTGCTTCAAGAGAGAAAATCAAGGGCAAAAATAGAAGGAAATCGGAAAGAATGAGAGGAAATAGGAGAAAAATGTCATGGTGTTTGTGGGAGAGAAGTTGCAATCATGGGAGAGAGAAGTTGCAAATGAAAATAGAGGAGCGAGAGTTGGGAGGCAAAAAAATAAAGTGGATTTAATGACAACTTTTTAATGAATTGTTTTTAAATTTGCACTTAGCGACAATTTGTTTAAAATCATCATTAATTTGGCTTAATTTTTTAGAAACAGTCATACTCCCAGGCATTTAATGAGAATTTAGGGCAAAATTGTTGTTAAGCTTCACAAATTCTCATAAAAGGTTAAAATATTATGACCATTAGCTTTCAACCGTTGTTATTTAACGATGGTCTAGTGAAGCCATTGTAACTTAATGATAGTTTGTGTGAAAAATGTCTTTGATTTAACTATAGTTTTGAAACTATCATTAAATTTTGTTTTAGTCACGATTTTTATTAACCATGGTTAAGCCTCCATCGCTAAACCTTACTTTTTTTTGCAGTGGATGTATATGGGATTTGGGTTTACTAACTTGAAATTCCCATCTCTTGACCCATATCAACCCACTCAACCCTCAAGGCAATACTCACTACAAAAAAAGGCTTTCAGCAGTGACTAAAGTGGTCGTTGAAAGTGCAAAAGTCATTACTGAAAAGCTTTCGCAGTGACTTTTAGTCGCTACCTAATTGTTACTGATAACGCTGTTGCTAAAAGTTTTCAATGACGACTAATGGAGTTGACACTAAAAGTACTTTCCATGGTGACTATAGTCGCTACCGAATCCAATGAAAATCACTGCATTAGATGCTTAAGTCGCAACAAAAAGGGAGATACTCTTAGTGGCAACTTTCCATAATTGCCACTAAAAATAACTTTTAGTGGCGACTGTAAGTCGTCATGAAACGTTTCAGTGGTGACTTCATCACCACTAAAGGTTTCAGTATTCATTTTACATCCTCTGGGATTCAGTGGTGACCAAAAGAAGTCACCACTAAAAATAAATTTTTGTGACGACTTCATCGCCACCAAAGGTCTCAGTATTCATTTTTTATCCTCTGGGATTTAGTGGCAACCAAAAGAGGTCGCCACTAAAAATTACTGTAATATCCCATAATTTTTAAATAATAATTTTTTACTATAAACAAGTATTATTTTTAAATGAATATGTTTTGCTAGAAGCAAATATACTTTTAATTAAAATGATTTTTTATTTTGCCTAAAACAATTATATTTGGCTCTAAACAAATTTTTGATTTATTTTAATAAATATTCTTTCTCTTATTATGCATGGAGATATTTTATATTGTGATTTTTTTATTAAAATTTTTATCAAGAAAAGTCATAATTTATGAGTACAACTAAAGTTTTGCAAGAATATAATTTTTGAAGAATTTTTGAGATGCTTTAAGCTCAAAAATAATATTTATATGTATATAACCAAAAAATAAATTTAAATATTTAATTATTAAATAATAATAAGTAAAAAGAAAAAAAAAAGAGAAATGGGAGAATGGAAATGTTAAGAAACATACCACGTGGATGGCAAGGGGCGCATTTTTCTTTCTTTCTTTCTCTTTCTAAGCTATAACTTCTCTCTATAATTTCTCCCAATATATGCATCCAATTGAGATACCCAAGGTACCGTTGGACTCGTGGCAACGAGAGTTTCAAAACTCAGATCAATTTTGCCAGAAGCTCGTTGGAAAATCGTGAACAGTAACGCGATAGGTAATGTTTCTAAAATACTGGATATTTGATGGTTTTTCGAGCTTCTAAGTTAGGAGTTTTGTTAAAGATATAGGTATTGGTTGTATGATAAATTTCACGGTCAAACAACGTGATTTGGTGCTCTAATTTTAAAAATTATTTTTTGATGAATAGTAACTGTGAACAATAATTTTGCCTGTGTGAACAGTACCTATGCAAATGAATTTTTGGATTCCGAAATAACTAAGTTGAAGAGCATAATTTGGAGGTGTTGGAGGCGAGAAAAGCTAATCCAATTGAAGTTTCAAATTGGTGAGTAAATGACATGAATTATGGTATGGAGAAAAGTTATAATTTGTCTCTAAATTTATAAGCTATATAATGTGATAATGTAATGTCAATTTATGATTATTTTGTATGATGAGATTATGGCATGGGTAATGCCTGAACATGAATATGTGTGAGGTGAATTAAGATGGGTAGGTAATAGACATGTTATGAATGGTGAAAGTAAAATATGTTAGGACTGCTTAAGGACTGGCTAGTGATGGGAAAGTGTCATAAGAAGAAGATTTGAGCATATTGCATTTACTTGAGGATGGGTAAGACAAGATTAGGAAATTTGCAATTTCAATTTGTTAGAAGTGATTAATGGAGAAAATTTTGGAGGAAGTTGAGCATTAAACTATTCATAATTTAAAATAGTGAGTTTGGACATCGAACTGTATACAAATTTTTATGTGAAAGGAATATATGGATGATAGCCTTATGGTGCTTTGAAGAATGTAATCAAGTGAATTTGTGGTGCTGAAGTTCTTGAGGAATAAAATATGGGAAGTAGTATTCAAATTAATCTTTGAACTCTTAATTTGAAAATATAGAGGATATTTTGAGAACCATGTCCGAAAATAATGTAAAGTGATCAATATATTTTTGTTAAGGGTTTATACCATGTTAAGTTGAGTATAGTATCTAAGATGTGAATTATGTTGAGATTGAAAATTCATGTGTATTCAATTGTTGAGAAAATTATTCTTAGAATAAACGAGCTAGTTAAACGAAATTGATAAGAATTAAAATGATATGCTTTTAGAAATGAAAGAAAAAAGGGCTTGAAATTCATGGGAGGATGTTGACACATGAGAATCAAAAATGACTTGATAGAAGTTTGAAATAAGAAAAGTTGGTTACCCAATATGGATGTGTATATGTTCTTTTATGTGTTGTGGTTCTTAATATCGACTTATGGATATATGCATGCGAGTTTGAGGATGTAAAGGAATGAGAAAAACAATGGTTTAAGAGTTCCTTATATGTATATATACAATCTGTTGAGTATTTTGCATAAAGTGTATAAGGTGGTTAAACTGTGAAACTATAATTTTATGTAATGCACGATGTTTGAGAGATATATATGAATACGAATGCATGCATATGTAATAAAATTCAAATATGACCAAATGGAATCTCAAATAATATTTAATGATAGCAACCATAATGGATATTAAAATAATAAATAATGATACAAGATTATAAGGTTATATGTAATGAAAATGAGGCATGACTATCAAATTGATATTTCTTTATTCAAGTAAGCACATAGATATGTATACGTATACTTTAAAAATATAAATGAGTCAAAATAAAATGAATAAATGAAAGTGATATAATTAAATGTGATTATTATTGAATTTGATGTTTAGTTATGGTAAAGTATCCATTATGAATATAATGATTATGATGATGTGATCACAATAGGTTATCACTAGATACTGAGTAAAATGATACTTTATTTTTTAAAAACTTGGAAACAATGAAATAAATAAATAAAACTAATAATAATTACATTGAATTTCTTTTCAGAAACACTATCAGCTAGCGGCAGAGATGACTAACTTTGGTGCACCTTATAACCTTAACTAGCAAGGGAGTAGCTAGCCCATTATGCAAAAGGGCACATGATAATTGGATTGTGAATAAATATAGAGTTGAGGTATGTCTCCTCCAAAAGCTAGTGGTATTTGATTTGGTTACCTATGATAAGAATATTGTGATTTACTTGTCCTATTGTTGTGTACTTAGGACAATCATCATATGGAAAGGTTAAGGAGTTGAGGGGAGCTCCTCCCAACCTTATGATATGAATGATGAGAATGTGGTTATTTACCTGTCCCATTGCTATGTGCTTAGAGAATACCCATATTAAAGTCACTTCGCTTGTCCTTATAGGCAGTGGTGGGGTAAATTTTAGTTAGGATGTTAAGTTTAGGCAAATCTTACACCGGCAAAGTACAGAAGGGAGTTTGAACTCTGATAAAATATGTATGTGATGATTTACCCACCCTTGTTGTGTGCTTGGGTAATGTGGAAATTTTTTCTTACCAGGCTGAGTGCTTGAGTATCTTGATGTCACCCCCTAATTTTAAGGCATGTGAAACACGTATACTATGAGCATATATTTTCTATAAACATGAAAATTCCAATTCTTTATCATGGAAATAGATACATATAGGTTCTCCCATACATATACCATATACAAACCAAATCCATAAATACCAGAGTAACAATATAAGTAAAGATCCTGCATGTGGTATATAAAGCATACTCTAGAATACAAATACAATACAATCCAAATAATGTGAGCCTTGGAAGCAACGTAAACTCACTCAGGGATTAAGCAGCCTAGCTAATCATCTATCTACAGGACCAGACTCTATATCCTTATCTAAAAAAAATGTAAATATCGTGTAGTGAGTTTAACAACTCAATGAGCAGATAATACCTCCTATGACCTCTCAGATCAACATATGGATGAACTAATATATTAAAATGTATAACATCGAAAATTACAGTTTAGAAGTACATCCATATGGGACATGCATTTTTAAATATTCCCAGTTCAAATCACATTCAGATGTCTTTATCCATATATGATACAATATGATCATTAATCAGACGTTAATATGCATAAAAAAATTCCTTATAAATATATTAGGAGGATTTCATATCAGAACCACCATATTAGAGTTCAATCCATTCCGTACTTTGTTGGTGTAGGATTTGCCTATACTTAGCATTTTAGCCAAAGTTTACCCTACCACTATTCAAGAGGACATGCGAAGGGACTCTAATATGGGTAATTTTCCAAGTACAAAGTAAAGGAAGGAAAATCACATTTCATATAACTAGCATCTCGCCCAGATAAGAGGCATTTCGCTCTTATTTATATATCATATTTTGTGTGTTGGCCCTCATACGAGGCTAGCACCACCCCTGCTAGCTGAGTTATCAACGTGCACCAAAGCTAACATCACCTGATGTTAGCAAACAGTGTTTCTAATAGGATTTTTCCACAAAATTATCATATGCACATATTCCATATCATTCAAAATAGAGTTTTCAATATAATACAGAATTTCAGTCTCAATACAGTTCATCTGTTATAAATTTCCCAATCAGCGTTTATCACATAAATATGCCTTTTTTTGAGGCAATCATATATCTTTATAAATCAATGCCACGTGCATAAGTATTCATTTTATCTTATGATGAGAAATACATTTAATATCAGATATACAATGAGTTCATAAATCTATTTTCAAAACCATACTCTTCTTGAACTATATTCCATATTTTAAACAATTCAGATAATTTAATCTATTTCAGAGACATATAAAAGTATAAATATCTTATAAATATAATCAATTACACCTTAAAAGTTCAAGAAGAGTACAAGGCAAGTCATAGAAAGAATTATCTACTCACAGGGTAAGGGCCCTAGATTGGACAACTCTAAAATGTACTTTTTGAATTGCAATTTGATCAAATAGACTTAAAAAACAAGGCCGGAGGGTTTAAAAGCCTAAGAAATGACTTCAAAATCGTGTAATTTGACCTCCGAGAGCTTGATCAACACTGGTCAACTGATGGGTACTATACACGGTCGAAAAATACTATTCACTGTTGTATCTAACTCCCACTAGATTAACTGTTCACGATGCACAAAAGGTTGTTAGATGGCCGAAAAATTTCATATACTAAGATTTATCTAACTCTTGAATCTATTTACGATGTTAGATTTTCAATTTGAGATCTCTAAGTAGAAGTTTCAGAACTTGCCTTTTTCTAAATTTTTTTACTTTCAATCTGCAGTGGTTCTAGGCTGATTTGAAAAATTGTTCAGTCAAAATCATAGTATTTTCCGTTATGAATCCAGTTGTACCCTTAGTTTTGAGATCGGAAGCCAATAGACACTCCAGATCTAGAGAGAAAAATAGAGGTTACTATTCATACTATTTATCAGTTACGGAATTGGGATTTTCCTCTTCACGCTTCCATCTCTCCCTCCCCCTTTTCTTTTTCTTTTTTTTTTATTTAATAATTAAATATTTAAATTTTATTATTTTTATTTTTATTATATACATATAAATACTAATTTTCATCCTAACATATCCCAAATTTTTTTAAAAATTTACATTCTTATAAAACTTTTGTTGAACTCTTAAATCATGACATTTCTTAATAAAATTTTAATAAACCAAATAACAAAATAAATATCTTTATACATAATAAAAGAAAGAATATTTCTAAAAATAAAACACAAATTTATTAAAGGCCAATATAATTTTTTTAAGCAAAAAAAAATCATTTTAATTAAAAATATATTTGCTTTTAGCAAAACATAATCATTTAAAATAAAAATATATTTTTTTATCGTAAAATATTATTATTTAAAAATTACCAGATATTACATTTTTCTCCCTTAAGAAATTCGGTCCCCGAATTTAAACCATCCTTTCATAAGTAAGGAATAAAGTCAAATCATAAATTACAATTATTAATCTCATTACTCAAGCAATTGGGGATATCTCTTTTCTATATGTCATCTTTACTTTCTAGGAAATCTTTTCACTTGTGTGATTTTTTTCATATAAACTTAACTATAGAGATTTCCTTCAACCATAAGTTCTTCACTTGTTGATCAACAATAGATATCGATTTTTACTCATAATTAAGCCAAATTCTTGTCCATTTGAATTTCTTGGAAATAGATAGCATAAGAAAAAAAATTTGATAGGTACTTTCTTAGCATTGATGTAAGCAAGATTGTACTAATATCATTTAATTCTGATGGCCAAGCTAGGCAATATATACTATGCATACTTTATCCAAAATTTCAAAAGAGCCTATATACTAGAGCTAAACTTTTTATTTCTTTTCAAATCTCATTACCTCTTTCATAAGTGAGTACTTTAAGAAAATTTGATCACCAACTGATAATTTCTAATACTCAACATTCATGGTCCTTATAGACTTTTGGCTTGTATCGAGTTGTTTGTATTCTTTTTCTAATCAATTTCACTTTATCATCGACATCTTACCATAAGTCTGACTCCACTGTGTCATCTAACAGAAATTTTGTAACACATTTTACATAAGGCTTTAAGTCATCTAATAACACTTTATTATAGGAAAATTCTACTAAGGGGTCTCCCTCAAAACTCGAAGACATACGTTTGAAGCATACTCTCTAAATTAACATCATCAATTTAGGTTAGTCATATTCTATCTATTGCATGATATTCCAAATTAGATTCCAAAAACTTAACCTTATTAAACTCATCCACCTATTAGGAGACTTACGATATTTAATGTGAAACTTCAAATGGTGCCATTTGTATATTGGCTTGATTATTATTGATATGAGTAAATTCAACTAAAGACAAATAACTTCTACCAACTTTCACCCAAATTATATAAAGATACCTGAACCATAACTTCTATTGCATAAACATATCATTTAGATTTACTATCAGCTATACTATAATCTAACAAAGATCTTTAGGCTTCCTGAATAGCTCTCTTGAAACAAAATATTCAATTTTTATTTGTTGACACACCGAACAACGAAAGAAATGTCACTTGTATACTTTTTTTACCATTATGCTAGTACAATTCTTTCAGATTTTAATATATCCTTATTGTCTTAAGATTATCCATATTCACAATCTATGGCTTCTTCTGAAATCTCATTTCTCAACCATTATTCACATCCTAGATACTATACTCAATTTAGCATGGTATAAACCCTTAATACAAATATCTTGATCACTTACATTATTTTCAGATTTGATCCTCAAAATATTCTCCATATTTCCAAATTAAAAGTTCAAAGATTAATTTAAATCCTACTTTCTGTATTATATTTCTCAAGTACTTCAACACCACTAATTCACTTGATTACATTTGTCAAAGAACCATAAGGCCATCATCTGTCATATTCATTTCAAACTTTTCATTACTTTAACCTACTAACCACTTGGACACCATAATAACTGAGTTTCAAAGAACATAAATTAACTTTTCTTGTAATGAGGGAAAGAACTTTGCATTTAATGACAAACATTAATAAGGGAGAATGCAATAGAACAGATGAAAAGTATAATCGAGAACGGTGCCAAAATAGGAAGTCAGAAGTTTGGACAAAGTATTGAAATAAAATTAAAATCGGTGGCCATAATTCTTGAAAATCTATAAACAAAATCTAGCTGTTATTTCAGAAAAAATCGATGGCCACAAGTTTTGAATATATATGCCAAAATCTACTTTAAAGCTATTGATATTCAGTGGAAAAGAAACATTTTTGAGCTTATAAAAGTCTGTGAAAAACAAAGAATACATAGTTAACTGGTAGAATGCAGTTGATTGCTTCAAAATAGATGTAATCAATCAACTGTAAAATAAATCAATTCAAATTAAAAATTCTCAAAATAGATAGTCGACTTAATAATACCGATAGTCAACTGGCAAGAACATTGGGAAAACAAAATAAATAATTTGATTGTTCCTCTTCAACAATTAACTTGTTTGTATTTTCACTCCTTTTTTTTACAATTACGCCTATCATCTACAACTTTTTTACAAGAATCAAGACATCAATGCTTCATCAAGGAAAAAAAAATATATATAAATTTATGGTGATATCTTAATCTTATTCTCTTTTTATGCCTAATATAAGCGACAATCACAATTACTGTACATATACATGCGTGCTGTCATTTTTGAATTTCATCTTAAATTTATTTAATATTCACCGGCCACTCACATAGCTGTTGTAATTATGCCACCAGCCTATTCACATAGCTATTGTAAGTATGCCCTTCTCTGAGGTTTATAAACGCACACGTTAGTATTTTTACCTTTATACTCAAAGTTAGGGTGTGTGAGCTATGGAGGGAACCAAATTCTATCAATTTTGAAATATTATGTCTTTTGTGGTTCTAGTCCTGGAAAAGATGGAGAGTATGTGAAAGCAGCACAAAATTTGGGGAGTTGATTGATGCTTTATAAGCATATGTTCATGTACCTGATCCAACTATGACTCGAATATATTGGAAGACAGACAACCGTGGAAAGCGCAAGTTGGATTTAGATCTTCATCTATAACTGTAGTAGGACATGCCATTGTTGTACCGCTTCTACTTTCTTAGGGTCTACTTGGATACCATCCTTACCAACCATACTCTCGTAGAGTTGATAAAACTATCTTTAAATGTTGTTTATGATCCTCTGTACTCTTGGAACATATTAGTATTTCATTAATAAAGACAATAATAAATTTTAAATACTCTATTCATTAAGTCCATGAATGCAGCTGGGGTATTTGTCAAACTAAATGACATCACCAAAAACTCATAATGCCCATAATGAGTCTTAAAAGAATTTTTTTGAATATCTTCTTCCCTTATCCTCAATTAATGATACTCATATCTCAAATCAATTTTTGAAAAAAATATTGAGCACCTTGTATCTAGTCAAACAAATAATCTATACGAGATAATGGGTTTTTATTCTACATTGTCACCTTATTCAACTGTCTATAATCTATGTATAGTCATAGTGATCCATCCTTCTTTTTCACAAATAGGTCTAGAGCACCTCAAGGAGAGTACTAAGGTGTATAAATCCCTTGTCTAACAAGTCTTACAACTAATTCTTCTATTCTATGAGTTCAGTCGTTGCCATTCTATATGGGGGTATAGACATTGGTTGGGTTCCAAGAAGTAAATCAATACCAAATTCTATTTTATGTTTTTGGGTAATCCTCGCAATTCCTCGGGAATTACATCAGAAATTTTTTTAACCAATGGAACTTGATTTACACTGGCATACTTTATATCAACATCTCTCACAACTACCAAATATTCTTGGCAACTTTTTGTAATCACTTATGGGTTGATAAAGCAGAGATTAGATTTTTAGATACTTCACTACGGTCTTCTTGTATCAAGAAAGAAGATTTTCCAAGAATATTATATTTAATCATCTTAAGATGACATTCTAAAATGGCATGACATAATGCCAACTAATCCATTGCCAATATCACATCAAAATCTACCATATCTAGATAACTGGTAAAACAAATATTACATTCAGACACCGTCATACTTAATATCTGTCTCAATTCTTTAAATTTTTAAGTACGCCTATCCCTTTCACTTTCAAGTAGTAATTGACCCATAAATACTTCTTAAGGTGCCACAATATTCAATCAACTTTATACTAGGAAATTTAGCAAACTTGGAATAGAAACAAAATTGAGATCCTATAGAATCCCTCAATAGCACCTGAAGTACAAATATGTCTGGCTCATACCCATACTAAAGGTCCTACTAATGAATCCTTTGCTCCGATAGCCACAGGAAAACCTAATGCTCTGATACCAACTTGTCACGCCCTTAATTTTAAGGCATGTGAAACACGTATACCATGAGCATATATTTTTCACAAACATGAATATTCCAATTCTTTATCATGAAACAGATACATATAGGTTCTCCCATACATATACCATATACAGACCAAATCCATAAATATCAAAGTAACAACAGAAGTAAGGATCCTGCCTGTGGCATATAGAGCATACTCTAGAATACAAATACAATACAATCCAAATAACGAGAGCCTTAGAAGCAACGTAGGCTCACCTAAGGATTAAGCAGCCTAGCTGATCACCTATCTGTAGGAGTAGACTCTATATCTTTATCTGAAAAAAAATGTAAATATTGTGTAGTGAGTTTAACAATTCAGTGAGTAAATAATACTTTCTATGACCTCTCATATCAACATATGGATGTACTAATATATTAAAATTTATCACATCGAAAATTACAATTCAGAAGTACATCCATATGGGACATGCATTTTTAAATATTTTCAGTTCAAATCACATTCAGATGTCTTTATCCATATATGATACAATATGATCATTAATCAAACATTAATATGCATAAAAAATATTCCTTATAAATATATTAGGAGGATCCCATATCAGAACCACCATATTAGAGTTCAATCCCTTCCGTACTTTGTTGGTGTAGGATTTGCCTATACTTAGCATCTTAGCCAAGGTTTGCCCTACCACTATTCAAGAAGACACACGAAGGGACTCTAATATGGGCAATTTTCCAAGCACAAAGCAATGGTAGACAAATCACATTTCATATAATTGGCATCTCACCTAGATAGGAGGCATCCCACTCTCTATCACATACCATATCCCGTGTGTTGGCCCTCACACGAGGCTAGCACCACCCCTGTTAGCTGAAGTATCAAGGTGCATCAAGGTTAACATCACCTGCTGTTAGCAAACAGTGTTTCTAATAGTATTTCTCCACAAAAATTATCATATGCACATATTCCATATAATTTAAAACATAACTTTCAGTACAATACAGAATTTCAGTCTCAATACAGCTTATTTGTTATAAATTTTCCAATCAACGTTTATCACATATACATGCCCTTTTTTGAGGCAATCATATAACTTTATAAATCAATGCCACGTGCATAAATTTTCACTTTACCATATGATGAGAAATACATTTAATATCCGATATACAATGAGTTCATAAATCTATTTTCAAAACCATACTCTTCTTGAACTATATTCCATATTGTAAAATATTCAAATCATTTAATCCATTTTAGAGACATATAAAAGTATAAACATCTTATAAATATAATCAATTACACATTTAAAGTTCAAGAAGAGTATATAGCAAGTCATAAAAAAAAATTATCTACTCACAAAGTAAGAGCTCCAGATTGGACAGCCCTAAAATATACTTTTTAATTTCAGTTTGATCAAATAGACTTCAAAAATGAGTCTGGAGGGTTCAGAAACTTAAGAAATGACTCCAAAATTATGCAATTTAGCCTCCGGAAGTTTGGTCAACACTGGTCAATTGATGGGTATTATTCACTGTTGAAACAATACTATTTACCGCTGGAAATCACCATTCATACCTGCTGGATTTACTGTTCACAATGCACAAAAAGTTGTTAAATGGCTGAAAATTTTCATATTTTAATGTTTATCTAACTCCTGAATCCATCTACGATGTCAAATTTTCAATTTGAAATATCTAAGTAGAAGTTTCAGAACTTACTTTTTTCTAAAATTTTCTACTTCCTATGTTTGGTGATTCTGCGGCTAATTTGAAAAATTGTTCGGTCAAAATCGTAGTATTCTCCATCCTGAATCCAGTGGTACTCTTAGTTTTAAGATCAAAAGCCAATAAACACTCCAAATCTAGAGAAAAAAATTGGATATTACTATTCATATTATTCATCGGTTATGGAATCAAAATTTTTCTTTTCACACTTTCGTCTCCCCTCCCCCTTTTCTTTCTTTTTTTATTATTAGTTAATAATTAAATATTTAAAATTTATTATTTTTATTCTTATTATATACATATAATTACTATTTTTCATCCTAAAATATCTTAAAAATTTCTATAAATTTACATTCTTATAAAACTTTAGTTGAACTCTTAAATCATGACCATTTTTTTATAAAATTTTAATTAAACAAATCAAAAAATAAATATCTTTATACATAATAAAAGAAAGAATATTTCTAAAACTAAGTGCCCGTTTGGTACACAGGAATGAGAATGGAATCTGAGATGGAAAGCAGGATTCCATTGTTTGGTACGATGGAATGGATGGAATGGAGCATTCCATGGAATGCTCCATTCCATCATATGATGAAAAATGGATTCCTTCCAATAATGGATGGAATCCATGATTCCATCATAAAATAATACTAATTTTAATTTTTTTGTATTAAAATAATTTAATTTAATTATTAAAAAAATTAATTTGAATATATTTTGTAAAAATTAATTTGTAAAAATTTTTTTTTAAAAAAAAAAATTTTTTTTTTAAATTTTTTTATTTAAAAAAATTAATTTAATTATTTTATATTAAAATTAATTTAATCATTTTGTTTATCTTATCTTTCTATTCTTTCAATTTCTATTAATCAAACAATAAAATATTACATTACCTAATTCTTTCCATTACATACCAAACAAGGTAATGGCATTCTATTCTCTTTTCCATTCCCTCTTCCTTTCTTCTTTCCATTCCACTGAAATTTATTCCAGTGTACCAAACGGGCACTAAAACAAAAATTTATTAGAGGCCAATATAATTATTTTAAGCAAAACAAAAATTATTTTAATTAAAAATATATTTACTTTTAGCAAAATATAATCATTTAAAATAAAAATATTTTTTTAATCGTAAAAAATTATTATTTAAAAATTATGGGATATTACAGTTGAAATGACTTTGGATTGAAATCCTCCAAATTAAATAAAATACGTTAAAAATAATAATAATTAAAGTATAAAACTGAAAGATATTAATAAAAGAATATGTCTTATTAATATACAATAAATTAATATAATTATTTTACTTTAATTATACTCTTGATTATATATATAACTTGAGTATTATATATATATATATATATATATATATATATATATATATATATATATATATATATCCGTGTGTGTGTACACAAATAGTATAGGATATTTTTATATGGCATAAGAGCATAATAATACAGTGGCATAATTTTAAAGAAGATGATAAAGTAGATTTAACCCATTTGTTACAATGTGTGCAAAGATTTACACATAGAAATGTTCTAGTATCTACTTAAAGGAAGAATAATAAAAGAAAGTGACTGAGAAAGTCAAGGGGTCGCTTAAAGGAGTTTCAAACCAAACTTGGGCCACATCTGATAATTGAAAGGCCACTAGTTCAACAGATCTTCTAGAGGTACACCCTAAAGCTCTTAAGACTCGTTCCACAGCATCAATGAATATTTGTGGATCTTCTCGAACATCCGACCCAGAAAAAGTCAGAGGTTTTAGCTTAAGGAACTGCGGTAATGACACCTCAATCCCTGTAGTCTTCTCTTCTTACTCAGCTGTTCTTCTCAATTCTTGTACTTTAGGAGCATTTTCTAGTGGTTGGCCATCCCTTATGCCTTGATCCACTATAAATCCAGCCAACGTCTTTAAGCTTCTATGTATACCAGCAATCATATCTGCTGTCCTATCATGTGGCTCCTGAGGAGGTTCTACTCTTTCCTCAGAGACTCTATCAGACACAGGGACTTGTTCATCTTGTCTTGGAGTTCTTATACCCCGTGCACATCCTCTACCTCTACCTCTTCCTCTAGGTTGGCCTCTTCCACGACCTCTTTATACTGGAATTGTAGATTGTGTAGACTCTTTAGTAGAGGGTGCACGATCTACAGCTTCTTCTTTAGCGACCGCTCTAGTTCTTGGCGGCATCATTTACTATACAGAATAAAACACTGTTTAAGATACCATCACATTCGATCAACCTTATATTATGAGCTTTACAGACTTAGAATAGAATGGAAGATGATATCCTATAGAATCCCTCAGCAGCACTTAAAGTATAAATATGTCCAGCTCATATCGATACTAAAAGTCCTACTAAAGAATCATTTGCTTTGATTGTCACAGGGAAACCTAATACTCTGATACTAACTTGTCACGCCCCTACTTTAGGAATGCGAATACCTCTAATATTTGATAAAAGTTATTATTATACATTTGCAAATAGTCTTACAATAATACATATCCGAGTATTATCATATGTTTACAAGGTTCTAGTATTGATAATTATACATGCTAGGTCTATAAATATCATATTTACAGCGGAAACAAGGATCCTGTCTGTGACGTTCAGAGCAACTCTAGAGTACAAATATATTACAATATAAAACACTAAGAGCCTAGAAACAATTTAGGCTCACCATCGAAGTACGACCCTAGTCAATTCACGTGGCTGCTGTACCAAACTCTGTATCTTTATATGAAAAATAGATCCACATCGTGTAGTGAGTTTTACAACTCAATGAGCAGATAACACCTCCTATAACCTCTAAGGTCAACATATGGATGTACTTTACATTTCAAAGTTTCTCATAAAGAAAATTTACATTCAGAAGTACATTCATATGGGACTTGCATTTCAAAACATCTCTGTTAACAATTCATATTCATATTAATATTTAAAATCATATACAAAACTGTAAAATCATTTATCAAATAATGTTATGCATCAAATATTTCTTATATAACTTATTCGGAGGATCCTATATCAGAACTACCATACCAGAGTTTGACCCCTTCCGTACTTTGGTAGTATAGGATTTGCCTAAACTCAGCATCTCGCTGAGGTTTGCCCTACTACAATTTAAGAGGACACGCGAAGGGATTCTGTATGGGTCTTTCCCAAGCACACAGCAAGGGAAGGCAAATAACATCTTATATAACTGGCATCTCGCCATCATATAATTGGCATCTCGCCCATATATAGGAGGCATTTCGCTCTCCTTCACATATAATCTCTCGTGTGTTGGCCCTTACACGAGGTTAGCACCACCTCCCCTGCTAGCTGAGGCAATCAAGGTGCGCACCAGGGCTAACATCACCTGCTGTTAGCAGATAGTGTTTCCAATAAGATTCCTCCACAGAAAATACCATATGCACATATGTCATATAATCCAGTATAAAGTTCTCAATATAAAACAGACTTTTCAGTCTCAGTATATTCATCTGTCAAAACTTCCCAATTAGGGGAAACATATAATCATGCCCATATCTGAGGCAAACATATCACTTTATAAATCAACGTCACATGCATAACATAATTTCTTTGCCGTGTAATGTGAAATACATTTAAATATCACATGTTCAAGGTGTATCAAAATTCATTTCAAAATTCATACTCTTCTTGAACTAAATATCATATTTCCACCATTTCAGATATTTCAAACCATTTCAGAAACATATAAAAGTATAAATAACATGTAATTATACTCATTTATCGATGTAAAGTTCAAGAAGAGTAAAAACAAGCCATAGGAAGAATTATCTACTCGCAAGGTAAGAGCTTCAAATTGGACAGCCCTAAAATTCTTGTTTCTGGTCCGAATTCGGTAAAATAAATCTCAAAATCGAGTCCAGAAGGTCCAAAAACCTTGGAAATGACTCCGAAATTGCTAAATTTGGCCTCTAGGAGCTCGGTAATGCTGGTCAACGATAGGTACTGTTCACTACTGGAAATAGTATTCACTGCCACTATTCTTCGCCGGAAATCACTATTTACCATCACTATTCATCCCGAAAATCACTATTCACCGCCACATAAAAATTTACCAAATGACCAAAAAAATATATATCCTAATGTTTATCTAACTTCTGAATCCATCTACGATATCAGATTTTCAATTAGAAGTCTCTAAGTAAAATTTTTAGAACATACATTTTACCGAGATTTTTTATTTCAGATCTACGGTGATTCAACGGCTGATTTGAAAAATTGATCGGTCAAAACTAAAGTATTCTTCGTCCTGGATCCAATAACACCTTCAGTTTTGAGATCGGAAGCCAATTAGCACTCTAGATCGAGAGAAAAAGTTAAAGGTACTATTCACTCTCCTATTCACTATTGACTCCTCTCCGTTTTCGTTTTGCAGACGATGCCCCCCACGGTTTCTCCTTTAATTTATTTCTTTTTTTATAATAATAATTATTTAATAATTAATAATAGGATTTTCTTTTATATAAATTCATATAAATTCCGTTTTTCATCATAAAATATCCCAAAAATTTCTAAAAATTTTCATTCTCATAAATCTTTAGTTAAACTCTTAAATCATCATTTTTCTTGATAAAAATCGTTATAAAATAAATCTCGAAATGAATATAAAGAAAGAATATTTCTAAAAATACAACAAAAATTCATTAGAAGTCAATATAATTATTTTAAGCAAAACAATGCTTATTTTAATTAAAAGTATACTTACTTTTAGCAAAACATAATCATTTTCAAACAAATAAAAATATATTTGCTTATAAAAAATACTATCATTTAAAAATAAAAATTACGCAACAAAATGTAAATTCTCATATTCCTTTTGTAATTCTTTAATCCATGTAATAAATAAATTTATTTCCATCGGTTCTTATCTCAATTTTCAAAATTCTCTATATTATTCAAAATTTTCTTTACTTTAGACTTTATTAAATTTACGGCTATTACACCTTTTTTATTTCCTTTCTAAAGCCAGCTTTTTATTTTCTTTTTTATACCCCTTCTTTGGGTTACCCTTTTTTTTTAATTTCTCTTCTTTTTTTCCTTTTCCTGCCACTTTCATCTTCTTTTCCTCATCAAATTGGACTTTAATCATCACATACAAATCAGCGCTCGACTAACAAATGAAAAATTGGATAGGTAAAATATTTAGGCTAAGGCTAACTTTGAGCAACTCAATAAAAGAGACAGAATAATTAGCTCAAAGGGGTAACTAGGCATAATAATAATTAGAGTGGGAATGATATGCTCAAACTATTCAAAAACATACTTAAATCATATCTGTGGTTAATGCAATTTGCTTTTCACTTCAAGAATGACTAGGAAAATTTTAGGATTACATGAATGGATGCATTGAATATAAATCTTCTCTAAACTTGAAATTTTTAACGAGAGATTTAAAAGTGCAAAATTAGCCATCCTACAATAGCATTCACATTAGAATTCTACTACCATAATAGGATATCAAAAAGTTATTAAAATCTAGATATTACCACAATTAAGTTCATCATGTGAAAGGGGATTAACTTACCCAAACCAAATATTCCAACTTAAAAGAAATTATCAGAAACAACTATTCTTTTTTTTTTTTCATATAAACATGATTTCTACACCTAGAATGAAGCAAATGACAATAGTGCAAAACTAAGATAATAAAGGGTCCCAAAAAAATTAAAATTACGCACAATAAAAGCACACAAAGATTTTCAATTTTTTGCTTTTAGAGTACTTTGAAGAGGAGGAAAAGTAAAAGCAAGAGGCTTAGAATTAATTACCTCCCCAAACTTATTAACAACACTGTCTTGAGTGCTCCAAAAAATGAAAAGCAAAAGAGAAAGGGGAACAGAAGTCACTATAAGAAATTGAAGTTTCAATGACGATTTTTCTGTAACAATTAGAGAAAATCGTCACTGTAAATGATTTTAAGTGGCAACCTTTATGGGTTGCCACTGAAAGTTGTGAACTTTCAGTGGCAACTACAAAAAGTCACCATCGAAAGGAAAAAAAATTACTTTTTATCATTTTTCTCTCTTTTTCACATTTTGTCACATTTAACAATTATATTTTTAGTTAAACTATATAAAATTTAGTTATAAGATAAAAAATGTGTTAAATATTTACTAATAAAATAAATTCAATTTTTTTTAACTTAAGTTACTTTTTAATTAAATACTAAATTAATAAGGTAAAATTTTAAAAATCAAATTAATAATGTATATATCTTTGAAAAATCAAAATAACTATTTAATTTTAAAAAATGATAATGGAACGAAATTTTTCTTATTAAAATAAATTAAAGATAAATTAAAAAAATCCAAAATACACCAATATATATTTCCCCTAAAGCCCCCAAGCATATATCTCTTCAACTATGAAAATGTTACTTAAATAATTCTCTAAATTATTGTATATATAAATAAAATCACCAAAAAGAGAAGCAGCTTTGGGGTTTAAATTAAAAAATTTACAAAGTCATAATACAACTAATGAAAGGATGATAAAATAATTAATTAAATTTAATGATTTTAGGCTTGTATTATTCTTTGTGATTGTGCCTTTTTTGTTTTTGTTAGGAATTGACTTCGTACTTTAAATAATATAATCAATTATTTTAAATAATCAAATATAACGGAGGATATCAGAATTGATGTTGGCCACAACATGTGCAAAAAATTTATTAAGTTTATTAATGTTATCTTTTAATCTCTTTTTTGTTCTTATCGCTGGATCGTTTTGTTTTTATTAAGTTTATTAAATGTTATTAATTTCTTCATGCTAGATTACCACGTGATTTTTCTCAAAATCGGAAGTTGAAATCAATTAAAAAAATTCTCTACAATAATATGAAAAATAAACAAAATAATTGTACTTATTTTGTCAATTGAAATTAAACTGTTGGTAGAAATTAAAAGTGCAAATTCATTCTTTTACCAAGAAAATAAATTGAGCCCCTAACAAAATGAAAGAAGCATATCAGAACTTACCAGATAGTTTTAATAAATAGATATATAATAAAGAAGTGATTTTACAATTATCTATAATCAAAGTTTGTGCACTTTTACAAAATTGAAGAAGTACTTCAGTTAAAAGAAATAAACTATTAAGAAAATTTAGAAAAATAATTATTCTACTTTGCTAAATATAACTAATTATGCTTAAATTTAGAATAAGTTCATAAAGATATTTCATATCGTGATTTTCTTAAAAATAAATAAATAGATAAATAGTAATAAAAGAATTACCACAAAAATATGTAAGAAATAAAGAAAGGATCTCGTGGTTCAGCTTGCTATTCCTTCTATCCTCCATTTTTTTAATTTTTTAAACTTTTGTAAGGTTGCTGTAAAAGAAGTGGAAGACATGACAATCCTTCTTACCCTCTTTGCATATATCCCATACATATACCATATGACGTGATTTTCTCTTTTTTTCAGCCTAAAATTAATTGCTTAATCATTTCATATAATATGAAGTGCCTACAGAGTAAATGATATCATTATAGTTTAATATTAGTGAAATTATATATTATTTCCTCTCTCGTTTTGGACTCAATATACATAGATATTTAGATTGGATAAAGTATAAATTCATTTTAATAAAATGCATACATATTTACATGGTTTTTTTAATGATTAGATCAAATTTATCTAACAATTTTTGTCTTTTATCATCATGTCACTATCACAATAATTTAATATCATATCTATTCACTTTTATTTAAATAAATTAAAAAAAAAAGACAATGCACCCCTAAGCATCTCACTTCATTTCATTTGACATATCTACTCTCACTGGAAAAATTCACTTTTATTTAAATAAATTAAAGATAAATTAAAAAAGAAGAAGACAATGTCCAGAAGCCCCTGAGCCTCTCACTTTGTTTCACTTAAAAAAATTCACCTTCCCATATTGTTTTCCCTCTCAGCGCGTTGTTTTCCTCTTAGCCTCTCCCATTTTGGCACAGAAAATCTCCCCCATCCGAAAACCCTAGAGCTTTCCCTGTATCTTAGCTAAATTCCTCAAACCCTCATTGCAAGTCCTCTCAGCCTACTCCTTTCCTCTCAGCCTCTCTGATTTTGGCACAGAAAGACTTCAACCACAGTGTTCTTTCCCCTTTGTTTGAAGCTCTCACATCGTAGACCTTAGGCACTCTCTGCTCCTAAGTTTTGGACGTAGCTGTAAGCTTCGTAGCCCCCAAAGGAGGTTAGTAGTCAGTCTTTTTAGCACCATTGTTGCTTCCTTTAATTTCACTGCCAGTATTGCAATGGTATTAGTGTTTATTACCTTGTATGCTGTCATAGTTTTGCAAACTCCCACACACTTGCATCACCCACATTCTACGTTCTATCTTAGATCAATTTTCCATGCTCTATTTCTCAATAGAAAATGCATCTATAGATCTCTTCTTTTGTCATGTATAGATGTATATTGCAATGGGATCAGTGTTTATTACCATAAAAGCTTGTTCCTTTATGTATTTTATGAGAAAAAAGAAGTTCATGTGAATATTGGCCATTCATGTAATGAATATTGTTCCTTATTATATATGATTTACATATATTTGGGTTTATCAGGATCAGTAGGAATAAAGGTGCTTGAAGTCAAAACAAAACAGGAAAATTCTTCCATGTCCAGTTGCTTGGCGTTCTTTCTCACAAATTTTGGTTTTTAAGGTACTTGAAGGCATAAATGCCAGAATTAAATTTTCTTTGCCAGTTGAACCTATCTACTGCTGCTTTTCATAGCTTCTGTCATTTAATGTGTAAGTGAAAAAACTGAGTTGACTTTCAAAATTTACAAATTTGATGGTTGATTTAATTCTGTTGCCCTTGTCCATAAAATTCTAGATCACTTTGTAGAGGCATAGGAAGTGGGAACCTTTATTTTTGGTAAAATTTTGATAAAATTATTTCAAAATCCTTATATAGTACAAATGGCATCTGGGGAGCAACTAGAAGTGGATTGGTTAAACCTATTGGATCTAAAATAAGGAGGTGAACCAATACCTAGAATCTATTACCTGAATTAAATTTTCTTGGCTAGTTGAACCTGTCTACTGATGCTCTTCATAGCTTCTGTCATTTAATGTGCAAGTGAAAAAACTGAGTTAACTTGCAAAATTTTTTGAATTCCTCTCCTCTAGACTACAAACAGGGTTTCCCTAACATAATTACCCAAAGAAATAGAAAACACTAGAGACTGGACTATATCAAAATGTACAACTTCCCCAATGTGTTTCATCACTGTATTATGGGCTATAATTATTATCTGAATTGGTTTTCAAAGATGAAGGCTTGCAGTAATGATTGCTGGTACCTTGTTGGAAAAAAGGGAGAAAGAAAAAAGAAACAGCAGAAAGGAAGAAGAAAATGCAATAAAAGTAGTCTTTAAACAGCAAAACCAAACCCATTCACCTAATTCTTTGTTTATATCAATTTTAGTACTGATACAAGCCCTTTTCATACTTCATAACCCAAAAATTAAACTTTATCTATTCATGCAGCAACTACTCCCTCCTAATAAATTAATATGTAGGCTTTTATAGCTAGCAAATTAATGGACAATTTTTAGTTTTCATCAAAAATTGGAAAATAGAGGGATAGAAAATAAATTATATGTCCCCTGTCCTTGCAAGAATGAAAGTGGAGAAAATTTATTTGTTTTTTTCATGAAATAATTTCTTCACGATTATAATAAGAATATTGCACTTGATGCATTTCTTGAGTAAATTATTATCTTGTTTTGGCTTATACCAATGGCATTTTTCATCCTATTTGCACCACATTTAGGACATAATAACCTTTTAGTAAGTATGATTTTTGGAATATACTATCGAATTTTTTCATTGGAATTAGAAATGTCCCACATTGCAATCACTTGCAATCGAACTCAAAATAAGGAAGAATTTATCTGAGTCATTTCACATTTGTATCATATACAAAAGCTTCACTATCAGTCATTGATAGTTTGACACTTCCATTATATTATAAGGGATTCAAAACAATTTTAAAATTTGTTGACATACTTTATTATAGAAAACGCTCATATTTGCCTTGTAGTTATTTGTTAATAAGTATTGATCCTTTCTACCCTTTTAATCATTCAACACAAACACACATATAATAAACATGTCCAAATTAACATAATTGGATCGATAGACTTTAACCCTAAAAAGAATATCAATTACTAGAGGCTTCGTTCATATATATCATAGATGACACAAATGTCTATCATTAGACAGTTACACTCTTAATATTTATTATTTCCTAATTCTTATAACCCTTTAACTGTAAGAAAATACATCATATCTATTACAAGTTTACAAACCTTTATAGGTGTCTTTGCCATCCTAAGATCGATGGCAACATGATGACTTCTCAAGGAGATCTTCAATTTTCCATTTTCAGATTTATCTAAAGCCTGTAGAGGTATACATTTATTCCAAGTTCCAACAACATAATAATACAAACCAAAATTTCAAATATTTTAAGGCAATCCAAAACCAAATAGTAATGACTAATGAGCACTCATAGTAATAGTATATAACAGGGCTTGAGTGGAGATACATAATGACCATAATTGCTACAACATATTTCAAATTCTCATAAATGATTTTAGTCTCTTTGACTCTTTTGATAAAAGTTCATTCTTATTCAGAACTTACACATTTTCTTCTTCATGAAGAAATCTAGCATTCCATAAAATAGCATATCCTGTGAAGACAATTAGTAAGACCCATAAACATGTCCTAATATGCTTTCACATCTCTTTTAGTATCAAAATCGAAAAATTATTGGTGGGGATTATAGTTTAAGTAAAAGTCATCCTTTGTTGAAATTCCTATTATTTCTTTTTGCTAAAAACCAACTCAACCCCTTGGTATCTCAAGTAGGCATAAAACCAATTAAACAACTACATCTCTCGATTGAATTAACCTACATTAATGTATTAAAAAGTATTGATGGAAGCATACGATTCACCACTTTTTCATTTTTAAAAACAATAGTTTCTATTATCTAAGATTTAATCAAGTGCATGACTACCTTATTATGATTTAGCATCTGTAGACCACTAAAAGAATGCAAGCCACATAGTAATTAGAATTGGTTAGAATAAAGTGTAAGTCACTTTATTTGGCATGTTCTGCAAGTATTGTAGTAATATGAGAAAGAGCCTCATAAATTATGAAACACATTATGAATACAGAACAATTGGTAACACAAGAAAGAGCACCTAGTGATTTTTCAAGGATAACTTCATGAGCAACAAAATTTTTGTTGCTCATTTTCACAAGCTATACTTCATAATTATTGACTTATTGAAGAAAGCAAAGTTCCTCATATGCCCTAAAGCCATCTTTCAACACGACAGATGAAGTATTGTGTTTGAATAAGTGCTTTCAAGGCCTTTTTATCGTCCTAAAAATTTAAATTTGGTTTCTTTTATAGCAATCTCTTGTTAAGAATTCCTTTTCTTAAACATGACCCTCACCAACTCCTTTGAATTTCTTTTTTTCCTAGTAATTTTATCAACACAATCTCATTTCTCATACATTTGGCAACATTGTTGTAATAACCCTCAACTCATAAAACTTTTGAAGGTTAAGTACAAATCATTTGAAACAAAGAAAGTTGAGAACAATGTAAAATTTTAGAGCGTTTCTGACCTTTTCTTCTAACCTTTCGTCACTCATATAAGCATAACTCTCTCATATGAAATCTAAATTAAGTGATTCCAATTTCTACTGCAAGATAAGACATATATCTACAACTTTGATGTTGGGAACTTTTGCTAATTCCATGAATATTATAGTAATAAGAGGCAAAAACCGAAGCGTAGTGTGGTCTGGACCTTTGCTCACTATTTTATGAATAACTCCTTCATATGAACTCCAAATTAGGTGATTCAAGTGGCTACAGAAAGCTAAGAGAAAGGGCTACAACTTTCCTGTTGGACATTTTGTCAAATTCGGCTAAATGAGTTCACCGCGCTGAGCATATTCCGCCGGCGGCGAGAATGCTGCAGCATTTTCCCGAGAGCATGAGTTTTTCTGGTTTCGAATCTCGCCGCCGGCAAAAATTGCGGACCAGAAATCTCGCCGCGGCGAGATTCGTCAGATAGGCATTTTTTAGCGGTCCCCCCTTCCTTTTTCCTTCATTTCCTCCATAGCTAAACCTTCCTCTCTCTCTCTAGAATTTTCTCTACCTTCTCTCTAAGATATCTCATCATCCGAACATCCGATTTGAGCAAGCAAGGTACCGTTGGACTCGTGGGAAGGAGAGCTACAAACCCCACCGATCAGTTTCACCGGAAAACCATCGGATTGTCGTCGAAAAATTGCATGAATAGTAACCTCCAAGGTAAATTCCGTCCAATCGCGTTTTAGGCTTCGTTTTTACCGAAATTCTTTCCATAGATAGTCTTAGAATTAGTTTCTATGCTAGAATATAGGGTTTTTAGGTTTCGGCGTGAATAGTATTTTCGGCGAGTGAATAGTGTTTTTCAACATGAATAGTGACGTTTAGAGTTTTCCAATTCTCATGTTATGTCTATGTTTTCTAGGTTGTTGAACCATCACGAGGTGAAATTCTCGTTGTTGGACTCCTAGTAAGGTGAGTGGATTTTTCATACTATACCGCATGTTTTAGGAATTTGATTTATAACTCTCTCGTATGATTTTAACTAGTTGGAATGTATGTTAAATTGTTTTACCGCTTTGAAAACCAATATGTTCCAACCATGTTAGAAATTATAAATTTCAATCCTAGTTGAACCCTAGGTATGCAGGGCAAGCATCTAGACTGATAATTCTCCATTTGAGCTAGATTTATAGAAATGTGAACTTAGTCATAGAAATGAACTAAGTTAGCCATGAAATGATTTGATGCATGCGAACATCTATGCGACGTCTACGGACGATATGTTTAAAGGGAAAGTTTATGATGATAAAGGTCTCCATGAGAATACATAGATGAAACATATTTTTAGAACGAAATTTTATGCATGGAAAGAGTTAGATAGAGAATTATCGCTTTATTATAATGTTATTGAAATGTTTTACTTTAAACTTTTTGAATAGCATATTTCAAATATTTTCTATTGGAGGGACCCTTTTAGATCACTGTTAGCTAGCCGCAGGTAGTGCTAGCCCTAGTGCACCATGATCATGTTAAGGCTTCGGCCTGGGATATTGTGACGGGCATATGACCGCCTGAGTTACAAAATTTAGGGTGGACTTATGTCTACGCCTACAGTGATTGTCATACCCTTGCTATGTGCTTGGAAAATTTAGGGTGGACTTATGTCTACGCCTACAGTGATTACCCTACCCTTGCTGTGTGCTTGGGGGAGATGATAGATCTATTAGGAAAGACCTCCAATAAACTAGTGCATTTTTCTTAAAGATTAAATATTTTTAAACATTCTCATTCATAATTGTTATTGCATAAATAACTTCATTTCTTACTTACCATACATAATTGATTTGCTTTACGGTTACTTATTTAATCATGTTTTATCTTTTGAACATACATTTGAATTGTTTAGCTTTTCTTTCAATAAATTATGGTTAAATGCTTAATGTTTCAATTATTAAACTCATTGCGAAACACTCGTGCTTGGTTTGCCTTGTTTCTGTTATAGTATAATTTACCCATTCACTGAGATGTGGTAATCTCACCCCTCTTCTGTTTCCTCCCCACAGATAGTCAAAGAAACTTTGATCCAGCTACAGTTCCGTAGAAGGCTGAACATAGCGTTGGTGAGCCCCAGTTTGAGCAAGACTCTTTTGTACAGTTTGTCTAGTTTAGTTTATGTCTAGTGTATCTCCATGAACTTACAGGCAGGATCCTCGCTTCTTGTGTACTTTGATGTGTTGTTTGGAAAACAGTTTTATGTTTTACAACTATGTTTGTATTATGAGGCCATGGGCCAAGTTGAATCAAGGATGTTGGATTCATGAGATATATATATATATATATATATACAGTATTTTCTTATATTGGATGTAGCATATGTGGCCAATTATATTTATTATGTACTCTGGATTGTGTGCTGAATGTTTGTACATGCTATGTGTTAGGCTTACGGCTAGGGAGAAACCCTTATGCCGTGCCGGTCATGTGTTCCATCATTTGGGGCTGTGACAGAGTGGTATCAGAGCTTTAGGTTTTCTTGTGTTCATGGAGTAATGGACCTTTAGGTAGGACTTTGAGTATGGGTATGAATCCGGACATGCTTATACTCACGGTGTTGCTAAAGGGGTTCGATAGGATGTTGTCTTTTTGTTCAAGTAAGTCAGTTTATAGTATGCTATGTTGGCATGGTTAAGTGACGATTGGACTATTTCTGTTTTATAGCGAGATGCCACCAAAAACGAGATCAAAGGTTAGGCAACCCGCGGCTCAAGAGCAGATGGTTGAAGAGTCTGCTCAGTCCGCAGTACTCGTGCCTAGAGGCCGAGGTAGAGGTCGTGGCAGAGGTCAACCTAGAGCCAGTGCAAGAGGCAATGGCAGGGGTGTAAGGGCTGCTGAAGCAGCCGAACAAACTGAGTTGAGCAGTGAGCAAGCTGAGACTCCCAGGGCGGGGGAAATGTCTTTTCACCCCCGGGATGATGTGATAGCCCAGATGCTAGTAACCATGCAGGGTATGCAGCGGGCGATAGAAAATCTAGCCAAAAGAAGGGATGGGCAAGGTGGAAGGGACCCACAATAGCCCAAAACAGCTACCTCCATTCTAGAACCAGTTAGGTCTGTAGAGCAGCATGTGAGACCCGTCGAGAGGGAAGTGGAACTATCTAAGTTCCTGAAGCTGAAACCGCCAACCTTCAAGGGGTTGTTGGCTAGTGAAGATCCCCAGGAGTTTATAGAGGACACTGAGAAGATCTGTGAGGTGTTTAAGTGTCCAGAGATCTTATCAGTAGAGTTGGCATCCTTCCAGTTGTCTGGTGTAGCGCAGGTATGGTTTAAGACCATGATGCGTGGAAGGGGAGCTACAACGCCACCTTTGGGATGGCCAGAGTTCAAGGAAGTGTTCATGGAGAGGTTTGTACCTGAGAGTATCCGAGATGCCAAGTGGCAGGAATTTGTAGAGTTGAAGCAGACTCCCGGTATGTCAGTCACGGAGTATGACTACCGCTTCACACAGCTGTTGCCGTATGCACCGCACATGGTCCCTACTAAAAGGGCCATGGTCAAAAAGTTTGTCCAGGGGTTGATACCAGCATTGTTTAGATCAGTGGTACTCCAGATGAAGTAATTCTCCAACTATGCAGAGGCTGTGGACTGTGCAAGAATGATGGAGACTAGGCATTTGGCCGATGTCGAGAGTGCCAAGCTGAGAAAGAGGGATAGGGACGGGAGCTCCAAAGGAGGGCAAAATTCTCATTTCCAAGAACCACGATTTCAGGGCCAGCAGTGCCCATCACCACAGAATGTTAGGAACCCCAACTAGAGATCAGATGCGAGTGGTAGGCTAGGTCTTAGCCAAGGAAACACCAGGTATCCAGGTCAACTAGGACCAAGAGCCATTCAGCAGAACAGGCCACAATGCCCTATTTGTGGCAACCATCACTTTGGTCAGTGCCGCAGGGAGATGGTTGTTTGCTATCAGTGCAACCAACCTGGACACATGAAGAGGGAATGTCCCCAGTTGTATGGCTCAAGCCAAGGGCCAACTTGACCGGCTTTGCTACCAACCCCAGTGGCAGCTCAACCTATAAGGACTATACCGGACCAAGCAAGTAGCAAGGGTACTGGTAGAGGGATGATGGGCCGAGGTCAAAGCCAAGTAGACCGAGGTCAACCGAAGATTTTTGCTCTTACCAGGCAGGATGGACAGGTCGGTGATTGTTTGCCAGTAGAGCATGTATGCAAATCATGTAAAGTGTCAGTGGGTGATAGGGAGACATCTGCTGATTTGATCATCCTGGATATGATCAACTTTGATGTAATCCTAGGAATGGATTGGTTGGCATCATGCTATGCTACCTTGGATTGCTATGGGAAGGCAATCAAGTTCAACATTCCAAGTAAAGTTCCTTTCCAGTTCCAGTGTGACCGAAGTAAAGCTCCAAGTAACCTGATTTCAGTCTTGGGTGCTCAGAAGATGTTGAATAAGGGATGCCAGGGATACTTGGCATATGTTAGAGATGTGGATGGGAAGGTACCGGATGTAGACAAGATGGCAGTGGTAAGAGAATTCCTTAATGTCTTTCCAGAAGAGTTACCAGGATTACCTCATGAACAGGAGATAGAGTTTAGTATCAACCTTATTCGAGAGGCTCGGCCAATTTCTATACCGCCTTACAGGATGGCACCCACAGGGCTTAAGGAGCTAAAGAGTCAGTTGCAGGATTTGTTGGATAAGGGCTTCATCCGGCCGAGTACTTCTCCATGGGGTGCTCCGGTCCTTTTTGTGAAGAAGAAAGACGGGTCTTTGCGTCTTTGCATTGACTATCGGCAACTGAATAAGCTAACGGTGCGCAACAACTACCCTTTACCCAGGATTGATGATATGTTCGATCAACTTCAAGGAGCGAAATGTTTCTCCAAGATTGATCTGAGGTCAGGGTATCATCAGTTGAAGATCAGGAAGGAGGATATTTCCAAGACAGCTTTTAGGACCCGTTATGGTCATTATGAGTTTTTGGTTATGTCTTTTGGACTAACTAACGCACCAGCTGCTTTTATGGACTTGATGAACAGGGTGTTCAAGCCATTCTTGGATCAGTTTGTCATTGTGTTCATTGATGACATCTTGGTTTATTCTAAGGACCATGAGGAGCATGAACAGCACCTACGGGTCATTCTACAGATCTTGAGGGATCAGCAGTTGTCTGCCAAACTCTCTAAGTGTGAGTTCTGGTTGGACAGCGTTATGTTTCTGGGGCATGTAGTCACGAAGGATGGCATTCAAGTAGACCCCGAGAAGGTAGAGGCAGTACAGCAGTGGCCTCGCCCAACTAGTGTGACGGAGATCTGAAGTTTCTTGGGTCTAGCAGGGTATTACCGGAGGTTCATCAAGGATTTTTCCAGGATTGCTGCTCCTTTGACCAGATTAACCAGGAAGGGAGTTAAGTTTGAGTGGTCGGATGCATGCGAAGAAAGTTTTCAGACCTTGAAGAAGTGTCTAACCACAACCCCAGTTCTAACTATCCCAACGGGCACAGGAGGATACTCAGTATACTGTGACGCCTCAAGGGTGAGCTTGGGTTGTGTGTTAATGCAGAATAGTCATGTTGTAGCCTATGCATCTAGGCAGCTCAGGAAGCACGAACAGAACTATCCTACACATGATTTGGATATGGCGGCAGTGGTCTTTGCCTTGAAGATTTGGAGACACTATCTCTACGGTGAACCCTGTGAGATTTACACGGACCACAAGAGCCTCAAATACATCTTTCAACAAAGAGATCTTAACTTAAGACAGAGGAGGTGGATGGAGTTGGTGAAGGACTATGACTGCACCATCTTGTACCACTCAGGCAAGGCCATTGTGGTAGCAGATGCTTTAAGCAGAAAGTCAATGGGGAGTCTAGCCCATATCACCCTACTCCAGAGGCCGTTGATAAGGGATATTCATCGGCTAGAAGGTGAGGGGATGCGCTTTGAAGTGAAGGAGCCAAGGGTGTTGTTAGCCCACATGCAACTACACTCTCCGCTGGTTGAACAGATTAAGGCAGATCAGGACAAGGATGCTAAGCTGTGTAAGCTCAAGGATGAAGCTAGGAATAATCAGACTTCTGAATTCAGCGTGGATGCTGAAGGAGTGTTAAGATGTGGGAAGCGCTTGTGTGTACCCGATGTGGATAGCTTGAGGAAGCAGATTTTGGAGGAGGCACATCAATCAGCCTATACTATCCACCCAGGAACAAATAAGATGTACAGTGACCTCATGGACTTGTATTGGTGGAATGGGATGAAGAAGGATGTAGCAGATTTTGTGGCTCAGTGCTTGGTTTGTCAGCAAGTAAAAGCTGAACACCAGAAGCCTGCGGTTTGCACCAACAGATTGAGATACCGGAGTGGAAGTGGGAAATGATCACTATGGACTTTATTACAGGGTTACCAAGGACCCCTAAGGGTTATGACTCAGTATGGGTGATAGTGGATAGAATGACCAAGTCATCCCACTTCTTACCAGTGAAGACTACCTTTAACGCGGCTCAGTATGCAAGCCTGTATCTGAGTGAGATCGTCAGATTGCATGGAGTTCCTGTATCCATCATATCTGACCGAGGTCCACAGTTTACGGCAAGGTTTTGGAAAGCTTTTCAAGAAGCTTTGGGGATGAGGTTGGAGCTAAGCACCGCTTTTCATCCTCAAACAGATAGCCAGTCAGAACGCACGATTCAAATTCTGGAGGATATGCTTAGAGCATGTATATTGAATTTTGGTGGCAGTTGGGAAGGATACCTGCCATTAACTGAGTTTGCATACAACAACAGTTATCAAGCCAGTATTCAAATGGCACCTTTTGAAGCTCTTTATGGGAGAAGATGCCGATCTCCCGTTGGATGGTTTGAAGTTGGAGAAGCCAAGCTGCTAAGGCCAGACTTGGTGCAAGATGTCATAGAGAAGGTCAAGCTGATAAGGAAACGGCTTTTAACTGTACAAAGTCGTCAGAAGGCTTATGTGGACCATAGGCAACGAGAGTTGGAGTTTTCTCTAGGCGATCACGTGTTCCTTAGAGTATCACCCATGAAAGGAATCATGCGGTTTGGTAAGAAAGGAAAATTAAGCCCGAGGTATATTGGACCCTTTGAAATTCTGGATAGGGTAGGAACAGTGGCATACCGCCTAGCTCTACCACCTGGATTGAGTGAAGTGCATCCAGTCTTCCATGTCTCGATGTTGAGGAAGTATCTACCCGACCCATCTCATGTGATTCAATCGCAAGAAATCCTGTTGGATGACAAGTTGACCTACAAAGAGAAACCCGTGGCCATTGTTGATAGACAAGTGAAAAAGTTGAGGTCTAAGGATATCCCTACAGTGAAGGTGATCTGGTAGAATCATTCCAAAGAGGAAGCTACGTGGGGAGTAGAGGACGTCATGAGAGAGAAGTATCCACAGCTGTTCCAAGAGTAGTTTTAAGTTTTCATGTTGTTGGTTTTTGTAAAATTCGGAGACCAAATTTTTTATAAGGAGGGGAGAATGTAATAACCCTCAACTAATAAAACATTTGAAGGTTAAGTACAAATCATTTGAAACAAAGAAAGTTGAGAACAATGTAAAATTTTAGAGCGTTTCTGATCTTTTCTTCTGACCTTTCGTCACTCATATAAGCATAACTCTCTCATATGAAATCTAAATTAAGTGATTCCAATTTATAATGAAAGATAAGACATATATCTACAACTTTGATGTTGGGAACTTTTGCTAATTCCGTGAATATTATAGTGATAAGAGGCAAAAACTGAAGCGTAGTGTGGTCTGGACCTTTGCTCACTATTTTATGCATAACTCCTTCATATGAACTCCCAATTAGGCGATTCAAGTGGCTAATGCAAGCTAAGAGACAGGGCTACAACTTTCATGTTGGACGTTTTATCAAATTCGGATAAATGAGTTCGCCGATGCGAGAATATTTCTTCGGCGGCAAGAATGCTGCAGCATTTTCCCGAGAGCATGAGTTTTTCTGGTTTCGAATCTCGCCGTGGTGAAATTAGGCTCACCGCCAGCGAAAATCGCGGACCAGAAATCTCGCCGTGGCGAGATTCGTCAGATAGGCATTTTTTAGCGGTCCCCCCTTCCTTTTTCCTTCATTTCCTCCATAGCTGAACCTTCCTCTCTCTCTCTCTCTAGAATTTTCTCTACCTTCTCTCTAAGATATCTCATCATCCGGACGTCCGATTTGAGCAAGTAAGGTACCGTTGGACTCGTGGGAAGGAGAGCTACAAACCCCACCAATCAGTTTCACCGGAAAACCATCGGATTGTCGTCAAAAAATCGCATGAATAGTAACCTCCAAGGTAAATTCCGTCCAATCGCGTTTTAGGCTTCGTTTTTACCGAAATTCTTTCCATAGATAGTCTTAGAATTAGTTTCTATGCTAGAATATAGGGTTTTTAGGTTTCGGCGTGAATAGTATTTTCGGCAAGTGAATAGTATTTTTCGACATGAATAGTGATGTTTAGAGTTTTCCAATTCTCATGTTATGTCTATGTTTTCTAGGTTATTGAACCATCACGAGGTGAAATTCTCGTTGTTGGACTTCTTGTAAGGTGAGTGGGTTTTTCATACTATAGCGCATGTTTTAGGAATTTGATTTATAACTCTCTCGTATGATTTTAACTAGTTGGAATGTATGTTAAATTGTTTTACCGCTTTGAAAACCAATATGTTCCAACCATGTTAGAAATTATAAATTTCAATCCTAGTTGAACCCTAGGTATGCAGGGCAAGCATCTAGACTGATAATTCTCCATTTGAGCTAGATTTATAGAAATATGAACTTAGTCATAGAAATGAACTAAGTTAGCCATGAAATGATTTGATGCATGCGAACATCTATGCGACGTCTACGAACGATATGTTTAAAGGGAAAGTTTATGATGATAAAGGTCTCCATGGGAATACATGGATGAAACATATTTTTAGAACGAAATTTTATGCATGAAAAGAGTTAGATAGAGAATTATCGCTTTATTATAATGTTATTGAAATGTTTTACTTTAAAATTTTTGAATAGCATATTTCAAATATTTTCTATTGGAGGGACCCTTTTAGATCACTATTAGCTAGCCGCAGGTAGTGCTAGCCCTGGTGCACCATGATCATGTTAAAGCTTCGGCCTGGGATATTGTGATGGGCATATGACCGCCTGAGTTACAGAATTTAGGGTGGACTTATGTCTACGCCTACAGTGATTGCCATACCCTTGCTATGTGCTTGGGGAATTTAGGGTGGACTTATGTCTACGCCTACAGTAATTACCCTACCCTTGCTGTGTGCTTGGGGGAGATGATAGATCTGTTAGGAAAGACCTCCAATAAACTAGTGCATTTTTCTTAAAGATTAAATATTTCTAAACATTCTCATTCATCATTGTTATTGCATAAATAACTTCATTTCTTACTTACCATGCATAATTGATTTGCTTTACGGTTACTTATTTAATCATGTTTTATCTTTTGAATATACATTTGAATTGTTTAGCTTTTCTTTCAATAAATTATGGTTAAATGCTTAATGTTTCAATTATTAAACTCATTGCGAAACACTCGTGCTTGGTTTGCCCTGTTTCTGTTATAGTATGATTTACCCATTCACTGAGATGTGGTAATCTCACCCCTCTTCTGTTTCCTCCCCACAGATAGTCAAAGAAACTTTGATCCAGCTACAGCTCCGTAGAAGGCTGAACATAGCGTTGGTGAGCCCCAGTTTGGGCAAGACTCTTTTGTACAGTTTGTCTAGTTTAGTTTATGTCTAGTGTATCTCCATGAACTTACAAGCAGGATCCTCTCTTCTTGTGTACTTTGATGTGTTGTTTGGTAAACAGTGTTATGTTTTACAACTATGTTTGTATTATGAGGCCATGGGCCAAGTTGAATCAAGGATGTTGGATTCATGAGATATATATATATATATATATATACAGTATTTTCTTATATTGGATGTGGTATATGTGGCTAATTATATTTATTATGTACTCTGGATTGTGTGCTGAATATTTGTGCATGCTATGTGTTAGGCTTACGGCTAGGAGAAAACCCTTATGCCGTGCCGGTCATGTGTTCCATCATTTGGGGCCGTGACAATTGTCATCATTTTCATTCAAGCACCATCCATACACTTTATTTTACCCAAATTTTTCTTGAGTATTATTTTTCAATTGCTTACTTTGACTCAAACCTGTAGGCAGTGTAATGGACAAGAATTGGTTGAAGGTTCTGAATAGAGAATATCCAATGTACATAAAAGGGGTTGATAATTTTCTTAAGTGTCCATATAGTCAACCAAGGGCAAGCTGCAGAATTAGGTGCCCATGTAAAAAATACAGAAACACGGTATTCAAGGTTAGGCATGAAGTACGATATGATCAATTGAAAAATATATTTTGACAGTCTTACAAAGTTTGGGATCTTCGTGGAGAAGTTATCCCGCTTTAGTAACAATTCTTTCATAGTTATCCTGGTTTACTCATAGCTCATAAGCACCCCGAGCTTTGAAGTATGAGTAACTTCTTGTGATAGGATTAGTTGGCTTTTTTTGTTTTCATTGAAAATTTTCCCAATTTATTGATAGGATGTAGTAGTGAATTTTGGGTCTAATTAATGGAAATCACCTATTTCATATCATCTTTATTTGGAGTTCTTAATGTTCCTGTTGAGTTTTCCAAGTGCTTGCTTTTAAATTTTGATTATTTTGTTACTTTTCTCCTTTATTTAGAATGAATTAGGCCAACAAGAAAAAAGGTAATATATGTAGGCTTCAATTGCAAGTTAGAGTTTCTAGTTTCAGGCCAAGCAATCCTTTGTTATATCCTAGTAACTTCCACATAATTCCAAAGTCATAATTGTGGTTTTCTCCTCATTTCTAGTAGAATATCATATCATCAAAAATATGTAGCTAAAGTATTATTTAATTAAAGCCAAATATATGAAAATATGTTAGAAAGTGTATATAAATTGAAGCCTCAATGATAAACTAATCTCACATGCAAAAAAACTACGGATGAAGTATGACTTGGACACTGTATGCTTTGTGTTTATAAATTACGAATGAAGTATTATTTAATATGCTTTATGTTTATTAGATTAAATATTGAAATAGGTTTGCCTAAAAAATTCTTGGGATAAATTAATGTTGGCCAATTTAATTTATTTCTTATTCAATAATGTCTTTCAATTCTTTTTTTTTTCAAGATATGATGGTACAATCATGTATTTATAGCTATAATGTTCTTGGCTATTGCATAATGTTGTTTTCCAATTGTGTTTGGCTATAGACAATTTCCTACATGATATTATTTTGTTTGTATTAATTTTCAAGTTATATTAATTTGTTACATTTGATTAAATAAGGACAACTTCCAATAACACTCCTGAGTAGTGCTTCTCCAACCATTGTAGCTAATACGATAAGTACTGCAACACCAACATTGCCAAATGAAACACCGAGTTGATTGTTTTTGTTAATATTTGGTTGTATATTGCTTTCTTATTAGTTGATATGATGTTTTTTTTACATGGAATTGACATGATGTTAGTGTATAATATTTACTACATTTGATATATGTTAATATTATTATTTTATCAATAATTTTATTTATCTTAATTTTTATTAAGGTTTTAATTATTATAATATAAAATGATAAATTTATTATAAAAAATTTTGCCACTGAACCTTTGGTGGTGCCTTATAGTGGCCACTAAAAGTGATTTTTAGTGGCGCCTTCTTTAGGTCGCCACTGAATCTGAGATGATAGAAAATGAATATTTAGACCTTTAGTAGTGACAAAGTCACCATTGAAACCTTTGGTGGTGACTTATGGTCACCACTAAAATTAATTGTCATGTCCTAGATTTTATCTGAGTACGAGACCGGCACGAAATGATGATTTCTTCCCACTCCGTAAGTTTAATTGACGCATTCTGAATCTAAAACATGATAATCAGTCTGGTTTAGCATGTGATCACATAATCACTCTGTAAAACTTTAAGAACATATAAAACATAAGTAAAAATCTAACTTCAAAACCATATCGATTATATTTTTCATTCCTTGTTACACATATATATTTTACATTTTTCTCGCACATCGAAAACGAGGATCCTACCTGTGATAATGGAGCATAGTCTAGAATATTACAAGCATACCAGAGAATAAAAGAATAAGATCCAAGTGATAAGTGAGTTTTATACTCATAAATTAAATATTTTTAACTTATTTTTTTGCCATAATTAAGCATATATTTTCCTTATTTGTCTTTAGTTTTATGTATTTTTTTACAGATGGAGAGAATAATAGAAAATGGACTCAATTGGAGGAATCATAGCTAAATTGTGGTTCTTTGAGAATGATGTCTATAAATTAAGCAGATAAAACAAATTCATTAAGGATGGCTGAGTAAGGAGCATTATTATATTGACTCTTGAGACGCACCCTAATAGATATATGCATAAATTTATTCTTGATTTATGATCACATTTCCAAAAGAACTAAAACATAAAGATTTAAGGCAAAGCACCCAATGTTGGGAATATGTTTGTTGTTTGCAGTCCAGTCCAACTTTACTGCAGTACTTGGGTCATATCTCAGAAAATACATATCCAATATGTATGACATTTGGTAGATGGGTAGCTGACATAATTAGGTACAACTTTCAAGTTCCAATGGTAAAAAAGATCGGACATTAAAATGGCAAAAAATGGGCTAGAAGAGAATCTGTCTGCTGCTGCAGTCCAGCCCGACTTAGCTCTAGTATTTTGACCATAAGTCATAAATTACGTATCCAATTTGTCCAAACTTTGTCTTGACGGAAAGATAATGAAATTTTCTACAACTTTCGTGTTGACGGTGTCAGCAAATTCGGCAGATTTTAAGAAGATATTCAAGGTTCAATTTTGGTGCACATGATGAAATTCAAATTGTCAACTTTGTACAACTTCCTACCTAACAATTTTGACAATTACCACACCTACCACACCTAATTGTATCTATAAATAGAGGGCTTAAGGAGTGAGTTATGGAGCTTTTGGAGAGAGCATGCGAAAGCTTTGTTAGAATTCTACGTACTTGTAATGTTATTATTTCTTTAGACATTTTGTATTTTTCATTTTCTTTCGTAATATTATCATGTTTCTTTATCTCTCCTTTTACTTTCTTGCCTTAATTATGGAGAACTAATCTTCTAATACTAAGGTGAAAGGGAAAAGCTCTTGGTATGAGAATAATAATTCATTTAACTTTGAATTTTAATATTTATATTTGATGTTGTATTTACCTCATCCTTTTCTTATGTTATGTTTTAATTGCTAGTTGAGCCAGCTATTTCTTCTTCTTGTTTAATGGTTGACTTTACCGTCTACTTCTTATTTTTATTGTTCATGGTTAGCTTTGTCAACTAATTTATTTTATTTTATTATTGGTTGGCTTGGCCACCTATTTTATTTCATTTTATTTTGTCATGTTAATTCGTTTTCGACCTTTCTCATTTTCTGCATAATTTAATCTTGTAAGATGTAAATTTTGATATATTGTAGACAATCTTTGGCATAATAAATGCTTGAATCAATCTTGATTTATTATAGACAATATAATGATTGGCACAATTTATACTTGAATCCATTTACAAGTTATCTTTTACATCTTTATATTTTTAATCTCGTAAAGTGTGAACCTTGATACATTGTAAACAATTTTTGGCACAATAAATACTTGAATTAATCTTGATTTATTGTAGACAAGATGATGATTGGCACAATGTACGCTTGAATCCATTTTACAAGAATATTTTATATGTTAGTAATACAATAAAAATGAGGTAAATATAACTCATTTATAAACAAATGTGAGCTTAAATTAACATATCTTTCTATTGGAATCTTTTTCATGTAAGGATTCTAATTGAATAATAAAAGAGTAAAATTTATTTTTATTTGATATACTAAGAGTGGATCCCCTAACCTTAGCATGCTTCTTTACTTTGAATACATCTTCATTTAATTTCAGTATATTAGTTCTTTGCATACTTTATTCAATATTCATCTCACAAAACAAGACATTGGCAACTAGATTAGAAGTATTTATTTTGGATCTAAATTAGAATTTTCTCTCAATTGGCAATTCCTGTGGGATCGACCTTGCATACCACTAAATCTATATTTCAATAAATTCGTGCACTTGCAAGTTTTAATTAAAACAGTAACACCAAGAACAATTTGGGCTTACCAAAGATAATCTAATCTCTCTACGCTTCTGTTGCGCTTCTCTGATACTAACTAAAAAAAAATATAAGAAAGGGATGAGTCTTGCGACTCAGCGAGTAAGCAACACAATTATAACATGTAGAAAAATTATCTTTCTTATTAAGTTATGATTTAATTTATATTGTTTAAGTTATGAATATTTTGAGGTATTTTTACTAGTTTTGTTTACTTATTCTCATTAGAAATAGGTTATGAATAGTATATTTATTTTTAAACTTCAAATTCATACTTGTGATAAATGAATTTTAAAACTTATTCAACATTATTGAAGATTACTAATTCATTTATTTACCTTGGTTTTATCTATTCTCATAATTTTTCTTATCTAATTTCATCATCATATATATATATAGGCTATTTCAAAACTTGAAACACAATTGAGTCAATTAGCTAGTGCTGTAGGAAAGAGAGAGAGAAAGAAAAATTCTCCAGTTAGTTTATTCCTAATCCTAAAGGTCAATTTGAAGTAAGATAATAAAAAAATCCTAATGAGGAAGTGAAGTCTATAACAACCCTTAGATTAGGAAAGGTTATTGATAATCATGTTCACATGTCTGAAATTGAAAAACAAAGTTAGCATGAACCACAAATTAATGACTCAAGTGAGAATAAAAGTGAACATATTCTTTATTCCCTTAAAGCTCCATACCCACAAAGACTTGACACAAATAAGAAAGGTACTCAATATAGCAACATTTTAGAAGTGTTTAAGTAAATTAGCATTAACATCCCCTTTCTCAACGCTATCAAACAAGTAGCTGCTTACTCAAAATTTTTAAAAGATTTTTGCACAGTGAAAAGGAAAAGAAATGTTCCAAAGAAAACACTTTTGACTAAACAAGTGAGCTCCATAATTCAAAAAAAAACTTCTATCAAGTACAAAGATCCTGGTTGTCCTACAATTTCTCGTGTTATAGGTGACCATGTGATTAACTGAGTTTTACTTGATTTAAGAGCAATTATGAATTTGTTGCCTTACTTTGTGTTTGAAAAACTTGGGTTAGGAAAGTTGAAACCTACACTAGTAACCCTTTAGTTAGCAGATAGGTCCACAAAAATTCCTAGAGGTATCATAAAGGATGTGTTCATTAAGGTTGATAAATTCTACTTTCCAGTAGATTTTATTATTCTTGATACTGAACCTGTTGAAAATACAGAGACACAAATTCTAATTTTTTTGGGTATACTATTTTTGGCAATTTTTAATTCAATCATTAATTGTTGAAATAAAATTTTGAATTTGTCTTTTGGAAATATGAATATGGAACTCAATGTTTTTAATGTCTCTCGTCAACCTGTGGACATAGATGATTTGTGTAAAGTTAACCTGATTGGAAGTTCAATTAATGATTCATTTTTAGACTCTTTTGGTAATGATCATATGAAAAAATGTTTGGATCATTTCATGTTACGTGTGTTTTACTCTATACCGCAAGTGCACGGCGTAGCTGTAGCTAGTCCGGCAAGTATGGGTCGTGTCCCACAGAGAACAATGCCAATTACCAGAATCTCACAAAAAGTGCTATCTAAATCGATATGAGTCGATGGGCAAATTTCGCAATGAAACAAGTTAAAATAACCAATTAAACTAAGCCTAGGGTTAGGGTTCACCACGCTTGTGATACTCAATAACTGATATTTACCCCTAATTAAAAATGTCTAGATTATCGGGGATGGTTCAGCCTAAACTAATTAGTAATCTCTTTCAAGCATTACCAATCGTACTTAGGTTAATCAAATTACCTACTTTCGTGGTTCTTAGTCAACCTAGGTCCATTAAGCTTTATGCCAACCATAGAATGCAATTAATCGGTTTTCTCGTTCCCATTAATTGATTCAAGCCTAGAGTATCTTAAACTACTTTCGTGATTAAGACAACCCTAATTAACTATTGGATTCCGGTTTTAATCTTCACCTATTAGTTCATCGATTAAAAACCTAATATGTGATAGATTGGTGATCAGGCATTCCATCAACTAATTCAAGCAAACAATAGTTAATCCATAACAATCTAGTCCCAATTACAATTAGGGTTTCATAATTCAAATCATAGACATAGTATCATTGTATCACAATTAGGGTTTACCAAAACCCTAGATAGAAACTACTCACACATCATAGAATCAGAAATCAAGTTCATAATCATTAAATTAACTATGATAGTTTGATACAATCTCAAGAGAATGAATGGAGGTAGAAGAAGAGATAAAGAACTAAAGTAGAAAGATATAACCTGGTATGGAGCAAAGTTCAGACGAATTACAACCTTCAATGTAGTAAAATCTACTATAGAACATCAAAATCATCAATGATATATGTAAAAACCTAGTCTAAATGTGTTTCCTAAGCCTAGAAAGTGATTCCCAAGTGTCTCCTACAGTCCCCCTGGTCTCAGCTGCGCATCCCCTAGCTTATACATCAATTTTGGCGGCCAAAACCCTAAAAAACACGGAACTCGCAAACCTGCAGCACGGCCGTATCCCAGGACACGGCCTGGCCGTGCTCCGGGCTGAAAATTGGGGAAGCACTGCACCATCTGCCCAGAACACGGCCTGGCCGTGTTACAGGCCACCAAGCACGGCCAGGCCGTGCTGCATGCTGCCATGCTCCTTTCTTCATGATTTTTGACGTGCAGCCTCCTTACTTCCTCCTTCGCATATCCCAGGTCTTTTAGGGTCTTTCCATGACTGTTTTTCCTTGCTTCTTGACTTCTTTTACTCTCCTGTAATCACAAAATGAACCACAGCAGTACCCAAAACAAAATATAGCCAATAGCATAGAAATATCCAACAGTTACTATAAATTAGGGGACAAAATATGACCTATAAACACTCAAAATTCCCCTTTATCATTTCAACATGGACATAGATGAGGATTGTTTGGTTAGTGAAGTAAACTCTTTATTAGAGATCACTCCACTAATGGATACTGATAAATGGGAAGCCAAAAAAGAAACAGTTTCACCTTCTGAGTCTGTTCCACTACCATCTGTAGAAAAATCACCCCAATTAGAATTAAAATATTTGCCTAATTCTCTTAAATATGTATTTTTAGGATCTTCTAATACCTTGTCTGTTGTCATAGCGTCTAATTCAGATAAAGAAAAGGAAGATGAACTCATTAGAATCCTTAGTGAACAAAGAGAAGCCATAGAATGGATAATAGCAAACATTAAGTGTATTAATCTATCAATTTGCATGCACATGATACATTTGGAGGATAATGCCAAAATTTCAAGAAAGTCACAAAGACGGCTAAATATAGGTAAACTAAAGTTCTCAGTGGTCAAGTCCATTCGTTATATATTCTGTTTACCCACATGGTGCAGTAAAGATTGAAAATTCTAAAAATGATGATGTGTTTAAAGTCAATGGCCAAATATTGAAATTATTTTTGGAATTATGCAACCCAGAGGTAGAGTAGACACTTTTGCGTAATCTTGTCTACCAGGATTGATTTGCTTCCTTTGTCAAAAGTTGCTACATAAGCTATTTAGGTGAGATTTTTTTTATTTAGTTTGCATTAATTTGTTCCCTCATTAATATCTTCTTTTGAATTGCTATTGTTTTCTTAGTTTTGTTGCTTTTGATCTTTCTTAAAAAAAAATTTTGAGAATGGAAAACATACTCTCAAACTTGAAAAATCATTTTCCTTCTCTTCCACCCAATGCATTGATGAAAATTTACAAAGCACGAGTTGAAATATTGAGGTTGATGATGAACATGGGAATACCTGCTGATGTCCGTTGGCTAATTGAAGCTAAGTTAAGATTGACAGCTGGGTCTGTAAATGGTTTCATTTCTTACATGTCAAGTCTAGGAAAAAGCAATTTTGCTAAAAAGCGTAAAGTTAAAAGAATGGTTGTCTACTATAAATGTGGACGTGAAACTTGCAACACACGTTGCAGTTCTTTGGGATGGGTGCATGTAAATTGGGAAGATAAAATAAAATTCATTAAAGATGGTTTGAATAAGGAGTCATTTGGTAATGAGTTTCATCCAACGTCTCTTGGGATGCATCCTAGTAGATCTGTGCATATCGGGAATGTTGGTTTATGCCCCATTTTAAAAAAGAACAAAAACGATATAGTCTTGAGAATCTGACGTTAAAAGAATATGTTTGCCAATTTATAAGAAAATTGGATGGGAAGTATATCCTCAACCCATAGAGGGTATTTAAGAGACATAAAATTAGAAAAAGATGTGAGTCACAATTACAACTACTGTATATATACATGCGTGCCATCATTTTTGAATTTTTAACTTTTAATTTAGCTAATATCCACCGGCCTACTCACATAGCTATTGTAATTATACTTCCAGACTATTCACATAGCTAATGTAAGTATGCCCTTATCTGAGTTTTACAAGCATATGTTCCTGCTCCTGATCTAGTTACAGCTCAAATAGATTGGAAGTCAGACAACCGCAGAAAGTACAAATTAGACTTGGATCTTCATCTGTAACACATTTTATTTGATTGAATAAATTTTTATTTTCTTTTTAATTTACTATAGGTTCATCTTTTCTTAGATCTCTTTCCAGGTAATATATCTTTCAATTTTTGTCATTTTTTCTTCATTAAAAAAAAGGTGTGAGTGCCTAGCCTCCTATCTCTGTATAGATTTCACCACCTAGATTTCAAAAAAAAAATCTGAGTGATGTTTTGGGATTAGGCAAAACTAACACCAATGATGAAAATGATTTAAAATACTTGTAACCTTTGGAAAATAGACGAGTTCTGAGTGCTATGTGCGAACCTACACTCTATTGTGACTTATGTTTTACTTGAGAATCTTAATATCATGAGCACTTAATCTTTTACATTTGACTATTTTTTATTTAGATAAGGTTTATGTGACTCAAATATGACTAGTGATTTCATAAAACTCTAGAACTTGTTTGATTGTCACTTGAGGCGAAATCCTACACTACTCTCCATTTAAAAAATGAATTAGATATTGTTGAAATCGTTTGAGTCTTTCAGACCAACCTATACATTATGCCATTTCTAGTAACCCATTTTGAGCATATATTTATCTTTTCTTGTACACCTATATTATTATCTAGTTTTTAAACAAAAATATCTCTAACATTTACTTTTCACTCACAAGAATTATCATTTGAAAAGATATATGGTTCAGGGGTGGATGAAAAGAGTTGTTTTAAAAAAAAATAAAGGAAGAAGAAAAAAAATATATATATATATACACATATATCTATGTATGTACATGTATATATATATATACATGTACATGTATATATATATATATACATGTACATATATATATACATGTATATATTTATATATATACATATATGTATACATATATGTACATATATACATGTATACATGTATATATATATATATATATATATATATATATATATATATATATATATATATATATATATGTATACATATATATATATATATATACATGTATACATGTATATATGTACATATATGTATACATATATGTATATATATACATGTATATATGTACATATATATATACATGTATATATGTACATAGATATATACATATATATGTATCTATATATATATATATATATATATACATGTATA